>CACVBM020000788.1:0-221791 GCA_902728155.2 Microthlaspi erraticum
TACACATCAGGAACCCCGTGCTCCGATACGTCCACAAGTCCCTCGCTCACACCATCTATGCGAGGCGAGACGTTACTGGTGTCACCGAAAAGGAGCTCTTCTTCCTAAATGAAGGGATGAAGAAGGTGATTCACACGTTGCCGGATGGGACTGAGATGGTCGGGGACAGATCAGGGAACAGCGTGCCGACGTATCTTCTCAAGAGCTTCCTCAGCTACAGGGAGTATGCTCTCTCTCTCAACAAAGTGCACAAGGCAAGCAGTGGACAGCTGAGTTGTGGAGGACTCATAATGCCGATCCTCATGAACTACGGAATCACGCTTGAGAAGCCGGTTGACCCTCAGGCAATAAACATCCACTATCTCCGCAAGAGCACCTATTGATATCACCATATTTTACATGATTTTACTATATAATTACCTATGTTTTCAAACGGTTTTGCAAGATTCTTTGCCTTTAGAGGTAGTTTTCTTGTATTTGTGGGATTTGAAGTCTTTGTAGGTGAAATAATCAAAAAGGATGCAAAAAGGAGTAAAAGAGCCCTAAATCAAGATCCATGCAAGTTTCCAAGTCAAGAAGACCATTTTATCTCCAAGTGTTAGTTCTCGCTAGCGCGCAGAACGAAGCTTCGGAAGTTTGGCCGCGCGCGGAGGAGTTCCCGACGTCCAAAAGTTACGATCTTGATATGGAAAGATAGATACTTGAGTCATGCATCACGTCGAAGTGGAATGAAGCCATTTGGATCAACTATGAGGCCTAGACTTATTTTCTACCGAGACATGTCCGGTAAGCGAGTAAACGAAGCCCATGGAGGATTTGGAGTGTCTAATGGCCCGAGCAGCAGCGCCAAAGGCCTTGATCGAATAGAGAAGAGGCCTGGCTAATGTTTGGAGCTTTCTTTGGTACAATGTCGGCCCATACACGACGTGGAGAAGAAGGCTCGGCGCATGAGAAACTTTCCTTTTTCAGCATGAAGAAAACCCTACTCGATCTTCGCCCATATATACATGTTTTTAGCCGCTGAGCGTGAGAGTCTAGAGTGTGTCAAAGGTGTGCGCCGTCAGAAAAGAAGAGGATACCCCCAAAAGGAAGAAGTGAAGCCTCCTCGGATCCAAGCCGCACGCACGATCGCACAAAAATCGTTACATCTTTGTTCTTGTTATTTCGTTTTCCTGGATTTTGGAGTTAAAAGAAGGATTCAATCTTTCATCAATAGAGAAGCTTTCTCCATCCCTTTTTCTCTTTAATATTCGCATGATGCTTTCATTCAAATCTTGTTTGTTTGTTTGCACCATGGCCGAGTAAATCCCTTACTAGGCCGTGGTGGATCAATGAGTGCATAAACCTAAAATGAGAGTCTTGTGAATTGAGAATAACCTTTGAGTTCTTCACCTTTACTTGAGCATAATGCCGTTTGCTTTTCTGATCATCTAGCATCGGATCTAGGGTTAATATACTCTCCAAAAGCTTGTTATATTGCCGGAACTAGTATTTGGTGAGCGATAGTTCACGGCCAACGAAAGTTGAGTTGTGGAGTATTGTGAACAATTAAATCTTGAACATCTTTAATGCATGTTTACAACTCTAATAACCAACGAAAGCTGAGTCTATTAGGTTGTTTAAACATAGTAGTTGGAGCCACGAAAGTGGAAAAACTATATCTTAGTGATTTAAGTTCAAGAACGGTCTATAATGAATCTCTTTCACTTGACTTCTTTGTTTAAGTTTGTTGCATCTCGGCGATCCACCATTGTCTAGTGTTTCCCCTTATTGATCTCATCATTTCCATCTATTCATTATTGCCAAAACATTCTCAAACCATATTTTGCTTTAGCTTGCTTCAACTCTTACTCTTGTAGCACAATCGATAGGTCCTTGTGGATTCGATCCCATACTATACTTACCTCGTTGCTGTGCACTTGCAGGTACTTAAGTTGGGTAAAACTTGAAGACAAACCCAGCTTGCATCAAGTTTTTGGCGCCGTTGCCGGGGACCTTCTTGTCTACAAGATCGGACGAGAATCTAGACTAAAGCGCATTTTACTCTTTATCATTTTGTTCTTTTTGTAGGCACAACTTGAGCGTGCCATGGCTGGAGAAATACGTGACCAGCAACCAAATCCTTGGAGGAACCATCTTGATGAGCCGCCTTTGGACGAGGTCCAAGACCGCATACCACGAGAAGGCCTTGGACCGGAGCTTAACCGAGCCGATAGGCTACACCGAGGAGACCTAGGCGATCACCAAGGAGGGGAGAACCAAGAGACCGTTGGAGACAGTGACTCTAGACCAGAGCTTCTCCAAAGCCGTAGCCCTATCCGGACTTACGAGGGCCACCAGTTTGAGATCAAGCCGCGAGTCATTGCTTTGGTAAAACAAAGTCAATACCACGGGCTTATCGAAGAAGATCCGTTGGATCATGTCGATTCTTTTGAAGAATTGTGCAGCACAACTAGTGCAAATGGAGTTCCGGGCGACTACTTGAGATGCCGGCTCTTTACTTTTACCTTGGCGGGAAAAGCACTCAAGTGGCTCAAGTCTCTCCCGTCTCGCTCAATCACTACATGGATGGAGTTCAAGAAAGCTTTTCTTGGTCAGTTTTATACAAAGCAGCGGACTAGCTTGATGAGGAGCAAGATCGTTGGCTTTCAGCAAGGGCCAATAGAGCCGTATCATGAGGGATTGGAGCGCTTCAAGGAATACATAAGAGATTGCCCACAACATGGCTTCTCGGAAGTAAACTTGTGGAACACGTTTTATGAGGGAATAAGGCGCGAGCACAAGCTGTATCTTGATATAGCTAGCAACGGGAACTTCATGAGTAAGTCCATAGAGGAAGCCAAAACATTGATTGATAACCTAGCGGTCAGTGACAGCAAGAATCAACCGAGCTATGAAGAAACGATCAAGGCAATCAACGCGAGACCGGGACTAGTTGAGTTTGAGGAGCTGAAGTCCATGATCGCTAAGCTTTTGGAGAGAGAACCGGAGCATCGCTTGAGCCCCCGTGAGAGCAAGATACAACGGACCAACATCGATGAGAGGGAGTGCTTTACATAAGCAAGCAAGAGATACAACATCCGGCTGAAACCCGACTTGGCGCTAAGGACCATGGAGGAGAGCTTAAGGCTTTGATCTATGAGTTCATTGGTGAACAGAGAAAGGCGAACAAGGAGATCAATGAGAAGATACACTATGTGTATCACGACTTGAACAATAAATTTGGGTCGCTAGAGTCGCACATCAAGGAGCTTGATCTTCAAATAGCAAACATAGCCGGTACAATCAAGAAACCGCTTGGAGTCCTCCCTGGTCGAACTGAGGCTAACCCCAAGAAGGAACATATAGCGGCCATCACTCTTAGGAGCGGTACGCAGTTAGACGAAGTGGAGATGCCACCGGAGCTCATAAGGAAAGAACCTCAACCGGAGGTAATATTGGAAAGCGTGGAAGAAGCGGCTGGCGAGCAAACAAAGACAAATCTTGAGGAGAGCGCCGCGCCAACAACACCTACTCTGCGCGTATATAAGCCAAAAGTGCCCTACCCCGGATCAGTGAAGAAGCCCAAGAAAGAGAAAGAGCAAGCAAAGTTGAAGGACCTTGTGAGCCAACTAAGCGTAAGGCTCCCTTTTGTCGATGCTTGCATGATTATTCCATCATTGAGGAAGTATATGAAGAGCATACTCACTAGCAACTTGAGTCTAGAAGAGGGAGTGATGTTGATAACAGAAGATTGTAGCCTAGCCCTCCAAAACAAAACCCCGGAGAAGCTTGACGACCCGGGGAGCTTTGTTCTCTCATGCCAAATCGGAGGTACGATCTTTAAACGCTGCCTTTGTGACTTAGGGTCTAGCGTGAATCTTATGCCCTATACAGTGGCCAAGCGCCTTGGCATAACAAGCTTTAGACCCACAAAGATTCAGTTGGTCTTTGCTGATCGATCGGTGAGGCGGCCCATTGGCATCGTGAGTGATGTACAAGTCATGATTGGTAAATGTTTCATACCGGCTGACTTTGTGGTGCTGGAACTAGACCAAGAACCAAGAGATCCCCTGATCTTAGGGCGACCTTTCTTAGCCACAGCCGGCGCCATTATTGATGTCAAGGGAGGAAAGATAGACTTACACTTGGGAGACTTGGTAATGAAGTTTCAAATTGACAAAACTTTGGAAAAGCCAACTATCGACGGGTTCTCTTTCTTGGTGGACAATTTAAGTGAGGTGTCTGAAGGAGTGTATGAGGAGCTGATAATGGACGACCCCTTAGAAGTGGCACTAACCCGTGTGGAGAAAGAAGGAGGCTATTTTAGTAGAGAAGCGCGAGACATAGCCAAATCACTCGATAACGCGGAGACGTACAAGAACTTGGTAGCTTATGTTGGCTTGGAGGAAGAAGTAATGGGCACAAACGCCTCAAGGGATGCATCCAAGCCGTCAAAGGAGCCATGGAGTGAGTTGAGCGCTCCAAAAGTCGAGCTCAAGGAGCTCCCCGTAGGGCTAAGGTACGCATTTCTCGGTCCCAACAATACATACCCGGTGATAATCAATTCAAATCTATCAAATGTAGAGACCGCGCTATTACTTTGTGAACTAAGAAAACACCGCAAAGCCCTTGGGTACACCCTTGAGGATATAACCGGTATTTCCCCAGAACTTTGTATGCACAGGATACATCTCGAGGATGAGTCTAAGTCCTCCATAGAGCATCAAAGGAGACTAAATCCAAACCTGAAAGATGTGGTGAAGAAGGAGATAATGAAACTCTTGGAAGCTGGAGTGATATACCCTATCTCGGACAGTACATGGGTGAGCCCGGTCCACGTAGTTCCAAAGAAAGGAGGAGTGACGGTCATAAGGAACGAGAATGAAGAGCTCATACCCACCAGAACGATCACTGGCCACCGGATGTGTATCGACTATCGTAAACTCAATGCCGCGACCAGAAAAGACCATTTTCCCTTACCTTTTATAGATCAAATGCTTGAAAGGCTTGCTAACCATCCTTACTATTGTTTCTTAGATGGTTACTCAGGTTTTTTCCAAATCCCAATCCATCCCGACGACCAAGAGAAGACAACATTCACATGTCCATATGGAACGTTCGCGTATAGGCGAATGCCTTTTGGCTTGTGTAATGCACCGGCTACGTTTCAAAGATGCATGATGTCAATCTTCACAGACTACATAGAAGACATAATGGAGGTATTCATGGATGATTTCTCAGTTTATGGCACATCCTTTGATGTTTGTTTGTCAAATCTTAGCAAGGTCCTCAAGAGATGTGAAGAGAAGCATCTAGTGCTAAATTGGGAGAAGTGCCATTTCATGGTGAGAGATGGGATCGTGCTCGGTCATAGAATCTCGGAGAGAGGCATTGAGGTTGACAAAGCCAAGATCGAGGTAATGGTGAACTTGGAACCGCCCAAGAACGTCAAGGAGTAAGAAGCTTCCTAGGGCACGCGGGATTTTATAGGAGGTTCATAAAAGATTTCTCCAAGATAGCGCGCCCTCTCACTCAGTTACTTTGCAAAGAAGTGGCGTTTGAATTCAGTGGAGAATGCCTCGCGGCGTTCAAGAAAATCAAAGAAGCTCTCATTAGCGCGCCGATTGTACAATCACCGGATTGGGAGCTTCCTTTTGAGATTATGTGCGACGCAAGCGACTACGCCGTTGGAGCTGTGTTAGGCCAAAGGAAAGAGAAGAAACTCCACGTCATATACTATGCAAGCCGGACCCTCGACGAGGCACAATGCAACTATGCCACCACGGAGAAGGAGTTATTGGCGATTGTCTTTGCATTCGAGAAGTTTCGCTCATATCTCGTTGGCTCCAAGGTTATAGTGCATACCGATCACGCGGCTCTCAAGTATCTGCTGTCAAAGAAAGATGCAAAGCCAAGACTTATACGCTGGATACTTCTTTTGCAAGAATTTGACCTAAAGATCATCGATAGGAAAGGCGCGGAGAATGGCGTGGCCGACCATCTTTCAAGAATGAGAATCGAAGAGAGCATACCTATAGATGACTCATTACCAGAGGAAACGGTCTATGCGGTAAGCGCAGTACCTATGTCGAGGAAAGAGACCCCACCAAAAGCGACCACGGAGAGGAGAAATGCCTTTGGCGCGCCTTGGTATCGTCATATAGCCAACTATCTCGCGGCCGACATAGAGCCTCCAAACTTCTATGGATACAAGAAGAAGAAATTCTTGAAAGACATCAGATTTTACTTCTGGGACGAGCCATACCTCTACAAGAAGTGCCAAGACGGATTGTTTAGAAAATGCGTGCCGGAGGAAGAGATAGCCGGGATTCTCCATGGATGTCACGGATCAGCTTACGCAGGTCATTTTGCTACGTTCAAGACAGTCTCTAAGGTCTTGCAAGCGGGTTTTTGGTGGCCTACAATGTTTAAAGACGCTCAAGCATTCATCTCACGTTGTGATGCTTGCCAAAGAATGGGGAACATAAGCAAAAGGAATGAAATGCCGCAAAACTTTATCTTGGAAGTTGAGGTGTTCGATGTTTGGGGAATTGATTTCATGGGACCCTTCCCCACATCCTTTGGAGATCAATACATCCTAGTAGCAGTGGACTATGTCTCCAAGTGGGTTGAGGCAATAGCAGCTCCAACAAATGACTCGAGCGTGGTGATAAAAATGTTCAAATCTATCATATTCCCAAGATTTGGAGTTCCAAGAGTTGTGATAAGTGATGGAGGCTCACACTTCATCAATCGGATCTTTGCAAACCTTCTAAAGAAATATGGAGTGCGGCACAAGGTAGCAAGCCCTTATCATCCACAAACAAGCGGCCAAGTGGAGATTTCAAACAGGGAATTGAAGAGCATCCTACAAAAGACAACCGGGAAAAATAGAAAGGATTGGTCAGCCAAGCTAGATGACGCTCTTTGGGCGTATAGAACGCTTTCAAAACACCTCTCGGGACAACTCCATTTCATCTTGTCTATGGCAAAGCGTGCCATCTACCGGTGGAACTAGAGTACAAGGCAGCTTGGGCGGTCAAGGAGCTAAACTTTAACCTTAAAACCGCAGCGGAGAGGCGCCTGATCCAACTGAACGAGCTTGAGGAGATAAGACACTTGGCTTACGAGAACACCAAAATCTACAAAGAAAAGACCAAAGCTCTCCATGATAGGAAGATAGTGCCTAAGTCTTTCGCCGCTAACGACCAGGTTCTGCTTTTCAACTCAAGACTCAAGCTTTTTCCCGGCAAACTACGCTCAAGATGGTCTGGCCCGTTCAAGATAAAAGAAGTCAAGCCATATGGAGCAGTGGTTCTTTGGGACCCTAGTGGAGGAGACTTCACCGTAAACGGTCAGAGGCTAAAACCATACCTAGCCAACTCGGAAAAGGGAATAGAGGAAATCATACCTTTGGCCGATGCACCACAAGAATAAGAAAGAGAAGGAGTCAAGCTAAATGACTTAAAACAAAAGCGCTTTATGGGAGGCAACCCATATGGTTTTTAACTATTTATTTCTATTTTGCAGGAGTTTTTCAAAAATCAAACAAAAATACAAAAATATTTTCTTAGGATGAAGACCCAAAGGAGACCAAACAATGGAAGTGTCCCACCCAATGAGCCCACCCTTGTACAAGGCGTTTCTCTTCCAAAAGGTAAGTAAACTCTCACCTAGTATTCATTTCTAATCACTCTTGATCTTCACTTGAAAAATCGTTTAAACCATTGCACTTTACCAAATATATTTCATGGTTTAACTTGATTTACTTTTGATGATTGGAAAGAATACATAATCACTTGTCAAAACTCATTTGCTCACTGAAATTACAAGAGATTGAACTATAGTTTGAAATTTGGATCATTGACCAAGACCAAATAAGAATTTATAGTTTGTGCTTTAATCTCTTGGATTGTGAACTTCAAGTTGGTCACTTGAGGATCACAATCTGAGAAACCATCTAATCATGATTTCAAGTGTTTTGCAAGGAGTTAACCATTTGACAGGAAGGAGAAATAAAGCAAACCTATAACCAACCTCAAAACCAACATGCATATGGCGGCCAAAGGGAGGTTAAAAGGAGATACAAGGCCATCACACGAAACAAGGCGGCCACCACTTGGGAATGACACAGGAGGGTTATTAAAACAATTCGGTCGAAGAAAATCTCAATTGGCCCGAGTGGATTTGAAGAAATTCAATCCGGACATTTCTCTCGGCCATACCGCGCACAAGGAAGCCAAATTACGGCCAACTCCTAAACGGCGTGACCAAAGTCCACCAAACTTCACAGGCGACCATAAATCACATTTTGGTCGGCAAATCCAAAAGATAGGACGGAGAAATCATCACGGATCATGAGATAGACGACGGAGCTCATTCTGGCCGATGGCGCGCAAGCAATATGGCCGACAAAACCAAATCACGGCATAGGCGCGCCAACCGGTTGGAAAACTCTTCTTTGAGCTTAACTAACACTTTTATGCAGGAAGAAACGAAAAGGAACGAGCCAAACTTCACATGGCCAAGGAAACTCCTTCCCGGAGCCGAACTTGACCATTTTGTGAAGGAAGTCTCAATCCGCTCGTACAAATGCTCCCAAACTTCACCAGAGGCATAAAATACCAGGTTGGTCGATGAAATTTCAATATAGGTCATGAAATTTTGACGGTTTGTTCTGTAGTTCACAGCACCACATTTTGGCCGACCGAATATACCAATCTCGGCCAAAACACAAACCGGCGGAAACCAAGGCCTGAAATTAAAAACTCACCGACCAATATTGCCTAAAGAAGTGTAGAATGACCCAAACCGGAACTGATCTTCATTATAAATTGGTCGACATTGGTAACATCATCCTAAACCTTTTTCTTTTCAATTTTTCATTTGAACTTCATGTTATGCCTCTCTTAATCCGATTTGATTTCACCGGGACGGTGCAAGTTAAGTCTGGGGGGATTACTAACAATGTTTGTTCATTTTGGCGTTTTCATTTGCATTTTTCCCTTTTATCGAGTCGTTTTTATTGAGTCAAAATTTTTGTCGAGAATCATGACCTTATCTTGGATCTAACCATGTTGTACTAATGTTTAAGTGACCATTGAGCAGTTCTTGGCAATACATCTTACCACAGGTGCACTATGAGTTGATCGATCTACCAAAAACGCCTACATCTCTAAAGACTTGAGAAGGATCCATCTTTGACTCCGCCCTTAATGAACTTAATCTTCTCAGCTAGGGGCTTGGCATACAAATGGCATGATTCCTCATCCTCTCCATCAAATGAAAAAGTCTTAGTGAGTTCGTGCTTCCCTCTCTCTCCCCTTCAAATTTAAAAGAAAAAGCGTAAGGTCCAAGTAACCGGGGATTCGGTGGCAAACACCATCAATACTCGCGTCTATGGAAGGCCTATGAATCCAAGCAACCGGGGATTCGGTGGCAAACACCATCAATACTCGCGTCTGTGGAAGATCCAAGCAAAACCTCTATAATAAAGAGAAGGAGTTGAATAAAAAAATACTTCGCTACCCTAAAAAAGGGATGAATCAACTCAAAGAAGTGAGAAGAGAGAGAGGAGAAACATGGAGTAAAAGACAAGTGCCAAACAAGGGGATGAGAAAGTCTAAAGCCGGCTGATCGATACTCCCTAGTTGAGACCACACCTTTAGAAATGAAAGGAGTCAAGGGTGGCGAATTGGATTGTCCAAGGAGAGGTGGACCGCTTTGGGAAAATCGCAAAACTCATGGTATGTACTTTGTTCTTAATTCAAAACTTGCCAATGCTGTTTCATGTGGATTACTAAAGCATAAGTCAATTTGGATTTCCAAAAGATTTGAGAGTTCTCACGTTTTCAAACCTCTTTTCCTGCTTAGTTTGCTTGGGGACAAGCAAAAGGCTAAGTCTGGGGGAGTTGATATCACCATATTTTACATGATTTTACTATATAATTACTATGTTTTCAAACGGTTTTTGCAAGATTCTTTGCCTTTAGAGGTAGTTTTCTTGTATTTGTGGGATTTGAAGTCTTTGTAGGTGAAATAATCAAAAAGGATGCAAAAAGGAGTAAAAGAGCCCTAAATCAAGATCCATGCAAGTTTCCAAGTCAAGAAGACCATTTTATCTCCAAGTGTTAGTTCTCGCTGCGCGCAGAACGAAGCTTCGGAAGTTTGGCCGCGCGCGGAGGAGTTCCCGACGTCCAAAAGTTACGATCTTGATATGGAAAGATAGATACTTGAGTCATGCATCACGTCGAAGTGGAATGAAGCCATTTGGATCAACTATGAGGCCTAGACTTATTTTCTACCGAGACATGTCCGGTAAGCGAGTAAA
Source organism: Microthlaspi erraticum (assembly GCA_902728155.2). Taxonomy (NCBI): domain Eukaryota; kingdom Viridiplantae; phylum Streptophyta; class Magnoliopsida; order Brassicales; family Brassicaceae; genus Microthlaspi; species Microthlaspi erraticum. The sequence continues at coordinate 10,313 of CACVBM020000788.1, forward strand.
CGAAGCCCATGGAGGATTTGGAGTGTCTAATGGCCCGAGCAGCAGCGCCAAAGGCCTTGATCGAATAGAGAAGAGGCCTGGCTAATGTTTGGAGCTTTCCTTGGTACAATGTCGGCCCATACACGACGTGGAGAAGAAGGCTCGGCGCATGAGAAACTTTCCTTTTTCAGCATGAAGAAAACCCTACTCGACTTCGCCCATATATACATGTTTTTAGCCGCTGAGCGGAGAGTCTAGAGTGTGTCAAAGTGTGCGCCGTCAGAGAAGAGATACCCCCAAGGAAGAAGTGAAGCCTCCTCGGATCCAAGCCGCACGCACGCCGCTCAACTCGTTACATCTTTGTTCTTGTTATTTCGTTTTGGATTTTGGAGTTAAAGAAGATTTGTTCATCAATAGAGAAGCTTTCTTCATCCCTTTTTCTCTTTAATATTCGCATGATGCTTTCATTCAAATCTTGTTTGTTTGTTTGCACCATGGCCGAGTAAATCCCTTACTAGGCCGTGGTGGATCAATGAGTGCATAAACCTATGAGATCTTGTGAATTGGGATAACTTTGAGTTCTTCACCTTTACTTGAGCATAATGCCGTTTGCTTTTCTGATCATCTAGCATCGGATCTTAGGTTAATATACTCTCCAAAAGCTTGTTATATTGCCGGAACTAGTATTTGGTGAGCGATAGTTCACGGCCAACGAAAGTTGAGTTGTGGAGTATTGTGAACAATTAAATCTTGAACATCTTTAATGCATGTTTACAACTTTAATAACCAACGAAAGCTGAGTCTATTAGGTTGTTTAAACATAGTAGTTGGAGCCACGAAAGTGGAAAAACTATATCTTAGTGATTTAAGTTCAAGAACGGTCTTAATGAATCTCTTTCACTTGACTTCTTTGTTTAAGTTTGTTGCATCTCGGCGATCTACCATTGTCTAGTGTTTCCCCTTATTGATCTCATTCATTTCCATCTATTCATTATTGCCAAAACATTCTCAAACCATATTTTGCTTTAGCTTGCTTCAACTCTTACTCTTGTAGCACAATCGATAGGTCCTTGTGGATTCGATCCCATACTATACTTACCTCGTTGCTGTGCACTTGCAGGTACTTAAGTTGGGTAAAACTTGAAGACAAACCCAGCTTGCATCAAGTTTTTGGCGCCGTTGCCGGGGACCTTCTTGTCTACAAGATCGGACGAGAATCTAGACTAAAGCGCATTTTACTCTATTATCATTTTGTTCTTTTTGTAGGCACAACTTGAGCGTGCCATGGCTGGATTCACTTATCTTTTCTTTTCTATTTTCACTTATCTTTTGCTTTGATTCTCTCTTCTGCCTTTTTATCACACAAGGGACCGTGTGAACTAAGTGTGGGGGAGAGGGTCAATGGTATTTGACGAAGTGCTTTATGTTCTTATTTTATATTTTGCATAACCTTTGAGTCTCATGCATTTGCATCTTTAGAAAATCATGTAAAATTTTCATTTTTGCATTGCTAAAAAAAAAAACCAAAAACAGAGCATGTAGTTAAGATCATTTCATTTGCATCTGAGCAATGTTTGTTGAGCTGATTGATTGAGTTGCGGAATTGCTTCAGTGCCCTAGTTCTAAGTTGTTTGGCGCTTTTGATAGTTCTTGAAGTTAAGGTAGAACCGCATCATCAAAAAGCATCATGACTGTCTTAGTAAAACCGAATGCATTGCTGTGATTTGAATCTGCTCCTTGTCTAAGTGAAACCTGAACCTGAACATCAATTATCATGCTCATGCTTGTTAAGTTCAACTCGTGGATTATACATACTTGAATCATCTTTGCATTATTGTTCATCCTTCTTTGTTGATTCAAGTAGAACTCCCTGCCCTTAACCAACCCTTCCTTTCAAACCAAATGTTGTTCTTGTGTGTTGTGAGGCCTTTTGAAAAAGCTTGGCATAAAGTGTTAGGTCTTGAGCCGACAAGGATAGGTGATCATGTAGATTCTGGTCCACGCTTTTTGGGCCAGACTAGGTTAGGACTTGGGTTTGGGAATGTCTTGGGGTTGGGATTCAAAAAGAAAAGAAAGAAAGAGCTTGTGAGCAAAAAGAAAAGAGGCGTTTTAGCTGAAGGTAGATTAAGAGCTTGGTCTGTGAGTTTAAGAAAGCCCCCATCAGAAAATAAAAAAAAAAAAAAAAAAAAAAGAAAAAGGAAAAGATGGGTTAGGGCAAGAGTTTAGACCAAGTCTCTCGAGGTTTGTCTTTCAAAAAGCCTTAGAAAATTCGCTAAAGTTTCAAAAAGCTCTAAGAAAAGAAGGAAAAGGAAAACCCAAAGGGAAAAGGGTAGAAATAGGAAGTTTCGGATTTGAGAGTCACCAAAAGGTACTTGGGGTTTCGGGTAGATGATCATTTGTCCTTGTACCTCCCAATTGGTTCTCGCCTTTAGCATTATGCCGAAGCTGTTTCACTTCTTCTTGAGAGAACCCTTCCTTTGTCATTTGACATGAGCTTGCATTGTGATTGCTCTCTCTCTTTCCATTGGCCAAACGAGTTAACTTGACTTGCATGTGTTTTGATTCACTGTTTTGAGCTTTAATGAATGTTAAAAGGAGTAGAGGATTTGAATGCATGTTTAGGTTGAGCTAGTTGTCATTGATTGTGATTATGAAGGTGCGGCTAAGATTTTTGAAGTAGAGAACATCTTTTGCGCTTTAGACCTTGGAACTAGGTTGTTGATTCAATTTCTCTTCTCGGCTTTCACTTGACTCTATTGCTCAGAGAACACTCTTATGCTTGGTTGATGTTTGCTTGAGGGCAAGCAAAGACTAAGTGTGGGGGTGTTGATGTACTCAACATTTGCATACATTTAGCCTCTCATACTGCATAGTTCTGTGTATAATTGAGTCCCATTTCATAACATTTAGTGTAGCTTTAGTCTACTTAGGATCATTTAGCCTTTAGGATAGCATTTTGCATTTCCATTGCATTTGGGGTGCATTTATCAGGTATTCGGAGCTTATGGCGAAGGAGGACCGGAGGTGATGATCGGAGATGGACCAGAAGGAGATCGGAGTAATCGGATGGCAAAACAAGCAAGACGGAACAGAGCCTTGAGCAAAAGGAAACAGAGTGCTTGAGGAAGTTGCTCAAGCTGCGCGCATCTGTGAAGTCAAAGCAAAAACGTTGACCAAAGGATACACTTTTCCCTTCTCTATATAAACCTTTAAGACCTAATTTTAGGCAATCTTTATCTTGTAACCAGTTTCTCTCCAAGAAAAACAGTTTGTTCTTGGAGATCTTTTGTAAGCTTTTACTTTGAATCTTTTAAGTTTAAGAAGTACTTAGTTTGCTAATCTTGTCTTAATGATGATTTCTAGCTTTCTTTACCTCTTTGCTTTCGGTTCGAGTATGAGTAGCGAGTAGTTCTTTAGAGGTTTCGAGGGTGAGATTAGGAAAGGTCAGAGCTTTAGCTTCCTGTTAACCTCTTCCTTAATCTCCCTTGACCAGCTTTTCTTTAGCTAGAGCTTTATATCTCGGCTTCTTCTTGATCACTTGAAGTCGCGAATCTAGGCTAGTACACCTAGAAGGTGTTTGCGTTAATGCCTAAGAGAGCTAGCGATAGAGAGAAACATTCCCAACCTAAGAGATTGGTTGTTGGGATGTATCTTGTGCACTTTTAGACTAGATCTTGTGAAAGCTTGTAACTTTGAGTCCACTAGCGAGAGCTAGCTTTGGATTCTCAGCTTGCAAAGCGATCTGACCACGAGAGTGGCGGATTTACCCAAAGTCTAAGCACAAAGCTTGAGTCTTGGTGTGTTGAGAAAGGAAGGTTGAGCTCGTTTGATCCCAACTAAGTCTCACCCAAGACACCTCCTTTATTTCATCTTGTTAGCTTAAAGCATAGATCTTTACAAAACAAAACCCAATCTTTTATCAAAACTTGATCTTTGCCTTTTCTTTATTTCGATAGTTTAATCTCCACTTGGATTGACATCTCAAGTACTACAATGACATGAGTGGTATGGATTGAGAGTAGTTGATACAAAAATCCTACTTATCACTACCTCATCTACAGTTTCAGACATCGAGATTTCTCTTTCTAGCAGTCTTGCCAATGCAAGTAATGAATCCAGCCTGAGTGATCCAAGCTCCGATGAACTTATTTCCCTTGCTGCAGTCTCAATACAGTATTGAGAATATGTCTGCTCAGACCGCTCCTACAATCGTCATAGTTAATGAAACTATTGAGACTCCTAATACGGCGTCTGCTAAAACTACAGCAGTATATGCTTCTATTGAGACTCCTAATTTGGCGTATGCTCAGCCTACAACAGTCACAGCTTCTACAATTGATCAAGATCCCTCTACCGTCCATGATAACCGCAGTAAGATAACTGAGCCTGATTTGGTTCTAATAGGTTTGGGGTTTGGCTCATTGATCTCTACCCAAGGAGAAGAAGACCTCCGACAATGAGTTGGATTCACTCGATCTTGTGACACCTTCGGGTAAAAGGATCCTTCGGGAAAGACCAGTTAAACCAACAACAAAACAAAAGCTAAAGAGATGCATGCGACAGCTCGTGGACGGGGAAATCGAGGGCGTGGAAGCCGTGGTGGACGAGGCTAGACATATTATACACATCAGCTTTTTGGTGTTGTCAGAAAGTGTCATAGTGACACCTCATTAAAAAAAACATCCAATCAAAATATTTTATTAATACACATCAATTTATTGTTGGAACTTGATTTCTTCTTCTTCCTATGATATCTTCCTTGACATTTACAGATGAGAACTTTCCACCATTAAAATTCTGGCAAATCTTCATCGCCCGTGACCAAATCTGAAGAAAACTTGGTTGAGATAAAGTCTCCGCGTCCAGAAGTCGGCACAAAATCCAGGGGATATATCTATCATCACTTCTCATGAGGTGGATTAAATATTCTCTAGATTAAATTAATGCTTGCTTACATGGTTTGTGCTCTGCTTTGATCACAACTTGAAAAAGCTGTGAGAAAAGAATCTGCAGATTTATTTGTCCTCTTCGTCCTTTGTCTAAAAGTTCCATATAAAAGTTAGCCTTAATTCTCAGATTATTTCTTCTTGAGGATAGATAAATACAAATTTCGATGAGCAATTACACATTGAAGCACAGTCATACTGGTGTGGTGTTTCTTGGTGGACGGATGGAGATGCAGCCATATGTATATTATTCATATCTAATATGTACTAAAACAATCAAGAGTGAAGATTCTGATTTGATTTCTCAAGAACAATACATTTCTCCTCAGAAAACTTCAACTTAGCAACTTCCTCCTCTAGTTCACTGCTAAGCCTATGTGTTTCTTCTTGCTCATTGTATAGTTTCAGTTTTAGATCCGCATTCAAATTCAAGCACTGTTGGTATTGAAGTTCAGAAGATTCCTTATCCTCCATCAATTTCAAGACTGTTTGCTTCAAGTTTTCAACTTCCACTCCAATTGATTCAAGATTCAAGAGTCTCTCCAAATTATTCCCAACCTGAGCTAAGCTAGCTTCCTTTTCAGCCTCCATTTTAGAAAGTGAATCTTTTAGAGCAACAACTTCAGCCTTGAGATCAATTCTTCCTTTTCCATCCCCATCATTAAAATTCAATCCCTTTCTTGCTTTGCCGTAGACATGAGAGAAAGAGAACCCCAAAGCATCATTTTGCAACTCATCCAGATCAACTGGAGTTTGTGGATCAGCATCATTAGCCAAAGGCACCAACATTAGCCATATCAATCAACGGATGATTTAATGGCGAAGAAGGAACAATTGATTATTACTAGTGGTTTATCAATTGACTTAAGAAACAATATAAAATATAAAGTAAGAGGGATATAAACTTGGATTTACTATTATCAATATAAATTACCCCAAAGCATCTAGACAAGAAAAACGTTAGGAAGCATATAGCTTCATGAACTCCTTGCAGAGTTTGACGCTGTGGAGGCCGGAGTTGTGAACATCTAAGATGTGGCGGTAGAGATCAAGTCAAGATCAAGGCACCAATGACGGATTGAGATCAAGGCACTTGAATCTTTATGGTGGTTATGAAACAGGACTCCTTCTTTCTGAAACCTGCAAGATATATCATAGTTGTTGAATCAAATGAAAATATCCGGATTTTTGTATAGGAGCTAATTTAGGAAGGTTTTAGTCAAGAAGAGAAGATAACTTTAACAAAACATGTGGTCACAAGTAAGAATGCCTCCAGTGGAACAAAAGTCGGTCCATCATATGATACAAGAAACCTGTGTTAGAAAATCATCATGCATCTAAAACAGAATAAACATTCATGTAAACTTTATTTAACATGAACTCCAAACTCTTTAAACATCTAGATCATCACATGGTAGAACAAAGAAGATTAAGAAAATACCTCCATTCATTATAGTAGAAGTGTTTTGAAAGGTTTTTAGCTGAAAGTTTTTACTTAATTTATTCTTTTAAGTATGAGATTTGGTTTTTCTTCGCTTCCCTACAAACTTTTTACTTCAAGTGTTGTGTTTTTCTTGTTATTTCATTGTGATGGAGCAAAGACATGTATTTATAGGAGAGGAGAGGACCAACATGCTCATTAGAATTTCTTTTAGTTTTTAATTTTAATTGTCCATCAAAATTGAGATTAAAAAAATAAGTGACAAGTGTTGATGATTAATCCTTAACACATTACATGAATGACACCTAATTTCTTAATGGTGCCACTAAGTGACACATAAACCTTACTCCCTCTGTCCCATATTATAAGCAGTTTTGGCATAATGTATCTGTAATTTTTTGGATGTATCTGGATGTAAACTGCAGATAAAACCATCCACATACATCCGAAAAACTGCAGATACATTATGTCAAAACTGCTTATAATATGGGACAGATGGAGTATTATTGACTGACATATAGTTTTTTATTGTGTCATTGAGTGACACATAAACCTTAATGGTGTCACTTAATAGTTCTTGATTCATGCATGTGTGACACAATATCCCTCATTAGCTTAAGTAGCATAAAACTTCTTAACCTCTTAATTCATTGGTTACCAAATACTTTAACTATAATATTTCCTTAAAACTAGTAACTATAAGACCACACTAAAAGGGAATAAATTATTACTTACATTCTCCCACTTGGTCTATAGTATAATGGATTATAGTTTTACTTACGGGAAACATAGGCCTGGCCTACATAATATGTTATAACTTTATTCTCATTTGGTCATCATTATTGTCTTAACTAATCCAATAATCAATGAAAGTCATGGCGATTACACATTATTTTGCAATATGATCCCTTCCATGTACTACTACATTGATTATCTTCATAGGTAGACCATAAACTTAAAACAGAAGTTATCGCAATGATCTCTTTTATGTCTTTAAAAGACATATTCTGTTAACAAACAATAATGTGTGTGCACATTGAATACAGAATATATAGAAGATGTAAAAGTCATTAACATTAACATATATTAGAGCTCAAATCATGATCATATATAGGCTTTACATAAACAGACAAGACAACATAATTAAGAGTTATCCTCAAGACCCGTACTTTCAACATGCTTCTTTAATGTCTTAGGAGATAATGCTTTCGTAAATATGTCTGCAATCATTACATTAATGCCTATTTATACAATAACTAACTTTTATCTTTTAACATCTTTCTTTTAGCGACATATATATATAACCTTAATGTCCATATAATTGGACCCTTTAGATATAATGTCTTACTTTTAGAGCAAGATTGCAGCTTTTACTGTCACATAAAGAGTAAGACTTAATCTCTCAAACTCAAAGACATTTCTGCAATCAAGTTTCTATAATAGAAGCCTCACAAGATTGACACATACTCAGCCTACTTAGTGAATGTATTAAGCAACTACAGTTACAAGCTTTTCTATAATATGATATCTCTGATAATGAAATACTCGTAGCAAAAAGTGTAGTACTTTAGAACTAGATTTGTCAATATGGGCGTCCATATCCATATTGGCCCGTCTAAAACTGTTCATTTATTTGTGGACAAAATATCGTCTGTGTCCATTTAGGCCCGTGTCCATTTAGCTCCATGCCCATATTGGACCATACCCATTATGGCCCATCAAAAATGGGTTGTCCGTAGGCGGCTGTCCATAGACAAAAAAACAGTTTTTTTTATTATATAATTTTGTTTTTGAAAATCGTCTTTTTCTGCGCGGATTAGATTTGGAACTTTTAGCCGAAACTCGAATCCGATTCCAAACCTGACCTGAAAAAACTTTTAAAACCAAAAAAACTCAAAAACCCAGAAAAAACCCGAACCGAACCCGAAAAAACATGAACCAAACCCGAACCAAAACTTTAAAACACCCGGACGGTTTCTATATCTCTAAACTCAAAAATCCAAAACCCGAAAAACCCAGCCCGAACCCGACTCGAAACCCGAAAGCCCAAGCCTAACACGGATTATGAGAAACGATTTTGCCCCCAAATCGATTTGACTTAAATTTTTACGTCCACTGGACAGCCCATGTCCACACGTATCCGTCCACATTTGTCCATGGGCTAAGTTGGATATGCCCAGTTATACCCATATTAAAAGTGGGCTTGTCCATATCCATCCATATTTATATGGACATGGACTCGCCCATGGGCTGATGTCTACTTTGACAACTCTATTTAGAACCATAAATTCACAAAATATGAGTTTAGAAAACTCAACCATCTGTGGATGTATCAATTTTCTGTATGTGACCATACACTTATTTCCTTTCTGTATCTCAATTTTATAGCTTACTAGTACAAGAAGAACACATTATTATGTCTACTCTTAAGAACTTTTATAATAATATATATATATGCTTTCCGAGATAGTTTTAAAATTCCAAGTGATCAATCATAGAATAATTATATCCTTTTCACATTGGATGTCTCATTCATATATATAATTTAAAAGTTCTTGGAAAGAAACTCTTAATCTCATTAATAAATAAAATAATTGCTAGCCAATCATCATCACACAATACGTTATATATGAACATATTCCCACTAATCCCGAGGTACATACAATGATCTCTCATGTTTTTTCTGAAACCAAATTTCATAAGGGTTTCATAAAACTTTTGATATCAATATCTCGAAGGTTTTTTCTGATCATATATAAGTCTCTTTCATTTGCAGACATGTCTCCCTAATTTTCGATTATGAAGTTTTCAGGTCGACAAATATAAAATTTAGTTTCCTATATCTTCAAAAGGAAAGGCAGTTTTCAAATAATTTTTATGTAACTCAGAACATATTGAGATACTAATGTCAAGTTAATTCTGAGAAAGTCTTTTCTATACACAAACGAAAAAGACTCACTATAATTGATGCCTTCTTTCTGATATGATGTTTTAGCTGCAAGTCTGGTTCAATAACATTCTACATTGCTATTACAGTCGAGTTTGGTCTTAAAGACCCATTTATACTCAACCGCTTTTTGTCCTTCAAGCAATGGAACAGTCTCCCAGACTCCTTTCTTAGCTATCAAGTTTATCTCTTCTTTACTGGCATCAATCCATTGATCAGAATCAACATCTTTCATGGCTTCTCAATAAGAAACCGGATCTTTAATACCCATTCTACTGGATTCTTCTTGATCATAAATGCATTTATGTACTAGAAATAGCAGATCTACTCGAATGAGTTGATCTTTTTAATGATATTTTCTCTTGTGCTATAAGATCATTATTGGCGATGTTTTCATCACAGAGTGAATTATCATTCAATGGGTTTTCCTCTTTGTTTAACCATTCAACAAAAGGAGAATTTCCCAACATTCGGAACTTAGGGTAAAGGGATTTTAACCATAATTTCCTGAATGACAACATCTTGATTTTTATCACTCCCACTAACATCGCCATTCTTGTAAAATCTAACATTATTGGTTTTTACTATTCTCATACAATGCTGGAAAATCCGTCTCAGAAAAGGGTAAGAATCCAGCCATTATAACGAAGAGAATAACACCGCAAGACCAAACAGCTGACGAACCATCGTAACCTTGGCCACTAAGTACCTCAGAAGCTACATAGTTCGGAGTTCCACATGTGGTGCGTAAAAGTTCTACTCCCTAATTCAGTATATAGCAAATGAATGAAGAGCAAGAAAAGAGAAAAGTTTACAAAGCCAAAGAAGAATGGGAATGGACACTCTTTTGATCCTCTTTTGGGCCTCAACCTTTTAGCAACATCTTTGGGCCTTGAGAATCATGATTATGGATGGGTCAATAATGAAGTAAAACTCACCATCAGTAAGTATATATACTTTTAGTATATGCAGATATCTTCAATGTATTGTATACACACGTAAATAAATACTCCAACAACCAAATAGACTTATTTCTACGTGTATATGTAGTTTTTGTTGCAAGAAAGAGAGAATGATGTTATCTTTTTAATGAGTAGAAAATTCTTTATATAAAGTATATGTAGTAGGGTTTCAACTTCCAAGGAGAATCTACAGTATAGAGAATTTTAGTTTAGTGGGAAAATTAGTAGATAAATAAATGACCATATCATCTTACTTAAGACAAAATAGGACTGTAACACCCCTGGTTTGGTCTATGAATAGACTAAACCGTAGATACCACAATTGTTGAGGTTGATAGGTTGTCTTGGACTCTGTACTGAAGTAAGATGATGTGACCATTTATTTATTTATTATTTATTTTTATACATTTTTTATATCAAAATAAATAATGAAATCATTTTATTTCAATCCACTTTTTCTTGATAACTGCAATACATAAATTTAGATAACCTATTAGATTTTATCACTTACTTTATAGATTATCTAAATTTATTTAATGCAATTACTTAAAGAAAAAGTGAACTGATATAATGTAATTTTTTTTTTTATATGTTTTATCAGAAAATAAATAAAAGGTCACATCATCTTACTCTACTTTGTCTTGAGAGAAAATTACAGTGGAAGGCACTTTCCCACTTACATATTACAGATAAAAGCACTTTATGTTCCAAGAGAACTTTGGGTTGTTTTCGAGGAGTTGAAAGGGTTAGAAAACTCAATTTTTTACCCTTAATGAAATTTGTTGTTTGAATGGTGATAAATAATGTCTTTTTCGATAAAAAAAAATACGGAGCTTATGGAAGAATGGCGGTGATGAGAAAAAACCAAAACCTAAAATCAAATTCCCACAATAATGTTCAGAAAACTTCTAAATTGTAGAAAACTTTTTATAATCGTTAAAGAATCACAATCTGCAAATCTATTAACCTAATATTAATCTCCATCTGCAAATCTAAGAAGGTTTCACGATTCATGTGTAATTCAGGCGGAGATGACGAATTCAGAGGAGAAGAATGAGATGTATTTGAGAATATCTTTAGTATTTATGTGTGGATGGTTATTTGTGGATACACAATTATGGATGGTATTGTGCGTATAAGAGTATGACTTGTAATATGTGTATGTATCAATGCATGGATATAAGTGAGTGGATATTAACAATGGATTTTACATGATTCTTTGCCTCAATTTCTATCTTTTCTGAACTTTTCGAAGCATAGTTTGGTTTCTCTAATTTTTCAAAAGTGACGAAAAGATACTTCTTATGGTGATGGACGATAATTTATGGTCGTGTTTCAACAATTAAACACATAGCAAATCTTACAAGCATGGTGTAGACTGGATGGGGGTGTGTGGACAATTATAAATATAATAAATTAATATCTACCATCTGCAGTACATAATATTATATTGTACTGTCTCCCATCAAATCATAACATTAGGCGGGTAACTAGTTAGAAAGTACAACCCACATGTTTTGCGAAAGTTCTATAAAATTACTATTTTAACACTCAAACGCTAGACACATGTAATCTCATCCCGTGGACATGAATTATCATTCACTAATGGACGGCTTCACTTGGACGGTTTCACATGGACAAGTACAATTCATTAGCAGATATGTACTCTGTTTCAGACAGACAAGAAATCAACGGGAGGACATAACTGCTTAATTCGTCGGAGGGAGCAACTGCTTAAGGCTAACAGAGTGTAAGATTACAATCACCTTCCATGAATTTTCGCAGAGGACACGACAGAATAGCAATCATTCAGAGAGAAAAGGAGAGGGCTGCTTTTTCGTGTGAGGGAGCAATTGAAATCTGTAAACACTCGACGTGGTGGTATTGACGAAGGGGCGGAGAAGAAGGTCGGTGTTTTTAGGGTTTTCAGTTTCTCGCCCTTTGATTTTATGGAGGAGAAGAGAAAGGAAATTAAAAAAGGTGAAAAGTTTCAATTGTGTGTAACAAAATAAGGCAGTAAAAAAAGAAAGGGTATTTTTGTAACTGTAAATACCAAAGTCACCTAGGACTAGGAGTAATAAGTGCCTGTTTTGTAAGTTTGAAAATCTAAAGTGCCTTTGAGTGTAAATCACTCTTATCTTGATGAGTAAGATGATATGACTGTCCCTTTATTTATCTACTCCTATTAGTTTTATAATAGGAAAAATAAGGCAGTAAAAAAAGAAAAGGTATTTTTGTAACTGCAAATACCAAAATCACCTAAGATTAGGAGTAATAAGTGCATGTTTTGTAAGTTTGAAAATCTAAAGTGTTTGAATGTAAATCACTCTTATCTTGATGAGTAAGATGATATGACTGTCCTTTTATTTATCTACTCCTATTAGTTTTATAATAGGAAAAATAGATGTAATGATTGGATTATATCTATTACGATATGACTATATTGTTGGTAAAAAAAAAAATACAAATTGATCAGTAAGCGCGTTTTGGAAATAGTGTCCGAAATTTGGTCTTAACTTTTAAGCAAGTCGATTGCTCTTTACTGATATAGTTTTAAATGTGTCACTCAACTAATCAAATTTCATGTCTCTCATGTAATCACTTCTTTCTATAATCAGTAGAAAACAAACACAACGGGTAAAAAAGTTGAAGGTTAAACCGTAACTATTTGGCTTGGTGATCAAGATAGTCTGGCCCTACGAAAACCACTTATTTACGAATATCCATCCAGCTCGACTTCCGAAGCTCTCCAGTGCTTCGAAGTTTCATAGAACCTTACAAATCTCAGGTTCGTTATCCGAACCAAACACTAGTCAAGCTAAGTTATTTCTCCGAGCCTGACGTCTGCTAGTTGTGTTCTAAAGAAGCTTTCCTCGAAGCTTAGGTTCGGAAGTAAACGAACCTCTCATAAAGTCCATTCCCGCTCATCGACACACGTATATACATCTCTCTCTCTCTCTCCAAATCCCTGCTCTTTCTCTCTCAAATCCATTTTGCTTAGCCTAGAGGATAAATCTTTCTCTCTCTCTCTCTCTAGATTGCAAGATCTCCTAGGATATTTCTGTTTAACACTCTCTCTCTCTCTCGGTTGTTCTTTGTCTTGGTAGGTTATGGAGAGGTAAGCTTGAAAGCCCTAGAATCCCAATGTCAAGATCTGTTAAAAGCTCAGATTTTGTTGATATATATAAAATTCACTCAAATCTCTAAGCTGATTTCAGTAACTCTATACGATTGTGATACCCATTGTTTCCTGTAATTATTAAGCTCAAGAAAGGTCTCATCTTAGTTCCAAACTCTTGAAAAGATTGAACTTTTTCTTTAGCTGGACTATTATGTTTCCAAATTTTCACCTACCCTTCTTCTATTTCGGCATTATTGTATTCCTCTGTTTTCAGCTTAATAATCTGTAAAAAGCTCTATTTTGCTTCCGACAAGAGATGTTTGAATCTAGTACAATGAACCTGTTTTTCGATCTTGTTCGAACAAGTAGAGATGTTAATAACTTTTACATGGCTTTGCTCTTGTCACTAAAACTATGAAAACTCTTTACATGCAGTGCTTGGATTGTGGATGGTCCATGGATTGCTAGGAATGTAAAGAATGCCTCTGTGTGCTCAGCTTTGCAGACTAAAGACTGTGGAGCTTACATCAACTGCCCTAACTGCTATTACCGCATCTACAACAACAATGTGAAGAACATATTTTCAACACATGCATGTAACAACAGCAGCTTATGTTTATGTTTTATTTGAATACTGAGTTGGGTTTTGGTTTATCAGGCACAGTCTCCATGGCCAGGTCTTCCTAAAGGTGTGAAATTCGAGCCAACCGATGAGGAAGTTATCGGGCATTTGGAAGCCAAGTGTGGGATTGATGGCTTAAAACCACATCCTTTTATCGATGACTATATATGCTCAGTCACTGGAGATGTTGGCATCAACTATACTCATCCTCAAAACCTTCCAGGTAATTATATTAAGAAAAATCCTCTGTTAATCTTTACGTTTCAAGTTGTTAATTGAGAGATTAAAATCACTCATTATAATGTTTTTGCAGGTGTGAATAAGGATGGAATTAGTGTCTTCTTCTTTAACAAGACGACGCATGCATATCAAAAGGGGAATAGAAAGAGGAGAAAGATCACACCAACTGGTCTAAAAGATGAATCGGTTCGCTGGCACAAAACTGGTCAAACCAAACCCGTGATGATCAATGGAATCCAGAAGGGATGCAAGAAGATCTTGGTGCTCTACAAGAATGGGAGAAAGGGATTAAAACCTGAGAAATCCAACTGGGTTCTGCACCAATACCACTTGGGAACAGACGAAGGCGAGATTGGAAGCTTTGTTGTTTCTAAGATCACTTATCAGCAGCCAAAGCAATGGGAGAAAGATACAGATGAGAGTGAGTGCTTTGGGGTTGGAGTTGGCCTAACGCCGAAAACGTTTACTTGTGGACAGCCTAGATCTGAGATTTGTGTTAATGAGGATGAAACAGCTTGTGGTGGTGATGCTACGATGGTTCTTGATTCATCTGTTCAGGTTTGTTCATTTCTCTTCATGTATTCTTGATGTTAATCGTCCATGATAAATAGTTTACGTTTTCTGGTAAATCAGGGGCTAGAAAACACTCCAGAAGCTTCGTTTGGTTCAACATCAGAGAAAAGAGTTCAAGTAGCAGATAATTTCAATGTAACTGAAGATAACTTGGGGTGCAAGAAAGTTAAAGTTTCGTCTTCCCTTGTAGAAGAGGAGCCTAATTATGGGAATTTCGAGATGGGGTCTGGACACTTTTTAGTTTCAGATTTTGAAATGGCAGATCTAGGGACTCTCCCTGATCACTTTGACGTGAGAACTTAAGAAAAATCCTTCTATATTTAGAAAAATCTTTGAGAAACTTGAAACTCACATCTTTTGCCGATTTTTGCAGTTTGCTTCTGAAGACAGTTTATGGAATTTTCTGAATGGATTTCAAACGCCAAAATAAGGATTCCATAATGACGTTTTCCAAAAAGAAAATCCAGAGAAGTAGACACTGCAGGAACAAAGCCAAACGCATGAATATAAATTGATAAAGCCACTTCTGGTTATGTTATCGAATAGAGCAAGCATTTGGTTTATTTTGTTCGGATTCTCTTGATAAATCATGTCTATTTTCTTCTTTTCACAATCATCCGATCCTCTTCTTGAAATTCATACAATTTTCGAAACCATGTTTGTTGTTGTTGTATGACTGGCTCACATCACATGCCATAGCGGTTTAACCTTTATTCGTGTTGTTGTATGCACTTATCCAACTCGGTTAGTCCGGTTCAGTTCGGTTCTAGATGAAAAATTAATAATTATTTTGTTTAGTAATCGATTCACCGGTAGAACAACTATTTAATTTAGTTTATCCGAAATTCTATAAACGATAAAAGTCTAGTGGTATTAAATTGTGCGGTTTTTTTAAATAAACTAGGGTTGTGCCTGTGCATACATAGAGCAATGTTTTTAGAAATAGGACAGAGAAAGAAAAGAAAGAATGCAAGGCGAGTAGCTATCAGCAGCGACGGTTGTTGCAGTAAGTTTCACATTCTTTATTATGGTCAAGAATCGTTGATTCTTCTTGAATCGGCAGGAGAATAAACATTGGTGATGTGTCGCTTGAATGCTATGTTATGTTAGAAATGGGTCGGAGGAAAAATAATGAATGTAAGTCGAGTCAGAGCTATCACCAGCAGCGATTTTTTCGGTAAGTTTCACGATATTATTTTGGTAAAGAATCGTCTTTTAAAAAAATGAATAATCATTACTGTTGTATCTTTAATGCTGTATTATCTTTGAAATAGGTCGGAGAAGAAAAGAACGAACATAAGTCTGAGTCAAAGCTATCGGCGACAGCAGTTTTTCCGGTAAGTTTGAAGAGTTGGTACGTATCATGTTTTTTAAAACGTGTAGGTAGGAGTATAGAGTTTGATACCGAACTAACTTGCTTTATTCATTGACAACTAAAATGTATTTATACAAGAGATTAGCTATTCACGATAGACTCTAAACTCCTACAAACCAGGAGTTTATCCTAATCCTAATAGATACAACGTTATCTCCAATACTCCCCCTCAAGTTGGAGCGTGGAGATTTTGAACGCCCAACTTGGACAACAAGTACTGAAATGGTGCACGACCTAACGCCTTTGTGAGAATGTCTGCAAACTGCTCCCCCGTTCTAACATGATCTGTGACAATGACACCTTCCTGAACTGCATCACGAACATCATGACAATCGGACTCAATATGCTTGGTACGCTCATGGAAGACTGGATTCGAAGCTATATGAATGGCAGCTTTATTATCACAGAACAGACGTGTTGGTTTAGACTGATCAATGCCGAGGCCTTGTAAAACCCGTCGAAACCATTTTATTTTGCGGAGAGTATAGGCCATGGCACGATACTCTGCTTCAGCGGAAGAGAAAGACATGGTGCCCTGTTTCTTTGTTTTCCAAGCAACATGAGAGCCACCAAGCAAAACTACAAACGCACTCAAAGAACGACGTGTGAGGGGACATGAATTGTAGTCGGCGTCACAGTACACTGTAAGCGAGAGATCCGGGTCTGAGGAGAGAAAAATTCCCTGACCAGGAGATCCTTTTAAATAGCGAACCACACGTAAAGCAGCTTGCCAATGAGCTTCTGTCGGCTCCTTCATAAACTGTGACAACAAATGCACGGAGTAACTAAGCTCAGGACGAGTGTTAAGAAGGTAAATGAGACGCCCCATTAACCGTCGATACTTCTTAGGATCATCTAACAGAGGACTCACGACAGTAGAAAGCTGTTGATGTTGCTCAAGAGGAGTCTCAGCCGGCCTGGATCCAAGGTTACCGGTTTCAGCGACAATGTCCAAAACGTATTTGCGTTGTGAGAGAAAGATCCCATCCGGTCCTCGACTGACCTCGATTCCCAAAAAATATTTCAGTTTCCCCAAATCCTTCATGGAGAAGCACTTACTCAAATAATCCTTGAATTTTTGGAGCATATAACCATCATTACCACAGATAATGAGATCATCAACATAAACCAACATCCGAAGCTCAATGTTCTTGCAAGAATACGAAAACAGAGAATAGTCATCGTAAGACTGCTCAAAGCCAAAACGAAGCAAAGCGTCAGAGAGCTTCTTAAACCAACAACGTGGAGCCTGTTTGAGCCCATACAGAGACTTACGCAAACGGCAAACCTTTCCAAGATGAGAGTGACGAAAACCAGGCGGAAGCTTCATGTACACTTCTTCTTCAAGATCGCCATGAAGAAAAGCGTTGTTGACGTCCATTTGATAAACCTCCCATTGTTTAGCAGCAACTAGCTTGAGAACTGAGCGAACCGTGTTCATCTTCACAACCGGCGCAAAGGTCTCATCAAAATCCTCACCTTGTATCTTTCAACCGTACCATCCGACTTGTACTTAGTTTTGTAAACCCAAAGACAACCAAGAGCTTCTTTTCCAGGCGGGAGATCATAGATATCCCAAGTACGTTTTTGCTCCAGCGCATCAACCTCTATCCCCATTGCGTCATTCCAAACTTTGATGGCAACAGCATCCTTGAAATGTTTAGGTTCATCTCCAGCGGTGATGGCAGCAAAGAAAGCTCGCTGGCCTGGAGAAAAACGGTCGTCGGATATATAATGAGACAATGAATAGAGGGATGTACCTTGGACCGTCGAGGAATGAGAGGAGGGATCGGGAGGAGCGTGATGGGGGTCTTGACTGCAGACCACATTGTACGTAACGTAATCGCGAAGCTTGACTGATGCAGAACGCTGATGCAGACCTCGTCCCAACGATGCATTAGAAACAACAGGTTGAGACGAAACAGAGCCTTGCATATCACGAGAACCTTGTTCTAAGTCTGTGACAGTTACTGAGAGAGGTTCTTGTGGTTTTTCTGTCTCAGGTTCTTGTGGATTGACTGACTCAGGTTCTTGTGTAGGCACTATCACAGGCAGAGCATTTGGTTCTCTGTTTTCTCCCAACGTTGAATCACTCCCCCTTACTACAAAAGGCACCGGTGAAATGATCCAATCATCATCCAAACAATCTGAAGGAGAAAACTGAGGCAGAGAAGGAGACACGACAGAGTAAGGAAAGACAGATTCCTTAAAGACTACATCGCGAGAAACAATGAACTCTTCGCGCTCTATATCAAACACTTTCCACCCCTTTTTTCCAAACAGATAACCGAGAAACACACAACGACAACTGCGCTGACCAAACTTGTCTTTATCTCTGGAAGCTCTATGCGTATAACATTCACTTCCGAACACTCGCAACTGATCATAAGACGACTTATGACCATGTAACATCTCATAAGGGGAACACCCAAGATGGATAGCAGAAGGTGTACGATTGATGAGGTAAGCAGCAGTAAGCACAGCCTCTCCCCAAAACTTGATAGGTAAATTTCCTTGGAAAAGAAGAGCGGGCGCCACATTCAAAATATGCCTGTTCTTACGTTCCACTCGGACCATTCTGCTGAGGTGTTGCAACGCACGACGTTTGGTGTACAATACCTTGTTCGCGAAAGTAGGAAGAGAGACACATAAATTCTGTTCCATTGTCGCTCCTCACCACTTTTACAGTTTTGCCAAATTGTTTCTCGGCATAAGCAAAGAAATTCTTCAATACTTTACTGACTTCAGACTTCTCAAGAAGCAAAAATGTCCAAACGGCTCTAGAGTAATCGTCAACAATGGTTAAAAAGTAAACAGCACTAGTAGAAGACGGGACACGGTATGGACCCCATACATCACAATGAATAAGGGAAAAACATTCCTTTGTTTTATTAAAACTCTCTGAAAACACCTCTCTAGTCTGCTTAGCTCGAAAACAAACGTCACACGGACCCGAGCAAGCAGATTTCGAAACACCAGAAAACAATGGTAAAGACGAAAGCACAGAAAACGACGGATGTCCCAGCCGCTGATGCCACAAAGAAGAATCGGAATCCGCAACTGCTCTATGAATCCTTGCAGCCATGACATCCTTGAAATAGTTAACCCCATCACGTTCCTCACCGGCTCCAATCAGAGTCCTCGAAAAACGGTCCTGCAACACGCAAAGGGTATCAGTAAACATAGCAACACCACCGGTTTGCTTGAGTAACTTGGATACAGAAATCAATGTGCAATTAAGATCTTGCACGAACAAAACATTAGGTAATGTAAGCGTGGAAGACAGAGTAAGAGTTCCTTTGCGAACAGAGACTGTTTTGCCGCCGTCTGCAAACCCAATAGAACAAGGGAGAATCGACTCAAGGTTGTGTAACAAAGAGAGATTTCCCGTCATGTGGTGAGAAGCTCCTGTATCAAGAATAACATCACCTTAACCTTTCTTACCAGACAGTTTGTCAGAATTGGACTCCCCTGTCTTGTCTTGAATCAGTTTGGAAAGGGCTTTCCACTGATCCGGAGTGAACTCGGGAAACGATGAAGCGTTAGAGCTCGTGGCGTGAGCTGCATTCGCCTGACCGCAACCTCGTCCACCGTTGTTGATACCAGCTCCTCTTCCACCTCTTCCACCACGACCACCACATCCAGAACTATTGGTGTTCCGTTCATTCCACCAATCTGGAAAACCAACGATCTGCCAACAATCTTTCTTCTCATGTCCGGTACGGCCACAATGACTACACAAAGCACTCCGGTTACGAATGGAAGAAGATGACAACTCAAGACGAGAATCAGGTGACTGATTCTGATCACGGCGAACAGAGGATGGAGCTTCCTCTCGACGTGTAGAAAACCCTAAAGCCTCATGCTGCTGTTCCGAGACGAGCGGAAGACAGACGCTGTTCTTCACGGACAACCTTAGCGTAGATTTCACCAATACTTGGCAACGGATCCGCCGCAATGATCCCTGTGCAGAGACCACCAAATCTAGCATCGTCTAAACCCATCACAAACTGATGGATACGTTCTTCTTCTTTTTCTTTTGCGAACACTGACGCAGCTCCACAGGAGCACGAAATCACTGGTTGATACGATTGTAATCTTCCCACAACGTAGAAAGCCGTCCATAATACTCAAGAACGGTTTGCCCCTCTTGCCTGCACGAAGCGAGTTGAGCTTTAATCTGATGGACACGAACCTTGTTGCCCACGGAAAACCTCTCCTTCAGCTCAGTCCACAGGAGGTAAGCGTCGGAGATGTACGATACGGTAGAACGGACCTTTGGTTCGATCGACGAACGAATCCATCCAACTAGCATGGAATTCGCAGTCAACCAATTCTCCAAATCGGCTATCGCTCGCCGGTTCGGAAGAACACCTTGAATGAAACCGGTTTTGCGTTTAGCCTGCAAAGCATTGTACAACTCTGATGCCCATTCGTTGTAATTCTCCCATTCAACTGAACGGAGTATCAAGGCACCGGGTTATCGGAAGCCGCCAACGTGTACGGCGAGATAGTCTACTTCTCCACCTGAAGAAGGGACAGCGAGGGCTCCACTGGAACCTGGACGGAGAAACATCATCATCTCCGGCCATACTGAACAAGGACAAATATCAAACGAAATTTTTAGGTATGAGATCTTCTGCTCTGATACCATGTAGAGTTTGGTACCGAACTAACTTGCTTTATTCATTGACAACTAAAGTGTATTTATACAAGAGATTAGCTATTCACGATAGAATCTAAACTCCTACAAACCAGGAGTTTATACTAATCCTAATAGATACAACGTTATCCCAATAAGGAGAAAAAACATTAGTGATTTATCTTTGATGCTCTGTTATTCTAGAAATAGGTTCGAAGAAATAATAAATGTTTCTTTTGTTGGTGAAATGAGTGATCACATACACGTTTGTGAGTTTGTGACAGAGTGGTTGACTCACATTGCTCGATGAAACATTTCCGTAGCCACTTAGCTCAAGTATACTAAATTTCAGTGAGACCATAGTCAATTGGTGTTTGATGAGGGTGATCTTTTGTAGTAGTTTTTCCATTCCTTATGATATTCAATGTGTGATCACGGACTCGCATTGTTCTCTACATAAATGATCTGTTTATGTACATCATAAGGGTGAAAAGTTATTGGATGCTTTTAGTTATGTTTTAATAACTAAACCAGCAAGTTATTGGAGGGAAATAGCAATTATATCTACTTGGAGCACAAACATGGGAGCCTGAGACGATAAAGATGGACACTGAGGTTAACATGCGGGCGTGTGAATGTGTGGTGATGGCTGATATGATGTACTTTAGGGATCGTGAGAGTAGCTTTGCTTATGAGAATATAATTGTTTACGAGCCAAATGAAAGTAAATGGGAAACAGGCGAGATGGTGAATGCTAATGAGTGTGAGGATGCTTGTGTGATTGGTGATGTTTTGTACTATCACGATGACGATAAGGACAAGATTCATAAGATCGTATGATTCAGAGAAGAAGTGTTGGGGAGTGGTGAATGGTGTTGAGGAATTGTTGGCTATGAGGAGAGGTTTTGGGTGGTGGAAGACTGCGAGTTACGGTGGGAAACTTGTTTTGTTACATTCTCAAGTAAAACACGTTGGATTGACTTATTTTGCGGAGATTTCCTTGGAAAGAAACCAACAAAGGGAAGTTTGGGGTAAAGTTGAGTGGTGTGATGAGGTTGTGATTGGTGAGAGAATTTATATTCTGAAAACTCTAGCTGTCATGGTTTGATGCAGAGAGAGAGTGAGAGAGAAATTAAGACGATTATATAAATTTTTAAGTTGCCATCTCTATAATTCAATATATTTTATTTGAAATTTCTCGTTTTATTCTGTTCCAATGATTTTGAGGGTTTTAGCTCCCTTTTGTTTATGTTGCTTCTCAATCTGTTTGAAGAAATGCTACTTGTCAACTCATATTGTCTAATCAACGTACAAACCAAAATATCATTAAGAAAGAAATCCAAAGCCGACGAATGAATTATCAGAGAGAGCTTTCACGAGACTATTTTGTACAAGAGTTTGTTTGTTGGTATTTACATTCCGCCATGAGGAAACTTCCACATCAATACTTAGCATTCACATTTTCTTTTATAAATCACAAAACTCAACAAGAGAGATAATAGAAACAAGATTGGTTTGCAAAATTCATCAAACCTTGCCTCTACAGTCTGTGGCTGAAATGTGAATGCAGGGCTCGACTTATCACTGCCCTTAGTTATACGAATTCTCTTCACAGTTATCCCGTAAAACGCCTCGGAGAACACATGTCTGTAGAGGCTAGGAAGCATATGGCTTGGGAGAAGTGACGGATCAAGATTATGGCTGCATGGATTGGCCACAACTACATGGATTGGCCACAAGTTCTGAAACTGAACCGAATTGAACGGCATGTATCTAAGTCATTTAATTGAGGAAAATGTGGTTGGCTATTTTGAAAATAATTTCAGTATATAGAAAATAAATTTACTCGGCTCAGAAAAATCAATGAAGTTGTCGGATAAAGCTCCGATTTGTGACACTGCCAGCTATATTGGGCAACCTCATTTTTCTGACCGATGAAATTCATTTTCTATATACTGGATTTTTTCTTTTGAAATAACCAACCACACTTTCCTTCTTCCATGGTATCTTTGCAATGTTTGGTAATATCAATCTGATGTATTGTACCTAGAACATTAAACCATGGACCTATGCTCAGAAGCATGGATATGCTGTTTTAGTCCCTGCAGGTTGGCCCTCATCAAGCCAGAAATTTGTTTTACCCTGTCCTTAGGATTCAGTTCAGTGGACTTTGAGCAATTGCGATCTCAACATGTATTTAATCATTTGTAGTTTCTCTTGTTTTCTTGCAGTCTTGCACAATAGGTAGGGGCGTAGGGGCATGGCTTCGTCTTACCAGAAAATGCAAGCGAGTGTCTACGCTTGACGAAAGAGAAAAGTCTTTTTCCACCAAATCATTGTTCAAATCCTCATAATGTCACAAAACTATAGTTAAGAGCAATGCATCGAATGTCAACAAAAATGTATTTGATTTCTTATCAATGTTAAAAATTGGCTCTATTAATCACTGCAAACAAAGCATAATATTGAAGTACTAATTTTCATGAGGGTAGTGAAACCAAACTAGACTAAGAAGAATGATCAATTATCAATCCCTAAAATATTTTTCAATTATAAAAATTAGTTTCACTTATTAGATCATGTTTTGAGATGCATGCGTATATATTGGCATGATCCAAAGAATGATAATCAAGCGGAAAATGAATGATAGAAGACATGGGGATGTTCCATTTTCTCTTCTCTGTCTAGTTCAATGTAGGACAAACAGTCCATAATATACGAGCTATGGGAGGAGGTTCCAGATACGAAGAGGTCTAGAAGCTTGATTTGGCTAGTGTATAAGCTTGATTCAAGTATCATATTTGCTTAGAAATGTAGTTTCCAGTTAAAGCAGACATAAAGACACAAATGGTTGTGTGGGTAACTCCATCTTTGTACTCCGGACTGTCTCAATCTTAAGTAATAAAAATCCTATTTAGAAGGAAAAATCTATTACTAATAAAAGTTGACCCTATATGCATTAGAGAGTGTCCACCTAGGATTCTAAAATTGAATTTGATTGGTCCATGTCATTATTTTTTTTTTGAATAATTAATTTCCTATTTTCCTTTTTATTCTTATTAGCAAATTTACATTTTTTTTAATATCCAACAAATTATTGTTTGAGAAAGATTAGGATTAGGATAATTCTAATTTTGTAATTACCACTTCTCTAATTTCCTTATTGCATAGTGATTCCTTTTACCATTATGAATACAATGATTTTATTCATTTTACTATCAGGAATACGATGATCTAAAATAAAAGTTGATTCTATAAGTCTCTAAAAGTGTTCAACTAGGATTAAAGAAACTGAATTTCATTGGTCCACATAATCACTTTAAAAGAATTTATTTTTTTAGTTATTACTATGATATTTCCTTAACACTTAATTTTATTTTTCTTCATACTAAAGTGTTTAAAAAATAGATTTTGTTTTTCTAATGACAGAAAAAGGAAATAAAAAATTCAATTTGATTGGTCCACATAAGAACCTTAAAAGATTTCCTTTCTAATTGTTATTATGATATTTCCTTAATACTTAATTCTAATTTTAATTACTTCCTATGAAATATATAATCTTTAAATTACTTCTATATATATTTTTTCAAATTTCGTTTTTCTTAATATAAAATATTTAACATTTAAATTTATATATTGTTAATATGTTACATGTTCATTTTAATATTTTGAACAAAATATGTTGCTAATTAGTTTTAAAAAAAAAGTTATATGTGAATATATATAGGAATATAAACAAAAGAAAATTTATATTGTATATAAGCATCAACATATTATTAATTTGTTGATTTATATGCATCATATTATATATTAAAATGGAAATAATATTGTCTTGAAAATACGTTGAAAATAAAAACTGCAACTACTTACAGTTTTGGGAAAGCTATTGAATAACCGGAAAATGGAGCAGCATGAAAGTTCACTAGCTGAGTTCAAAAACATGACAAAACAAGATCTAACCGAGTTATAATAAATCGACTAGGTCTAATACTTATCCTTTAGGTCTTTATCTAAAGAAACTAATACTCTCTCTGTCCCATATTATAAGCTGTTTTAGCTTAAACACAAGAATTAAGAAAACTGTTCTGCTTTAAAAAAGTATCATTTAATATATAGTTTAAATATAATCCAACCAATCACAAAAACAACTGCAAAATATAAGTGGTCACACAGTTTTGTATAAAGTAAAATTGCATTGAAATGTCAAAACTGCTTATATGGTGGGACAAAATTTATAAGCTAAAATAGCTTATATTATGGGACAGAGGGAGTATTACTTAATGGCAACAAAATTCAACAAACCAACAATTATGGATGACTAAACGGAAAATTGCTCATTTTATTCCCCCACTATTTGCAATGAGAATTTGTATTCCTCAACTATCATTTGCTCACTTTAATTCCTGAAGTATGAGTTAACTGCGCAAAATTATAATTAAAAAGTCAAACTTTCGAAAATAAAAATCAATCTTTGAATAATAGACATAAAACGTTAAATAAATTTGTAAATACATCATAATTTTCACCATTATACTTTAAAAAATTCTAAATAAATAATTTAGGATATTTTTTTGCGATTTTTATTGATCTTTAGTTCGAATCTGGTGGATTTTAGGGATTAAATATAATCCAAATTTTAAGATTTCTGGATATATATGATTAAAGCAGAGGAGAGGTAGGGTGATAATATGGATATAGAGATATAGAATTTCGACGAAACTGGTTTACAAATGAGATTTAATTTAAGGTTTTTGAAAAATAATGGCAAAAGAGTCGCATTTTTGAATCTTCATCTTTGCATCTGGAAGCCGAAGGTAATGAATTTATAATTTCAGAATGATGACTAAACCCAAAACGTGACAAAACCGGCCAAACTTTTGAACCGAAAATTTGAGATTCGGCTATATATACTCAATTGAAACAATAGGACAACAAACTTTAGGGATTAATGTAACTTCTCCAATGATCGGGTCTTTATGCCTTACGAGAAAATGTGAGAGAGTTTGTAATATGTTTTTAATAAGAAATTATCACAATACAATTCCTTTTATTATTGTGACCAACTATACAAGAGTTAAATTGATTTGGTAAATTTAAAAATATAAAGAAATTAAATAATAAGAAACTATAATTATAAAATAAAATATTAAAAATAAAAATTGTAAAGATTTTTTTATCAATGAACGTTTTAAAAAATTGAAAATTAGAAATTCATAATTAAAAGAAATAAAAACATAAAAACGAAACCCGCGCTAATACCTAGTAAAAAATAAAGAGACAGAATAAATGGTTTTAGAATCTGATTTTGATTTTGGGTGACTTGCCACATGTCGCTATTTGATTGCAGGAGTAACTTGTGCTTACATTATATATATATATGATTTTTAGTTAGGGTTTTGCGCCCTAAGACGGTCTATACACATGTCTTCCAAAATTATGGAAGAGAAAGAGCAATCCTCGGAACCACCGCCGTGTGTGATGACATCACTTCCCGAAGACGTAATCCTTGACATCTTAGCGCGTGTACCAAGATGCAACTATCCAACACTCTCCCTCGTTTCAAAACATTTTCGGTCTCTTGTTGCGGCGAGTGAGATATACGCGAGACGATCCTTGTTAGGCTGCACTGAACACTCTCTCTACGTTATCCTCAGTAACAGGAGGGGCTGTTATGATGGCCAGTTATATATTCTCAGCCGGGAAGCCAACGGAAATCAAGGCTTGTTCCTCATCCCTTCACTACACTCTATGCCTCAATTTGGTAGCTACGTCGCGATGGGCTCGAAGATATATGTGTTCAACACTGTGACGACATCCCCAAGTGGGTTAATCATCGACTGTATATCTCACACAGCGCAACGCCTACCAGTACCTGTGCCCATGATCATAAAGGTTACGATTACGGTCGCTGACATCACTGACGGGAGAATCTACGTGATTGGGTATTATTGGGATTTCATATACAAGAAGGTGATGGTTGTGTTCAATACAGAAACACAAACATGGGAGCCTGAGACGATAAAGATGGACACTGAGGTTGACGTCCGTGCGTGTGAATGTGTGGTGATGGCTGGTAAGATTTACTTTAGGGATCGTAAGAAGAATAGCATTGTTTACGAGCCAAAGGGAAGTAAATGGGAAACGGACGAGATGGTGAATGCGAAAGAGTGGGTTGATGCTTGTGTGGTTGATAATGTTTTGTATTATTACGATAACGTGGAGAACAAGTTAAGAGCGTATGACTCAGAGAAGAAGTGTTGGGGAGTGGTGAATGGTGGTGTTGAGGAATTGTTGGCTAAGAAGAAAGTTTATGGGTGGTGGAAGACTGTGAGTTACAGTGGGAAACTTTTCTTGTTCAATCGTCAAGGAAACCTCGTTGGAGTGACATATTTTGCGGAGATTTCGCTGCAAAGAAACCAACAAAGGGAGATTTGGGGTAAAGTTGAGTGGTGTGATGGGGTTGAGATTGCTGAGAGTGTTTATATTTTGAAATCTCTAGGTGTTATGGTTTAATTCAAGGAGAGAGAGAGAAGATAGGGGAGCAAAAGGAAATTCAGACTAGAATTTTTCTTGATTCTTGATTATCAGAGATTCAATAGGAGAAATTTAAGACGATTATCGTTTGATTTTGAGGGCGTTGGTTCCCTTTTGTTTATGTTGCCTCTGTTTGTCAAAATTATAAAATCATAAGAGAGGGCTTTCAAGAGACTATTTGTTTGTTGTTATTTACATTCCGCCATGAGGAAACTTCCAGATCAGTACCTAGCTGAATCTAGGTACATTCTGCATTCACATTTTCTTTTATAAATCACAAAAACTCAACGAGTGAGATATAGAACAAGATTGGTTTGCAAAATTCATCAAACCTTGTTAACAATTGCCTCCACAGTCTGGCTAAAATGGGAATGCAGGGCTCGACTAATCACTGCCCTTAGTTATACCAATTCTCTTCCCACAGTTATGCCGTAAAACGCCTCGGAGAACACATGTCTGTAGAGGCTAGGAAGCATATAGCTTGGGAGAAGTGACGAAGCACTTCAATCCTTTTGATGGTTATGAAACAGGACTTGCACAATGGACATGTTGTGCTCTTCTTTCTGAAAACCTGCAAGATATATATCATAGTTGTTGAATCATATGACCATATCCGGATTTTTGTTTAGGAGCTAATTTACGAAGGTTTTAGTCAAGAGACGATAACTTTAACAAAACCTGTGGTCACAAGTAAGAATGCCTCTAGTGGAACTAAACTCGGTCCATCATATGATATACAAGAAACCTGCGCAGATACCTCCGGCTCAATACGGTCTAGCATCTGCTACAAGCTGAGACTCGAGAATGCAAGAAACAAAAAAATAGAAGAATGTTGTAATCAAGAGCAAGAGAGCGTTGAAAACTCAAGACTCAGTTTCACAAGACAATCACCAGAAACAAAACTCAACTCAACTCTCATAAAAATACAATTTTCATAAGCAATTTCTCATTTTTTGTTTGTTTGTTTTTTGTTCACATCTATCACAACTAAAACGTGGCCAAAACTTGTTAAAACTGTATCAATACAAAATCCAAAATCAGATAAACAGTATAAATCATCGTTCACCACTGTACCAGCATCTCTTAACCGCTCCAAACCGGCAACAAATCCGCAGTTAAAACGAAAGTAGCTGGTGCTAAATTATTATGTACTCGGTTTAGTTGGCCTCATCTTCGACCAGGGTTTCCTCGTGGACCAGTTGCTGCAGCAGAGCCGTAAGGCGCATTGTTGGGTGGTCCAGGCGGGAATGGACCGCCGTGTGGTCCTGAGGCTAACCACGTTGGGTCATACGAGCCAGGAGCAGGAGGAGGAGGCCCTCTTGGGAAGTAATAACCGGGTCTTGGCGGCGGGAAGTATCCTGGTTGAGTTCCTCCCGGATAAGAATATTGAGCTGTAGCAGCAACAACTGGATTTGGTCCAGTCGCTGTACCAGCAGCTGGTGGAGGCATATATCCCTGCAAATGTAACAACATACATAAACCTCAAACCACATTTAAAATCTTGTTCCAAGCAGGTCAAATGTAAGGAAAGTTTTAAACAACTCTAGAGCCCATTCTTCTACTAACAATGAAGTTAGAGAAATAACAATGAACTACTAAAGAGAGTGAATGAACATTTGTGGCTTTATGGTACATAGAGAAACTGACGAACCTGGGGAGCAAAAGCATTATCATGATAGACACCGTGTCCACTCTGATGCATAGAAGCGTCATTTTCAGCATTCATGTTGCCACCATAAGGCCCACCTTCATATTTCATTGACAGATGATCATACAACTATCAAATTACCAACACAGTTCCTTGAAGAACGAAGCAAAATGAATATAATTGAGTACCAGCTCTTCTGTCCGGATTTGCACTGTTCATCAGATGTGCTTGAAGTTTCTGCACTTCCCTAGCCATAGTCATATAGTTCTTCTCCATCGCCTGCAGCGACTCTATATGGTCATTGTAAAATTTCTTCTCATAGTCATACGTTGCTCTGCAGAATTCAGATAACAACAAAACTCATCAAGACCTTCACAAGATTTTCAAAATTTCCACTTTCCAAACCATATATTA
The DNA here is from genome assembly GCA_902728155.2 of Microthlaspi erraticum. NCBI lineage: Eukaryota > Viridiplantae > Streptophyta > Magnoliopsida > Brassicales > Brassicaceae > Microthlaspi > Microthlaspi erraticum. The sequence continues at coordinate 39,757 of CACVBM020000788.1, forward strand.
TATACCTGCACTGCTGATATTCCTGTCTTAGGTTATCAAGCTCTGACAATAAAGCCGGTACTTGCTGCACATCGGAGCGAGACTTCTGAATCTCCAGAGTCAGCTGATGAACTTTCGACATCAGCTCCTCCCTCGCCACAACCAAGTTACGCGCCTCCCCACGCGCCTCCTGCATCTCAAGCTTCACAGCATCGGACTTACGAAGCTCAGTCTCCATCTTCGCGACTTTATCAGCGAGACCGCTCATCCTCTGCTCTCTCTCGGACTTCATCGACCCTATCTGCGCGTGCAGCATCTGCAGCTCGTGCTGTGCCGACGCTAGCTCTTGCCTTAGGCTGCCGTGTGTTGCGGCGAGTCTCTGGTTCTCGATCGCGAGCCTCTGCATTTCCCCGTGTTGCGACGCGAGTTTCTGCTCCATGACTTCCGGTGGAGGTAACATGCTGAAGGAAGGATACGCGGAAGGCGGCATACCGGAACCGTAAGCGGCCGCCGCATCGGGATGGTGAGCGATGCCGGAGACTGGAAGAGGACGCCTCATATGAGACGGAGGAGGCATTCTTCCTTTGCTTCCCATCACAAAGGCTTCTACTTATCAACTGAGAAGACATACGAAAAAAGAGAAAGTTAAGCACATTCATAATCTGAAAACCAATGTAAAGCAAGTGAAATTTTGAACAAAAAAAAAAAAAAAAAGCAAGTGAAATCAATCAAATCAAGCTTCGGAAAATAAATTCAGGACGGATTGTTAACTGTGCGACTGCGCAGGGCACTGGAAATTAGGGTTTCTGCGTTACCAATCAACTCGAAGAAGCGATTAGATCGCGACTAATTTCGATGAAATCCTGAATAATATAGGTTTGAGAATTCTACGATAGAATGGGGACAGTAAGGAGATCGATACGGAGTGTAGAAGCAATAGTAAGAGGATGGTATAAGAAGCTTACTGGGATTATTTGATCGACGGGATGACCGAATTTGAGATATATACGGCGGAGCAGAGCGACGACGACCAGCAAACAGCGGCGAAGGTCTTTCTTTTTCTTTTTCTTTTTCTTTTTAACCGACGTCAATATTTTTCAGTCCGGCTGTCTGAGCCTCTGAAGGTTGAATAGAAAAAAGGTGGATTTTTTAATTAAAAAAATATATTTAGTGTTGCAATTTTGTCCAAAGAAATTATTGCAATTTCTTGACGAAAAATACTAAAAGGGCGTATTCAAAACGAAATTTTAAGTGATTTATATTAAAATGATAAATCATGTGCACCATTCGAGTTTTTTTTTATGGAGAGCCAAGGCGAAACTAAGGTTTTGGAGGTGAACCAAGATGCGGTGATGACTGACATCAGAGAGAGGACGAAGCCGCCAGAGAAACCGCCCGATCCCCGGACCTCGTGGGCTATGAAAGTAAGGGAAACGAACGCAGGGGGTATGCTTATGCCGGAGAGTTTGTTAGATGAATCGTTTGTTGCGGCACGGTTGAATGTGGAGTTCCCGGAGGGGGAGGATGGAGAACCAGTGATAACAATTGATGAGGAGGTCATAGAGGCGATGAATGGTATGTGGAAGAGGTGTATGATCGTGAAGGTTTTAGGGCGAAACATTGCACTACCAGTCTTGACTCGGAAGCTAAAGGAGTTGTAGAGACCTAAGGGAGCTAAGGAAGCCGAAGAGAGGATTAAGACAAGGGGATCCCTTGTCCCCATATCTATTTGTCCTATGCATGGAACGGCTGTGTCATCTGATCGAGATTGCTATTGCCGAAAAGAAGTGGAGGCCGATTAAACTGTCACAGGGGGGACCTCAGCTCTCACATGTGTGCTTCACTGACGACCTGATCCTCTTTGTGGAGGCTTCAGTAGCACAAGTACGAGTGATAAGACGGATTCTGGAGCAGTTTTGCGTCGCTTCGGGACAAAAAGTAAATCTTGAGAAATCGAAGATCTATTTCTCCGAGAATGTAAGCCGCGACATGGGGAAACTAATCAGCGAAGAGAGTGGCATCGGAGCAACTCGAGACTTAGGCAAATATCTGGGAATGCATGTATTGCAGAAGAGAATCAACAAAGACACCTTTGGAGAGGTGCTGGAGAAAGTTTCATCACGTTTAGCCGGCTGGAAGGGACATATGTTAAGTTTCGTTGGACGAATCACACTGACAAGATCAGTATCATCATTAATCTCAGTGCATACAATGAGTACAATGGTGTTACCACAATCAACGGTTGCCAGACTTGATAAAACCTCGAGAAGCTTTGTGTGGGGAGATACTACAGAACGAAGGAAACAACATCTACTCTCCTGGAACAAGGTGTGTCGACCTAAAGGGGAAGGAGGCTTGGGGATTCGTAAGTCGCATGAGATGAATAAGGCCCTCATAGCAAAGTTGAGTTGGCGTTTACTGAAGGATGAAACCTCACTTTGGGCAAAAGTATTGCGGAGCAAATATAGAGTTAAAGACATCAGAGATGCGTCTTGGTGGAAAACTGCAGGGAATTGGTCATCCACATGGCGAAGTGTCCTGAAGGGAATGAGAGAAGTGGTGATACCGGGGCTGAGCTGGGTGATTGGAGATGGAAAGTCCATCAGTTTCTGGACCGATAGATGGTTGTTGCCAACTACGTTACTGGAGGTAGCAGTGGATGAGATACCGTCAAGGCTGGTAGAGGTGAAACCCAGAGACATATGGCAGTCCGGAAGCGGCTGGAGACAAAACGAAATAGACCCATATATCTCGGAGGAAACGCGACTGCAACTCATGTCGGTGGTCCTCGATGAATACACAGGCGGAATTGATAGAGTGTCATGGGGGCATACTCTGGACGGTGAATTCTCGGTGAAGTCTGCTTATACGTTTCTCACTAGAGATATCACACCCGGACCAAGTATGAACGCATTGTTTACTCGAGTATGGCAGGTGATAGCCTCGGAAAGAACCAGAGTGTTCCTTTGGCTAGTCGCACGACAAGTTATTATGACTAATATGGAGAGACAGAGGAGGCATCTTAGCGATACGGGAATTTGCCAGGTATGCAAGGGTGGAGAAGAAACGATCCTTCATGTACTCAGAGACTGCCCGGCGATGTCTGGAATTTGGAATCGAATTGTACCAGCAGCGAAGAAAAGGGAGTTTTTCACCACGCCGTTGCTGGGATGGTTGTATGAGAATCTCGGGTTACATACGGAGATGGGAGGTTACACTTGGTCTACTATCTTCGCTATTGCTACTTGGTGGGGATGGAAGTGGAGATGCTAGAATGTGTTTGGAAATACTGGCAAATGCAGAGACCGAGTGAAATTTGTCAGAGATCTTGCCAAAGCAGCAGCGGATGCGCACACCAAAGCGCGGGTGAGAACGCCTGTGGAAGCTAGAGTCGAAAGACAGATATCATGGACACCCCCGATGCGTGGATGGTTTAAGGTGAACACTGATGGAGCTTCCAGGGGGAACCCGGGTCGGGCCACAGCAGGAGGGGTTCTCAGAGACGAGGATGGCGCATGGTGCTGTGGATTTGCGCTTAATATTGGGATATGTTCAGCTCCCCTGGCCGAGCTATGGGGGATATACTACGGCTTGTATATGGCCTGGGAAATGCGGAGGTGGAGGTGGATTCGGAGGTAATAGTGGGCTTTTTTAACTCAGGGATCAATGACTCTCATCCCCTGTCTTTCCTAGTGCGTTTGTGCTATGGCTTCTTCTCGAGGGACTGGTTAGTCCGGGTGACTCATGTTTACAGGGAAGCGAATCGTGTGGCTGATGGGCTCGGGAACCACACTTTCTCTTTACCGTTTGGTTTTTCTTCTTTTCCTTCTCCACCTAGTGAGGTTCTGCCTCTGGTGAATGAAGATGTTAATGGCTCTACAAGAGCTCGGTTTGTACGAACGTGATTGTTTTGTTTCATTAATAAATTAAGGAGACTTTTGTCTCCTCTCTTCTACCAAAAAAAAAAATGATAAATCATGTGTTATTCAAATATAATTTTTTTTTTTTAAAAAAACTATGAAAATATAATGTTACTGAAATCATGATTTAAGCTACTTAAATAATTTCAGTACTATTAAATATTTTAAGCATTGGATTTGAGTTGAGTTTATAGGATTTTATGGTGTTTTGGTTTTAAATGAAAATTGAAATTCCATGGTCTTATATAAGACTAGAGGGGATCCGTCGATAAAATTAGGAGTGTCGGCAACAGTTTTGCCATCATCGGAGCACAAAACAGCTGATTCTGGTTCGGTTTTCAGTATCTCCGCGTCATCAATTAGAACCATTTGAACAGAAAGAAAAATGCGATATGAAGAAAAGAGTGTAAAGGGGGAGAGGAAAGGGAGATAGAGATATGAAACTGGGATGAAAGAATGTGAGAGTGGAGGTTTAGAGTTTATAAATAAGGTCTTTTGTGATTCAATTTTGGCGCGAATGGTTTTGGTAATAAAAATTCGCAGGGTGTTTTTTGGAGCCAAATTTACTGTTAATACTCGCAGTTAATTTATCAATTTATCTAGAAAACATAATTTATTACAATTGCAATGCAAAATGCGTGGATTCATGGCCATCAAAAAATCATCTATGAAGGGGATTGCAAGAAGCTTGTGGATCAAGTCAACAAATTTACATGCTAAATAAGTTTGGTGAGGTGAAATTCGGATGGATCTCAAGAGAAGAAAATAAGGTTGCAAATCTATTAGCTAAAAGGAGAATGTCAAGCTTAACATCTTCGAATTTTTTTTATATGTTCCGCTGTATAACTGATGTATTACACAATGATTTACTCGGTTCAAGTTAATATATTGAAATTGAAAAAAAAAAAGCATAATTTATTCCCTCGTATGATTAGTATTTTAACTAAACTGATAGTAATAATAACTTCATTAGTTTAACCAAAATCAGGGATTTGTGACACTCATCCGCTGTCGTTCCTGGTACATTTGTGCCATAACTTCTTATCAAAGGATTGGGAAGTTCGAATAGCGTATAAGGAGGCCAATCGTCTAGCTGATGAATTGGCAAACTATGCATTTTCTTTACCACTAGGTTTACACTCATTTGATTCAGTCCCTCCAGACTTATTGTGTGATGACGATCGTGGAGACTCGAAATCGCGGCAATGCCGTGAGTAAACTCTTTTTTTCTTTAATAAATCTGGGAGTTAGCTCCCAGGGTTTCACCAAAAAAAAGTTCAATTAAAATCATCTAAAACCTAATACTAGATTGAATACACCCCCAGTTTTTTGGAATTTGCCAAACGAGTACCAACCCGGCCCATATATGCTTTACCAGTTATGTCGATCTTTACCCGTTTAACATCGGGTGGGTTAATAAAAATTTAACCTTTACCCGACCCGGAAACAAATTCCGGGGCTTTTCTTCTCCGAGCCCGATAGATCTGAAACAAAATATTCCTCCTTTCTGGGTTCTCTTCCGCTGTGCTTGTGCTTGGTTCGTTCTATGTTACTCCTGCTTCTACAGTTCCAATGGCGAAGAATAATGTGAGCGACAACGTTCCTCTGTCGCGATTCGGCGTTTTGGTCGCCCAGCTGGAGTCGATTGTGGCGTCAGCATCACAGAAAAGCCCTGACCCTCTCCTCTGTTTCGAGATCCTTTCTGATCTCATTTCCGCCCTCGATGAAGAGCCCAAGGTCTTTCCTCCATTTTCTCAAAAACCGGAGTTTTTTTTCTCCATTTGATCGTTCTTATACTTCGTTTGATCTCAAATAGTGCTCTGCGTTGTCAATTTTGCTACATGAGCGTTATCGCAAATACTGATCTTAGATCAACTATTAGACTTCTTAATAGGCCATTGCCGTTGTTCTTAGCGTGACTTGCAGGATTTATGGTTTTTCGAAATAACATGTGGCTGCATTCGTTATGCAACTTTCATTTCTAAGATAATATTAAGTTTGAAAATGATTCCGTAGAAGACTGAGAATGGATTTCTTCTAACTAGGAGTATTACATTCAAGAACCTTTATGCAATTATTTGTGTATATATTTTCTGGCATTTTGTTTGATGGGTTCTCAACGATCATGTATATCAGGATTCAATATTAGTGTGGCAAAGAAAATGCGAAGATGCTTTGTATTCTCTGGTCACTCTTGGCGCTCGGCGACCGGTACGGCATCTTGCGTCAGTGGCTATGGCGAAAATTATATTGAATGGTGATAGTATATCGATATACTCTAGAGCTAGCAGTTTGCAAGGGTTTCTTTCGGATGTGAAGCGGAGTGATCCTCAGCGAGTTGCAGGTAGGCCTGTATACTTGGATAACTGCGAAACTGTTATTGAGCAGCTAATGGTCATTATTATGTTAAATACTGTAGGTTATAGTGATGTTTTGGAATAAAGCAGAACAAATATTTTGGCCATTTTGGTATTCATATCGAGCACAGCAAGCATTTATATATATTTCATGAAGTTCATGCATGCGTTTGGTTGCAGTATCTCTTATTGGAAATTGCTGTCGAAGTTATTACTTTGTGTTTATTTGGTCTTGTGTTAGTGTTCCTAATTTTATAGATACATTTTTTTTCTAGGTGCTGCACAATGCTTGGGAGAGCTGTATCGTCATTTTGGCAGGAAAATTACTTCTGGCTTGTCCGAAACTACTGTTATTGTGACAAAATTGGTGAAGTTTAACGAGGTATTGTGGTTTCAACTTTACGATTCTCTAAGTTCTTGCTGTCATTTGGAAGAGTAAATTTGGCTGGTTTAGCAAAACTCTATATGTAATTTACATCAATGGTTTTTTACCATCAGCGGGCTCAGTTGTACTATATAGAAAGAACCATACGCTGTGAAAATTGCAAATAGGAATGGATTTGTATCTGCAACCATTGTTACTGTGTCCTAATATCTCTGGTAGATTGTATAAACCAATTTACTGTGTCATTAATATTGTCAAGAAACTTGTGGAAATGAGTGAGAACTGACCTGTATACTGCAGCTATTAGTTATTAATTAAACTTGTCGTTTCCCTTCCTTTTAGGATTTTGTGAGACAAGAAGCATTTATCTTGCTTCACAATGCTTTGGAAGGCTGCGGTGGTACAGCTGCTGCCACTGCGTACTCAGAAGCATACCGTCTGATCACAAGATTTTCCACTTTCGACAAATCATTCGTAGTGAGAATTGCTGCTGCTCGTTGTTTGAAGGCCTTTTGCAACATTGGAGGACCTGGTCTTGGTACTAGTGAATTTGATACTTTGGCGTCTTACTGTCTCAAGGTCAGTTTGATGTGCTAGTGAAAGCTGTATGTTTTTCAATCGTCTTCTTTCAGTTTCTTTTTTGCCTGATGTTTATATCTAAATATATTTATTTGCCTCTGTTAATGTAGGGTATTGAAGATTCGGAATCATCTGTCCGCGATGCATTTGCAGAGGCTTTGGGCTCACTGCTTGCGCTAGGAGTGCATCCTGAAGCACACGTAGACCTATTTCTCTAGTAATTTACTTCCGTCTTGTCTTCAAAATTTTGTGTTTATGGAATTTGACTTTTGTATGTTAGGTCCAACCTAGAGGTAAAGGTCCATTTCCACCAGCAAAGAAACTGGAAGGTGGTTTGCAGAGGCATCTAATTGTACCCTTCACAAAAGGTAAGTCACACACACGTTATGAGTCATTGGAGACAGAATGATGACATTAGTAATCATATTTTTCCACAGACACGTTGTATACCTTTTCTATTTTGCTTTTGAAATTGTGGCAGAGCCTCTTTAGTCCCTGTAGTACAGGCACTGTGTGAGGTGTTCACAGTAAGAAATCGCTGTTAGAAACTAGCATATAGTTCTAACCTCATACAATAATATGGTTTTTATAACAGGATCTATGTGTGTAAAATTTTGGTTCAAAAACTCCCCAGACTTGGGATATATATACAGTTTTTCTTCTTTCAAATTGCAGTAAATCTTTTTTTTTTCTGAAAAGCACTAATTTTAATCCCCGTTAAAAATTACTTAAATTACAGCGGTTGGAGCTCGGGCAAAGAACAAGCGGTTTGGTTTGGCTCTGTCATGGGTTTTCTTTTTACAGGTAAACAAACGCTGGAATAGAAAGAAAAAAAATGTGTTGTCCTTGTGAGTTGAATAGATTTTGCATTTCAAACTGACGATGAGACATTATTCTTAACATTTGACATGGGCCTTTTCAAAATTTCACCAATTGTTATCAAGGGTTATATCTGCATACTGCCTATATTGCCATATCATAAGACCAGCATTTTTCTTGTTTGTAGTGAACCTATTCGTAGAGTCTTGTGATTATCTACTTACATATCTTCAGTTCAGCACCATGCCCTTGTAAACTTAGAAAGTGTTGAATTGAATTTTCCAGGCCATTAGGATAAGGTATCTGGATCCAGATAGTGAGCTTCAAGACTATTCTTTGCATGTCATGGACATGCTGCGGGGTGACTCCACAATTGATGCCCATGCACTGGTACGTGATACTTCTTTCATGTCCTTGCAATTCCAACCTTGTCATATACTCTGGATAAGTTATCAAACATACTATGCATAGCTTGAAAACAAAATGGAGACAATGCTAACTCTTATAAAACATCAATGATGTTTCTGGATCAAATTTCTTAATTTACATTCTCACTTTTGAAGGCATGTGTTCTTTACATCCTACGGGTTGGCGTAATTGATCAAATGATGGAACCAAGCCAGAGGAGCTTTTCTGTTTTTCTCGGAAAGCAGGTTTGCAGTTTAACTGAACAACTCTTGTAGTTGTCCCTGCAAGTCAGAGCTTTACATATTCAAAATTTTGAATTACCTTTGTACATCATAATCAAGTAATTTTTTTTTTTCTTTCTGCAATATATGCAGCTTCAGTCTTCAAATGCAAGTCCATCAATGAAAATTATTGCTTTGCGGGCTTTGTCATACACGTTGAAAACACTTGGAGAGGTGAGGCCGCTGCTGGCGTAAACTCATCTGATTTATTTGTCAGAGAAATTTTTGGTTTCTATTCAATAATGAAACTTTTGATTCTTTGCAGGTTCCCCTTGAATTCAGGGAGTTTTTTGATGACACAGTGGGTGCAGCATTGTCACATTTTTTGGACCTTGTAAGCTTTCACATATCTTGTTTGATAGTTACTCTCAGGACAACTCCTTGCAGCATTTATCAAATAATTCTGAGTTTTTTTAGCAGTCAGATATTCTTCATCCTTTCAGTCTCTACACTCTGATCTTCCTTATCTATGTGTTTCTTGTTTAGTAAGACATTTTTTCGTTTGTATTTCTTGCTACTACTGGATGTAAAATTGTTTCATCTGCTTTAAAACTCTGTTCATAAAAATTAAATGAACAAAACCTTCATGAACAGAAATAGAGGGTTTGAATAGGCCGTTATCACAGTAATCAGTTGGTAGGTGAACAAATCCTTAATGCATATAAATAGAGGGTTGGAAGAAGCCGTTATCACAAAAATTCCTGATTGCTCTTCTGAATGTAGTAGCTTGATATCTTGAATGTCAGGCTAGCTTTCGCAGCGTTTATTAGTTTATATGCCTTGCCAGCGTGAATGCCTGAGTAGATTGGGTCAGAAGACAACCCAAGGGTAACTGTAAATGCATAATTTTCAAAATTAAACTTGGTTTTTCCAGGTACGTGTGGAGGCTGCTTTAACTTTACGTGCTCTGGCTGAGGTTGATCCAACCTGCGTTGGTGGGTTGACTTCTTATGCTGTAACCACTATTAGTGCTTTACGGGAAGGCTTATCCTTTGAAAAGGTAAAAGTTTATGTTTCTTTGAGTCTCGTGAGTTTGACGTGGGCATTTTTCATTCCATATTAATCAAACATCCATGCATGGCCTGCTGCATTTTTGTCATATATTTCTACTGAATATTCTGTCATGCTAAATGCAAAACAAGAAAGTCTGTCAATCGAAATTACTATGGTGGTGCGTTGAAAAAGATCTTCATATCATGAAAGACACCATATTGTCCCTTTATATGTTTATGGGGTGCTTGGCCTTCATCTGACTGAAATAAATTATCTTTGAAGTCTTTATGAATAGACATTCTCTATTGTAACAGTTGCAATTTTATGGTGGGGAGTGAATTATAATTTACCACTGCATTTTCTGTAGGGAGGCAAATTGAAAACTGATCTTGCTTCTTTGCATGGGCAAGCAGCAACTTTGGCAGCTCTAGTCTCCATTTCTCCTGGACTCTCTCTTGGTTATCCTGCTAGGTAAGAGTCTTCATAGCTCCCCATGATCACATCTTAGTCACCGTTTCACCACTTGAAACTCAACATCAGTGCTCGTTGCAACAAAATTATTGTTTCTGGGCAGTAGATTCTTGCATTTAGGTGGCATAGTTGTTATCTCTGTGAGCCGAAGAAGAAATCTTCCCACTAATCCTGTAAATTGCTACCTTGCTCATTGCCTTAGACAACTAGATGAACCTTAAACTCATTTTCGATAGTTTCTGAGAGTTTTGTCATTTGCTTCTTTTGGTAATCAAACTAGTTCATTTTCGACCATACACCTTTTTCGTGCCATGAAAATACAGAGGATATCTTTGTGCTAGAAGTCAGATAGTTCTCAACCTGCCATGACTTGCTTAAAATTGCCAATTCAGAACTTCCATTAAATCAATTGCAAAAAAAAATTCTTGTTCACAGATTACCAAGGTCAGTCCTTGAAGTGTCAAAGAAGATGCTAACAGAATCAAGGAGAGATATTACAGTCGCCTCAAGTGAAAAGGAAGCTGGATGGTTATTGTTGTCATCATTATTAAATTCTATGCCAAAGGAGGTATATTACATATTTTTCTTCAACTGCAGTGTCCGGAGCGTTTATTGTCTTATGCAATTCTACTTCAATATATAGGAGTTTGGCGACCAAGATTTTGATATTCTTATCTTGTGGGCTGACGTCTTTACTGGAAACCTAGAGCAGTTGATCAAACAACATGCAGATTTCAAATTTACGTTAAGGTAAGTGGCCCTTGATGCATTAAACCTTGATTGAAATGCCACGGTCTGAATATTTTTCCCCTATGTTGTATATCTTGTATTAGCTCCGGGTAGGGAACCATGTTTATCTTTCATTTGACACTTCAGGAAACACTGCACATGCCTTTGTAATAAACCTCGTTTATAATAGTATTCAAACTCCCTTAGTTGATTTTTGACACATTAATATCTGGTATAAGAGGTCTGAGTCCTCGGGTCTCCCTGATTTTTTCATGTCCAAGGACAACAAAAGTGATGATGACTCTACTTTTGTTCTTTATAAAAAGTGTCAATGTTCTTCTTTTTGTAGTGTGTGGTCTGCTGCAATTGACGCACTCACAGCTTTTGTGCGACGTTTTGTCTCTTGTGATGATGGTATTCTACTTCAGCCAGTAGTGGCAAACCTCCGTAGGTATGGCATTACTGATGCTTCCTACAGTTTTTTTTCTACATGTGATTGCCAAAATTAACAATTTAGCTATTTCATTTGATAATAACTTCTCTTATCTTCTTGGAAACAGTGCTTTGTCTTATGTCTCTGCCATGGCCAATAAACGGTTGCATGATGTCAAAACTTTGGTCGACGTACTAATCATAAGAATATTGATAGCTTATCAATCCATCCCAGATCCTCTGGCCTACAAAAGTGAGCATCAGCAAATTATTCAGCTATGCACAACACCATATAGGTAACTATTAATGTAATCCCTAACTGCTGCTCTCTCTAAACTACCTTTATATGTGTATGCTGAGGACATGGTTTTTGATAAATCTCTTTGTTAATAACTGAACTAGTCATTCCTTCATGTTTGTGTAAATGAAAGGGATCCCTCTGGATTTGAGGAAAGCTCGTGCTTGAAGGCGCTCCTTGACAAAAGAGATGCATGGCTTGGTCCTTGGATTCCTGGCAGGTGCCTAAAAGTTCATCTGTATTTATTAGTTTTCATTTTTAAGGAATTTTTCTGCATTTGTTTCCTCTCCGATTCTTGATCACGCTATAGAAAACTAGTCCTCCCCAAGGAAATGTAAGTTTTTATAAATTTTTATCCAGGGATTCGTTTGAAGATGAGCTTCGCTATTTTCAAGGAGGGGAAGATGGTCTACCACCAAGTGTATGGGAAAGTAAAGTTTCTAGTTTTCCTCTGGTAAGCGCAATGCACCTTTTGGCGGGAATTTGTTCTTAGTGGTGGCACTGGTTTTGATCTGGCTACAGACTTGTCTTTGTTATTTATGCGCAACACTTACGCAAAATTTCCGTAATCGTGAAGCCAGAGACTGTGAAAAAGACATTGGTGAATCAGATGGTTCTCTGCTTCGGTATCATGTTTGCTTCTCAGGTTTGTGATTCTTATATGTCCATATAGGTCCTTGTTTTGCTATAACATTTTCTGTTTTGATAGTCTGAAATAATTGTAACATTTTCTTCTCAGGATAGCCATGGGATGCTCTCACTTCTTTCGGTCATACAACAGTGTATGAAAGCTGGAAAGAAGCAACAATGGCGTAAAGCAAGCTTAACTAACATATGTGCGGGACTTCTTGCCGGATTAAAGGTGCTCCCAATACTTGTATACGAGTTTTGTGAGTTTTAAGGAACCGTAGTAAAACGATTAGTAAAGATAGCTGTATGGTAAAGGTACAACCATGTTCTTGTGAGTTTGTTACTCACCTTGCGTATGATACTGAGGGGTGAACTGAGGTGATGTTGGAAAGCTAGAAAATACACATACAACACGAAATTTTTTTAAAGATCATACACATTTTGGTCTATATATAAAGCCGATAAGTTTTGTTTAACTAAAGATATGAACCAAGCACTTATCTTTGAGTATGAAAGGGTTGTGCTAACATAGGCCTCTGCAATGTAAGGACTACTGTCGTGACGAAATTAACTGTCTCGGAGTTTAGATCATGTGATAGGAAGATAATATTTTTCTGTTACATTCAGAACTTCATGTTTAGTTTATTTCTTACAGGCTTTGCATGCTCTACGTCCTCAGCAACTAGGGACAGAGGTATTAAGCACAGGGCAATCCATTTTTCAGGTATTTTATGTCAAATAAAGATGCTAGTCCAGAATTATGAACATAATCCGAAATTAATTTACGTATTATCTTATGTATATCTTTTTGATGTTTCCGTTGCAATAGAGTATTTTAGCAGAGGGAGACATTTGTGCATCGCAACGCCGAGCAGCATGTGAGGGTCTTGGTCTTCTAGCTCGTCTTGGGAATGACATCTTTACAGCAAGAATGGTCTGTCCACAATGCGATTTATACAGAGAAATATTTTGTGCAATCTTTATTTCCCTTAGAACTGGATGCTTATTGGACCCTGCTTTAGTGTATACCATGTCTGCTTTTTCTTGTTCACTTATTTCCTAAAAGTTAGAAAAGAAAATCGATACCAAATTTCTTGGTCTATATGTTCGTTTTTTCTTTTATCTTTAGTGATAGCAAGTATGACAAAAAAAGTTTCCTTTATATCTCACATATGTTTTTGCATGGTGATAAATAGACCAGAATGCTTCTTGGCGACTTAAGTGGTATAGCAGATCCAAACTATGGTGGATCAATTGCTCTTGCACTTGGCTGCATTCATCACAGGTGGAGTTTGGCTTCTAACATTAACTTTGTTTTTATTATCAATAAAATGGATAAGTAGGTTATTATTTGTCTGGTTGTGATGCTTTACCAGCAGAAAAGTTCATATATTATCCATCTTTGCAGATACGTATTAATTTACATATTGAAAGCTACTCTGTTATGTTGATCTGTTATATTTTGATTTTTTATATTTGTACATGGTCTGCAGTGCAGGAGGAATGGCATTGTCGACCTTAGTACCCGCTACTGTTAGTTCAGTCTCATCTCTGACCAAAACTCCCGTTCTTGGTCTTAAGATCTGGGCCTTGCATGGGCTTCTGTTGACCATTGAAGCTGCTGGTTTATCATTCGTATCTCATGTTCAGGTAAACAATTGCGTAGCTTATGAAGACCTTTGAATGCAGACTTTTCATATCTTGCTTTTTTGTTCTTTAAAGATATCATTTTGGTGTTCCAACTGTTTGTCCTTAATTGGCCGCCAAACTAAAATGATTTTGTGCTTAATTATAATTGCTAACTATTGAGCGGACTTTATTGCCAGCTTGATTTGATAAGTCCATCCGTTGTCTCATGTTATCATTCCTATTTTTTATACATTATTAGGCAGCATTAGGACTTGCCTTGGACATTTTATTGACTGAAGAAAGTGGATGGATCGATCTTTCCCAAGGCATTGGACGCCTGATTAATGCTATTGTTGCTGTCCTTGGTCCTGAGCTTTCTCCTGGCAGCATTCTGTTTTCACGCTGCAAGGTACTATTCTACACCTTCCAGCTTTGTGCCTTGTTGGATAAGTAAAGGAAGATGCATGCATTTTATGTTATGAAAACCTATTTTGCTCGTTCTAAATAAAAGTTTTTGCAGTCTGTTATTGCAGAGATTAGTTCCTGGCAAGAAATCCCAACACTACTTGAGTACGTGAATGCTTCTCTTTGATACAATCATATTGATTCAGTGTTACTACTATAGAATTATTTCGATCTTGTGTCAAGCTTAATTGCTATTTACATCTAAATCTTTTCAGGAGCGTGTGTTTTACCCAGCAGCTTATTCTTTTTGCTCCACAAGCTGTTTCAGTGCATTTACACGTAAAAAATCTTTTACTGACACTGGCATCAAGACAGGTTTTCTATTTTTCCATCTCTTCTTTTCATAGGCAAGTCTTTAAGGGCTTCCCCTGATGAAAACTAGCTGTATCTTTTGTTAAACAGCCAATAATTAGGCGTCTCTCTGTGTCAACTCTTCAGCATCTGATTGAGAAAGACCCGGTAAACAGCATGCTTTGATCCATTTTTTTTCTTTCCAGAATCCTTTAGTCTTGGAAATTATAACACCCTGGATTTTATCGCATTTTTTTGTTTAGGTATCTGTCATTGATGAGCAGATAGAGGATAACTTATTTCAGATGTTGGATGAAGAAACGGATTCTGAGTAAGCAATTGTTTCTTCTCTAAATTTTGTCGTTGTATCGAATGTTCTTATGTCAGCTTTTGGTTAACTTGCTTTATTGATGGACTGGATTGCTGTGTTTTTTTAGGATTGGGAACCTGATCCGTAGTATCTTGATCCGCCTGCTTCATGTGACATGCCCATCACGCCCATCTCGGTGGATGTCGATATGCCGCAACATGGTAATAGCATAGAGCTTTTCATATTTATCACTTGGTTTTTCATGGACTTTTCATTGCTGTGAACTATCGGAATGGGGCCATGGCAATTTATTTGTTTTCTCGTGATTGCTGTCTATTTATTTAGTTGTTTCCTCATGGTCTGCCTTCTTGTTCCCAAAACTTGGTGTTACTCTGCTTACAGGCCCTTGCAGCATCCGCTGGAAGGAGTGCTGAGACGAACAGTACCGGAAATGATCCTGCTAACACAGGAGAGAACCTTGGAGATGATGATGAAGACATGGTTTCTAGCTCTAGTGGGAATTCTTTCCGTGCTAATCCCGATAAAGAAAAAACTTTGAGATATCGAACCAGAGTTTTTGCAGCTGAGTAAGTATGGGACTTCTTTATTATTTCCCTACCACTCTAGTCAATACCCTTGACATCAATATTTTCAATGAATTCCTGCAGAATAGCTTTTGACCTTTACTAAAATTTGAGGGAAAACAAAATTTCAACTGTTATTTCGAAAGTGTATGTTGATGTAAAACCAAGTTTCAACAAGTTCGTGAGGGATTTCAGTATTGAGCCAATATTAAATGAAACTTTAACATTTAGTCAATGCTGAGCGCTGAATAGCTTGATTGTCGCAGCTTTCAGTCTAAATGCATACTAGTTAATATTTGTTCATGCTCTGAATTATTTTCTCTTAGCTAAACTAATCCAACTGATTTTTTGGACTCTAGGTGTTTGAGTCTTTTGCCAGAGGCTGTAGGAAAGGATGCTGCTCATTTTGATCTTTCAGTGGCAAGGAAACTTGCTTCCGATAGAGAAAGCTCAGGTGACTGGCTTGTCCTTCAACTACAAGAGCTGATATCTCTTGCTTACCAGGTAAAGAAAGGAATCAATTTTTGTAAAGCACCAGTTATATATTCTGAAAATTGCTCAGAGGGAATTTTAACGAGATGAACCAAATTCTTCAGATAAGCACCATTCAATTTGAAAACATGAGGCCGATTGGAGTTGGACTTCTTAGTACTATTCTTGAGAAGGTGAGACTTTCTGGTAGTGGAAGATTTCTAGAAAGTAGCAACATGTGGTTCTCTCATTCCCCCCCACACTTTTCTATGTTTGTTTTTTTCTTTCTTCGGAAGTTGTGTCTGTTCCATAATTCTTCTGCGCCACCCGGTTCTTTGCATTAAACATGTGTTTCTGGCCAAGGTTTTGCTAGCCTCTAAGTCGTATTCACCTTATTGATCTGGTGTGGTAGTTTACAGTAAAAATAATTAATAATTGTATGATACTTGTGCAGTTTAAATTAGCAGCCGACCCTGAACTTCCTGGACATCTTCTTCTGGAACAGTATCAGGTGCTCCACACGCAAATTACTTCTCAACTAACAAAGATTAATTTAATAATCTCAGTGAACATAAATAGTTCTGACACTTTTTACACTTAGGCTCAACTTGTATCTGCTGTTCGTACTGCCTTGGATGCCTATTCTGGCCCTGTTCTTCTGGAAGCTGGGTTACAATTAGCCACAAAGGTGAGCAAGAAATCTTTCGTTGGTTGTTCCTTCAGATTTTGTGCCCTTACGTTGCTAAATTACTGTATTTAAATATTCCAGATAATGACCAGTGGAATAATCAGCAGTGATCAAGTTGCAGTGAAACGCATATTTTCTCTACTTTCACGTCCACTCAATGAATTCAACGAATTATATTATCCTTCGTTTGCTGAATGGGTCACAAGCAAGGTGCATAAGCTTTACATGTTCTTTTTTTTTTTTTTTTTTTTTTTAAATTTCATTTGACTTTCACTGAGTAGAATTGTTCTTGCAACGTAGATCAAGATCAGGCTCCTTACAGCACATGCCTCGCTTAAGTGTTACATATTTACATTCTTGAGAAAACACCATGGTGAGGGGCCAGTAGAATTTGAAGCGCTGTTGCCTTTGTTTTCCAAGAGTTCAGACCTGCTCGGTAGGTACTGGATTCAGGTCTTAAGGGGATACAGTTATGTTTGCTTATGTCAGAACGTCAAAAGAAGTGTGAGTCAACCACTTAAATGTCCTGTTTTCTCTCTTTAAATGAACACTTCTATTTTTGTGCTCACGTATCTTCTAATAATATCTTTGACTTGCCGCAACAGGGCTCATTCTTAGATGAAATCCCGCCACATACTGTGTCGAGAAGGCTACAGCCTTGTTTGGAAGAAGCATGGCCTGTGATCCTACAAGCTTTAGTCCTGGATGCAATTCCTGTGAATCATAGTGTAGAAGGACATTCTGATAGGTCCTTAATATCTAGTCATCGCATGGTTACACTAGAGGTTGAAGATTATCAGTTTCTATGGGGCTTCGCTGCACTTGTCTTATTTCAAGGGATGCATCCAGTCTCTGAGACACAAGTAGTACCCTTTGGCTCGGCTAAAATCAAATATAGTGGAGACTCCAGCATCAAGGAATCTTCGTTCCAGGGTCTAAATTTATATGAAATTGCATTACCAGTTTTCCAATCTCTTTCTGCTGAAAGATTTTTCACCAGCAGCTTTCTTAGCATAGATCTCTGCCAGGAACTATTTCAAGTAAGTACACTTCAAATATTTTATTTCCTCACGCTATTCTGTTGTAATTCTTAAATTATCAGCAAATGAAAGGATTTAACATTGGTTGAAGCAATCACATGCTCTTTCTTTGAAACATATAATACTTGTGATTTGTGCAGATCCACTCCACCCCACATTTTTCTTTGTGTAATAGGCTGCTAATATTGTTTAGTTATTCACTAATCTAATTGGATTCACTTTACTTTTGTAACTCATCCAGGTTTTGTCGTATTCCTTCCATATGGACAGTTCGTGGGATATTCTTGCAGTATCCGTAGTACAGCAGGTACAATTTTTGTTGATGTTACTGAAACCATCACTTCTCATTGGAAGTTTAGGCTCTAGAGCATCATTCTTAGCTTGTAATTATTCACTTTTCCTAAGATTGGAAATAAGGTTCAAGAACGTTTGTATATTTGTATTCTGCTTTGTTCCATCTTCCCTTTACTTAGTTGGAACAAAAAATAAATATTCCTTTGTTGGAGAGTTACTGTGCCATCAGCATAGCAACATAGATTACATATTTCATGGTCATTATTCCACTTTTAGATGAGTTTCCTTGTAACAACTGATTCTTGATTAGTATTTCATGACTGTAGATGCCTTATGCATTAGAAAAGATGCAACTTCTGATATGAGTTTATTTTCACATTTCAACAGATATCACAGAACTGTCCAACAGAGTTTCTTGAAAGTGAGCAGTTTGCCTACTCGACCATTGAACTCTGTCTGGGGTACCTGTTCAAAATTCTCGACAGGTGCGCACTTACTAAGATATTTTTAGAAGCTGTGTCCAGTTCTGATTATTTTGAACCTGAAAAATCATGTCGGGGGAAATATACTGAATTGCATCTGGAAGAAACCGTAACAAAGGCGTCTCTTTTCTGTTTCAGGCATGATGAAACTTCGCCAGATGATGACATTTGGGACAATTTGCTGTCTTCTTTATTTATCTCCATAAAGACACTCTTGGCACGTTTTGAGTTGAAGGTAACTTACAAACGTTGAAGGGTTTTTTTTGTTTCTAGATTTATGTTTTATTTGTTCCACTCCTTACATCTAATTGATGATTGCTTGTACAATGCAGTATCGTTTAAAGTCGGCACCATTGGCATTACTATTATGTGGGTACAAGTGCATCCGGCAAGTCCACAGTGATGCTTACTTACCAAAAGCTCTTGAGATTGTGAAGTCCACCAATGAGTTATTGCTTAAGCTTACCAGAACCTCGTCACAAGAATCTAAAACTGGTATGTAAATTGAATCCACAGCTGATGTGATAATATGATAAATAAAAGCTGTTATCATTTTAGCTATACCTAGGCTGATTAAGGGTGGCTATTAGATGGTATCAAATTTCTGTGATAGGTTAGATTTTTTTTGACGTTACATCCAATATAGATCTTTATGCTTTCTATCTGTTTTATGAGATCCACGAAGTCACATATGCAGAATGGCGAAGTTGATGTGCTGCAACTGGAAGCTTTTGCTTCTTTTTTTGGAACATTGAAAAGTTAGTGATAAAGATGTTTAATCATAACGTTTATTGCAGATGCCACTAGTCTTGCTGCCGATAGTGACTTCCATCTAAGAGCAATCTTTGGTGCTTGTCTGCACGTGGTTGGTGATCTGACTAAAGATTGTATCAACGGTATCCATCTTATGGACAACAAGAGATCAGGGTTACGCAAGCTTTTCCAGTTGAAGCTTGCATTCTGTCTGGAACAACTTTTTTCACTGGCTAAGCTTGCTTATGAGTTTGATTGTCCAGGAGATGAAACTGATACCAACTCTATCTGTATTGCCATGTTGAAGAGTTGCCACATTAGTATAGCAGCAGTGGTTAAAGATTCCAATATGCAGGTAACTGAGAACTTGTCATCTTGCCATATATTAGTTCAGCCACTAATTAAGTAATTATCATGCTCTTTACTATATTGATTCAAATATCTCCAGGTTCAAGCTACTGCCTTACAAGTGCTAAAAAGCTTGGTACAGCGTTGCAACAACCCAGAGGAGAAAAGTTTTGTGATCTTCTTTGTTGGGGAACTTATTGGAGATATTGTCAGTCTGATGCAGAGGGCCCTTCAGGTTGTCTTCTCGTTTTTTTTTTTATTCTATTTTCAACAGAATTTACACTCTAGTAGACAAAAAGCAAATTTGACGTCCTATGAAAAACTATAATAACTGACTTATGTCTTATTCTCTTGGATAGAAACCTATGAATAAGGAATCGGTGGTTATAGCTGGTGAATGCTTGCGGTTCATAGTGCTCCTCCAGACACAATCAACTGTTGATGAACTTCAGAGGGGATTCATGAGCCTTTTTCTTGAATCCGTTCTTGTGATTTTCTCTAAGACATCAGATGGCGTTTCTCAGGTTCCATTCCTACCCCGGCCTGTAAAATTGCTCCCTCTTAAGGCAGTTCGTAGACTTTAACTTATTGTTTTGTTTATATTGATCCATAGCAGGAAGTCCTAGAGTTGAGAAATGTAGCTGTGCGGCTTATTTCCCATCTAGCTCAGTTGTCTTCTTCAGCTCTTCTCTTTAAGGATGTTTTGTTGTCGCTGCCAACATCCCACCGGCAGCAGCTTCAGGTTTTGATTTACTATGCGTTTTCTCAACTGAACTTTTGCTTTACTATGCGTTTAAGCATTTTCCATGCCACAATCTGAAACCATCTTATTGGCATCCTGTCCTTTTGATGTCAGGATATTATCCGTTCTTCTGTCTCTCAAGATAGCGCCCTTCAAAAGCCAAAATCCTTGGTTCCACCAATGGATATCAAACTACCAGCACCTGTGGTAGCAACACCTGCAAAAGTTACCTCTTCTGCTGATGATATGGTTAAAGCAGAGACATTGTCCACTGTGCCAACATCATTCAATCAGGTTAGCTCAGTAGAAACCGTAACTGACGAAGAAAATGAAGACGAAGATGATGATGATGATGATTGGGACACATTCCAGTCGTTTCCTGCTTCTACAAATCCTGAAGGGACAGAGTCAAAGACAGAAAGTGTTGCTGAAGAGGAGCCTGGCTTTCCTGAGAGCTCTTCTTCTATTCAGGATGAGACAAATCATTCACAGCTTGCAGAAGAAGAAGCTGATGATCAACACCTTGCATCTGACCGTGACGCTGACACCACAGTAGAAGACTCCGTTGACAGCAGCAAAGAGGTTGAAGAGGAAACAGTGAAGCCATCTCTCGTAGAAGAAGCTCTTACAGGCGAGAATGACAAAGCCTCATCCGACGATCATCTTGTTGAAGTAAACGAAGAATCGGTTGAAAGTAAGAGTCCTGAATCTGAGAATGTCCGAGTTGGTATCGAACTTCCTTCAGCTGAAGCAGATTCGCCAGCCCTAGATGATACATCAGATGATGTGGAACCGCAGCAGCCTCAAAAGTCACTTGAGGATGACCAAGTTGAATCTAGCAACGAAGGAGCTCGTGTTGTTGTATCGGATATGACAATGGCTGAAGATAAGAGCGAGGAGGTTTGAACGTTAGAGAACATGTTGGAGTTTGATTGCGTTATTTCAATTGTTGTGATTGCTGGTTTTGGGATAAAACTTGTATAAAATTGGCTTAAGACGTTTATAACATTGGTATTACTTTTGTGGAACCTCTCTTGCCAAGAAAGTCTGTTCAAACTCTATATCATAAATGTTGATCATCAGCTTCTTCTGTTTCGATGGGACTCTGTTCAAGCATTGTTTCATTTAGCAAAAAAAAGCATTGTTTCTGCCATAAAGTTGTTTCTGCCTAATGTTTGCTTATTGAGTCCCATCGACAAACTAATCTCTCTAACATGGCACATTCAACTAATACAACAACATTCCCAGAATTGCAAGAAATCACTCGTTTCTTCATCTCCGCCTCAACAACCTCGTCAGCAACTTTAGCAAACTACTGTAATTTTCTCTTTGTGCTTTTATATTACTTGTGCTTATATATTCGTTTACTTGTGCTTTTAGAATTGTTCAGCTCCCACAAAAGAATTCATTAATTTATGTTGAAACGAAACCACCTCAACGATCTCGAATACCTCTTTCCGTGTCCATAGTAATTGGGCCTTAAGTGGAAAGACATGTTCTATAAATATAGGCCCATTAGGGTTTTTGCAAACGCTCATTTATAAACAACAAGAGCCCTAGCCGCTTGAGGTTTCCACCGCCAATCGAAACGAAAATGGGTGCTTTCAGGGTAAGCTCGCTACTCTCTTGATTCCTTGCCATTGTTGCTGTATCAAGTTTGGGCTTTTCACCGAATCTGATATCGGTTTTGTCTTTTTGTCTCCTCCTTCGCAGTTTCACCAGTACCAGGTCGTCGGAAGAGCTCTCCCTACAGAGAAAGATGAACACCCCAAGATCTACCGGATGAAGCTTTGGGCCACGAACGAGGTTCGCGCCAAGTCCAAGTTCTGGTTAGTGATTTTGTTTCACCTCTCTCACTTCTCGATTTTTTCCCCTTCGTAGCTTGCTGAATTGAATCTTTAACCGGATCCTGAAAAAATAGGTACTTCTTGAGGAAGCTGAAGAAGGTGAAGAAGAGCAATGGTCAGATGCTCGCCATTAATGAGGTAAATTGTTAAAAGGATAAGACTTTTCTTATATCTGTTATTCTCAGAGAGAGTGAAGTCAGAAAGTCGGAGAATTTGTTGTTTTCGGTATCTGGGTTTTTGATTTCTCGAGTTCGATTTCGGATTTGAATGCTTCTGTTAGGGCACGTAGTGAAATGATTTGAATGCTTCAGCTTTAATTTAACAATGTAATTACTCGTAATCCCTGATTTCAAACATTTCTCTGGTTAGTAGTTTTAGTTTATGCCGTCTCATGTAACTAGGAAGCTTAGATTCCGTAAAGTCTCTCCCTTTTGGTTCTAGATTGTAATCCATTTTGCCAAAATGTTGTTTTGCAGATCTTTGAGAAGAACCCGACAACCATCAAGAACTTTGGGATATGGTTGAGGTACCAGAGCAGGACTGGATACCACAACATGTACAAGGAGTTCCGTGACACGACCTTGAACGGAGCTGTAGAGCAGATGTACACGGAGATGGCTTCTCGTCACCGTGTGAGGTTCCCTTGCATTCAGATCATCAAGACAGCCACTGTCCCGGCCAAGCTGTGCAAGAGAGAGAGCACCAAGCAGTTCCACAACAGCAAGATCAAGTTCCCGTTGGTGTTCCGCAAGGTGAGACCACCAACCAGGAAGCTCAAGACCACTTTCAAGGCCTCCAAACCCAACCTTTTCATGTGATAAAGCCCTCTGATTGACGACGTATCTGTTTTGTTCTCTGGGGTTAGAATCGTGTGATGGAGTTTTGCTATCTTCTGTTTTTGAATTTCTTGGATTTTTTTGGTTATCGACATTTTAGGTTTATTAAACTCGACCTTTGCTGGATTTTGTGGTTCTTGTTTCTTGCTTATGAAAAAAAACTACTCTTTTCCTCGTTGATTTGTTACGGTGGAGTGACTTTTTTGCGGAGATGATGTTGAAATTGCTGAGACTGTTCATATTTTAGAATATCTAGCTGTTATGCTTTGATTCAAAACGAGAGAGAGTTCTTGGAGATGGAAGATTGAGGAGAAAAAGGAAATTCACACTAGAAACTATTCTTGTTTCTTGATTAGCAGAGATTCAATAGGAGAAATTATTTTTGAGTTGCGAACTCTATAAGTCAATATATTTTATTTGATATACTCGTTTTATCTGTTCCAATGATTTTGAGGGTTTTGGCTCCTTTTTGTTTATGTTCTTCTGTGTATCAAAATTATTGCATCGATGGATATTCTCAATTTGGCTGAAGAAATGATGCTACCTGTCTAAGCAACGTAGAAACCAGAAACCAAAATATCATTAAGAAAGAAAACCAAAGCCAACGAATAAATGATAAGAGAGAGCTTTCACGAGACTATTTGTATATAAGTAAGAGTTTGGTTGTTGTTATCTACATTCCGCCATGAGGAAAACGTCCACATCAATACATAGCTGAAGCAGCCCTGCGCGCATTCACATTTCTTTTATAGAACAAGATTGGTTTGCAAAGTTCATCAAACCTTGTTAACAATAGCCTCGACTTGTCAATGCCCTTAGTTATACCAATTCTCTTCACAGTGGCTGCTCCTCCATCTGTGCCATTGCTACAACAGATTGGACCAAATTGAGTTTGGAAGAGAGAGCAAAAACTGGTTATCTTCATCATTTGCTCATAATATGACTTGAAACAAACGAGACTTAAAGACTCTCACCAGTCCAGTAATCAAATGATGCAATGACTCCCAACTCAAACTCAAGTGAGCTAATATCCTCACGAGCCAAAACGACCTCTTTCTTCAGCACAAACCAAAACCCACATTTCGTTGGTCCAAGAAACACATAACAATACAAACACAAATCATTCTAGTCCTAGGAGCTATAAATAAAATCGGAATCTCATATCGAAGTTATACCAGTATACCACCAAGGCACCAACCACTTAAGAATTTGTTAGATTGAGCTTATTTATTTATTTTTTCCATTAAATTTTTGGTCTGATTTTGGATGACTTGCCACATGTCGCTATTTGATTGAGCAACTAACTTGTGCTTACAATTTAAATATAAACGATGAATTAGGGTTTTACGCCCTAAAGTCTGTCTATACACAATGTCTTCCAAAATCATGGCAGAGAAAGAGCAATCATCGGAACCACCGCCGTCACTTCCCGAAGACGTCATCGTTGACATCTTAGCGCGTGTACCGAGATGCAACTATCCAACACTCTCCCTCGTTTCAAAACACTTCCGGTCTCTCGTTGCGTCCCGTGAGATATACGCGAGACGATCCTTATTAGGCTGCACCGAACACTGTCTCTATGTTGTCCTCTCTAACAGGAAACGGTGATCACGAACTGTATATTCTCAGCCGGAAAGCCAACGGAATCAAGGCTTGTTCCTCATCCCTTCACTGCCCTCTATGCCTCAATTTGGTAGCTACGTCGCGATGGGCTCGAAGATATATGTGTTCAACAATATGACATCATTAAGCATCGACTGTATATCTCACACAGCGCAACCCCTCCCGAGCATGCCTGTGGTCATGGATGTTACGAACGCTGACATCATCGACGGGAGAATCTACGTGATTGGGTATATTGGGATTTCAATCAAGAAGGTGATGGTTGTGTTCAATACAGAAACACAAACATGGGAGCCTGAGACGATAAAGATTGACACTGAGGTTGACATGTGGACGTGTGAATGTGTGGTGATGGGTGGTAAGATGTACTTTAGGGATAATGAGAATAGCTTGTTTACGAGCCAAAGGGAAGTAAATGGGAAACAGACGAGATGGTGAATGCTAAAGAGTGGGAGAATGCTTGTGTGTTGATGATGTTTTGTACTATCACGATGACGTGGAGAACAAGTTAAGAGCGTATGATTCAGAGAAGAAGTGTTGGGGAGTGGTGAATGGTGTTGAGGAATTTTGGCTAAGAAGAGAGTTCTGGGTGGTGGAGACTGCGAGTTACGGTGGGAAACTTTTTTTGTTCCATACTGAAGACAGTTTCGTTGGAGTGACTTATATTTTGCGGAGATTTCCTTGGAAAGAAACCAACAAAGGGAAGATTTGGGGTAAAGTTGAGTGGTGGATGCGGTTGAGATTGCTACGAGTGTTCATGTTGTAAAATCTCTAGATGTTATAGTTTGAGAGAGAAAAACGAAGTTCAGACTAGAAGTTATTCTTGATACTTGATACTTGATTAGCAGATATTCAATAGGAGAAATTAGTACAATTATATAAGTTTTTGAGTTGCTATCTCTATGATTCAATGTATTTTATTTGAAATTATCGTTTTATTTTGTTTATATGTTAGCTTCTGTGTATCAAAAATTATGGAATCGATCGATATTCTCAATCTACTTGTCATACTCTGATACAGTGATACTCATAACGTCTAATCAATGTACAAACCAAAATATCATTTATAAGGAAAACCAAAGCCAACGAATAAATTATGAGAGAGCCTTCACGAGATCATTTGTGAAGAAATTGCTTTTGCAACATAAATTCATATCAAACCTTGTTAACAATGGCCTCGACTTGTCAATGCCCTTAGTTATGCCAATTATCTTAGTTATGCCAATGCCCTCATGTTTTCTTACACGAATGTGTTTATCATCAGTATATAACACAAACGTAATGTTCATCATTTTTTTTTTTGATTTTTTGGAAACATTTATTTGCAAAAGGGTATGATTCAAAGAATCGTGTTTTATTTGTGTGCGTGTTAGCGTGTGTGTGTGTATAGAATTCTTTTGAAGATAAATCTAACTTTTTTGTACGTCTATATGATAGTATAATGTTACTTACAGAATAACAACTGTATATTTATCGTCTAATCGTCTTCTTAGTGCATATTTCTTCAAATGTTTGAATTCTTCCACTACGAAAAATCTAGTCATATGTACACGTCATGCATGAGTTTGAATTTGAGTTGTTCTTTTTTTTTTTAACAACACATACTTCCCATTTCATTAAACGTGGCCAACAACTACAATTGGGTGGGTCCCAGTTAGAGAAAGGAGAGACAAATCAAGTTTTGCATGTTTTGCGAATCTATCGGCCACAAAATTTTGCGATCGAGGAATGGAGCTGAATCTAATCGATTTGAAGCTTGATGCGAGAGTTTTGATGTCAAAGAGGATCCCATAGATCTCTTTGACTTACTCTTGCTGTGAGATGGCTCGGACGAGGTCCTAAGCATCGGATTTGAGATGGATCTTGGAGAAGCCCTTCTCTATTGCATGGTGAAACGCCGATCGGATCGCCAGAGCTTCGGCCATGAATGGTGAGGAGACAAACCGTTCTGCTCCTTGTCCCGAATCGATGATTGTACCAGAATCATCTGCGAAAACCCAACTGAAGCCTCCTATTCCATTTTCCTCACTCCAAGCGCCGTCTGTGAAGCAGGAGATTGTATTTGGTTGGATCGCGACTTGATTCGATTGTGGTGGTCTCGTTGGCGGGTTCTCAGGTTCCTTTTGCGCTTGCTGCCATTCTCTTGCTTCCACAATGGCTTTGTTCAAAGTTTCTACGGGGGAGAAGGATCAATCTTCAAAGATCCGGTGGTTTCGGGATTTCCAAAGTGCCCAACAAATCCAGGGGAATAGAGATCCAGCTCCAATTCTGGTTGGTGGGAGGCAGATCCATTCCTTTGAAGAGACTAGGGTGTTGGTGAAGCTTTGGAGGGCTCGGGGATCAATAGTGATGGAGAATGGGGCCAAGTTCCAAACCGCTTTTGTGAAATCGCAATGAAGGAATCGATGTTCCGTTGTTTCCAGCTCGCCACAGTAGACGCAGTAGGCGTTATCCAGGATTCCGCGATTGAGGAGATTTTCGCCTAAGGGTAAGGCTTCTTGCACTATTTTCCATTGGAAGAACTTCAATTTGGGTGAGACTTTTGTATGCCAAATGTCTGTGTTCCAGTTCAGTTGCTAATGGTTTTGATTGTGGTCAGGGTCGGAGCTTAACTCCATGGCTGTGTAGTAGCCTGTCTTTGCCGAGTAGTCGCCTGACTTTGTTGGGAGCCAGATGTATGAGTCTGAGGCGCCACTTCTGCTTGGTCTTAGCGCTTTAATTTCGTCACTGTGAGCTGGTAAGATTTCTGCAATCTTCTCGATATCCCATTCAGTAGATTGTTCTGAAAACAAATCTGCTACTTTCAGGTTCTGGTCCAGGTTTCGGGCTGGTCCAATTGGTTTAGATGGTGATGATAGCGATAGCCATGGGTCGTCCCACAGTGATGTGGTAAGCCCGTTTCCGATAGCTCTTCCGAGTCAGGTTTTGAGGAGATCTCGTCCAATGAAGATTCCACGCCAACCATGGGACGTGGAGGTGGTAATGGGGACATTGAGGAAGGTCTTGTCTTTGCAGTATTTGCCGAGGAGGACTTTACTGAGAAGGCAAGAAGGGTTTTGGAGGATTCTCCAGCTTATCTTTGCCAGCAGTGAGTCATTAAAGCTCTGGATTTCTCTAAATCCGAGTCCTCCTTGTTTCTTTGATCTGGTGAGTCTTGTCCATGAAATCCAACTCATTTTCTTTTTCCCCAAAGTTGTATCCCACCAGAATCGAGTAATAGCTGACTGTATGCGTTTGTAGAGGCCTGCTGGAAGCTTGAAGCAAGACATGGCATACGTAGGGATGGCTGAGAGGACGGATTTGATCATTGTCATCTTGCCTGCCATTGAGAGGAAACGTGAGGAGTACTTGATGGCTCTCTGACGGACTCGGTCCACAATTAGAGTGAAAAGATCTTTCTTTCGTCGACCAAAGCTCTCTGGTAGACCTAGGTATTTCCCTTGTCCCCCTTCCTTGTTAATTCCCAGCGGTACCTTGACTCGTTCTCGTATATCCTGAGGTGTTTTACGGGAAAAGGTGATGGAGGATTTTTGGAGATTGATTTGTTGTCCTGACGCTTCTTCATATTTCTTCAGGATGGAGCAGAGGGTTTCGCAGCTTCTTGGGTTTGTCTTACTGAAGAATATGGTGTCGTCAGCAAACAGTAAGTGGTTAATCTTAGGGCTTTGTCTTGAAACGCTTATTCCTGGCATTGATCCGTTTTCTTGTGCCTTTTTAAAGAGGCCTGACAGAACTTCAGTGCACAAGAAAAAGATGAAAGGCAATAGGGGATCTCCCTGTCTGATACCTCGCAATGGATCTACACGTCCCGCAGCTGCTCCATTGATGAGGAACGCATAAGAGACCGTGGATATGCATTGAAAGATCCAGTTGATCCATTTCTGGTGAAAGCCCATTCTCTCCATGACCGCGAGGTTAAAGCTCCATTCAAGCCTATCGTAAGCTTTGCTCATGTCTGTCTTGACAGCCATGGAGCAGTACTTCGTTGCTCCAGAAGACTTAAGGTAATGAAGGGTTTCATGAGTAATTAGGACATTGTCTGAAATTGCTCTTTCAGGGACAAAAGCCGTTTGGATTTCGGAGATAATTGTAGGTAGGATTGGTTGGAGTCTTCTAGTCAGGATTTTTGAGATGATTTTGTAGTAGACATTGCATAGGGCAATAGGTCTATACTCCGCCACTGTTTTTGGGCTTGTGACCTTTGGAATGAGTCTCACAAAGGTAGAATTGATAGAGCTAGGGATGGTTCTCTCATCAAAGATTTCTTGCACTTCTTTTACTATCTGTGGTCCCATCACTGACCAATTCGTTTGGAAAAACCCTGCAGAGAAGCCATC
This sequence comes from Microthlaspi erraticum, assembly GCA_902728155.2. Classification (NCBI taxonomy): domain Eukaryota; kingdom Viridiplantae; phylum Streptophyta; class Magnoliopsida; order Brassicales; family Brassicaceae; genus Microthlaspi; species Microthlaspi erraticum. The sequence continues at coordinate 68,778 of CACVBM020000788.1, forward strand.
TGGGCCTGGAGCTTTGTCTGGATTGATTGAGAAGAGAGCTGTTTTGATTTCCAGAGCTGAGGGGTCTGCTATCAAGGCATCGTTCATTGCTTGTGAGATGCAGGGTTGTAGAGCTTGGTTTACTGTTTCCGAACAAGGTGATGAATGGGTAATAAACAAGTCTTGGAAATAAGAGCTAATAACTTCTAGTATTTTGCTTTCCTCATAAACTGCAACACCATTCTTATCTTCTAAGATTGCTAGCTTGTTGATTGCAGTTCGTCCTCTTGTCATCGCGTGGAAGAATCCAGAGTTCTTGTCCCCAAGAGCGAGCCAGAGAGTTCTGCTTCTCTGTTTCCAGTAGTCCTCCTCCTTTTGGTAAGCCACTTTTAATCTTTGGTTTATTTCCAGAATGATTGCTTGGTCTCCCTCCCCTGATGCCATTGCTGCCTCCAGGTTTTTCTTGTCCGTCTGGATGGTTTGTTGCTAGTTTTTGTGGTTTTCATGATTCCATTGCGATATTGCTCTTCTGCAGTGTGAGATTCTCTCCATTACTGTTAGCTTCTTCAGATAAGTTCCATGCTTCCTCCACTATCTTCGTTATTTCTTTGTTATCTTTCATGCTTCGATCATAACGAAATATTCCTTTCTTCTTCTTCAGGTGTGGTTCTAGGATAGCTAGGAGTGGACGATGATCTGAGCCTTCATAATCCAAGTAGAAGCATCTGCTTGCATGATAGGTCTCGGCCCAGAGTCCGTTTGATAGGGCTCGGTCTAGGCGACAGTGGACAAGGTGGGTTCCTTGGACTCCTCTCCACAATAGGGCATTCCCGGAGTGTGGTACATCATAGAGATCGTTTTGCGAAAAGAAGGCTCTAAACTCTCCGAAAGTGCCTTCTGCTCTCGGGGGCCCTCCCATCTTTTCACTGTGGTCGAGGATATCATTAAAATCCCCCGTCAGGAACCATGGTGAGTCTCGACTCTCGTTTATACTTGTGAGTTCTTCCCATTCGGCTTTTCTCTTCGAGTGGTCTGGTTCACCATACACAAAGGTGGTGAAGAACAACTTGCCTTTGTAATAGATTTTCGTGTCTATGTAGTTGTTGCAGGAAAAAAGAGACTGAGAGGTTCACGTGTGCTTTCCAGTAGAGCGCAAGTCCTCCTCCTCCTGGGCTATGTGGTGGGACTAGGAAACGGGTGGTATAGTCCACAAGAGGTAGGTGTTTAGTGATAAAGTCTTCATTGTTTTTTGTCTCCATGAGGAAGATAATATCAGGATCGTTTTTCTTCTGCAGCTCTGTCAATCGATGAACTGTAGTGGGGTTCCCCAACCCATTACAGTTCCAACTCAATATCGCTAAGGAAGAGGATTTGACGGATTGTGAAAATCCGCTCCATCCTGAAGTCTCGTTGGGATTGCTCGTGTGCGTGGTGGTAAGCTTCCTGTTTGCTGTCTTGAATCGTTGTTGTTTCTCCTTTGGCTTTGGGATTGAGGGGTTGAGGTACCTCTGTTATGTATAACTCTTGATAAAGGAGACATCCTTAGTAGAGGAGATTTAAGCTGATTCTTTGTTTTTTGCTTGCTTGTGCCTGCCGTTAGGTTCTTTTGAGGCGCTGTAGCGGAGGTTTTTGAAGGCGGTCTCCCTCTTCTCTTCTTTGTTTGGCCCAGAACGAGGTCTCTTTCTGATTCTCCCACTGTGTTGGTGATAGTGGTTTCAGCAGTTGGGTTTTGTGGTCTAGGCGGTAATGAGGCTTGGGGAATGGGTAGAAGATTCTCTGGACGTTCAGACGCTCTAGGGATTAGCTTGGAAGGATCATTGAACAGGCGGTCCACTGTTGCGTCTGTTAGCCCATTGGCCTCCGTTTCAAGGACTCTCTGCCTCCGAGTTGCACTCTCTGAAGGGTTCCCACAGTTAATATATCGGATATCCACTTCTCGGAGGTCTTGGCGGATCTCCTCCTCTGTTTGGTATCTAGGTGGGTGGTGGTGTGGGGAAGTCATCTTGGTCCAGGTTGCGTCCAACGGGGGTTTGAGTGCGTTGGTGCATTGCAAAGTTGTCCTCCGTTGTTTCTGGTCTGCGTCGTGACTTTTCTCTCCACACTTGGTTTCGTGGAGTAACGCCTTGGTTCTTCAAAGGTCCCTCTCGGGTTTGGAAGTGACATTCTTCTACTCGCACGAGCTCTTCCTTCTCCGTCTCCTCTGTTTCTATAGTCTCCTCGTCGTTCTCTTCGGTAAGGAGGAGATGTATTTGGGATGCGGTGGCTGTTGTGGGTTGGTGATTTGCGAGGGTCTCTGAAAATATGTGACCTCGGTGGGGTATGAGTCCGAGAGGGTTTTACAGGGGAGAGTCTGTCTCTAGAGATGTTGTTGTAGTTAGGTCTTGAGCGGGAGATGTGGTTATTGTCTTGGTTGGTAAAGAAAGGAAGTTTGAGGTGGTTTGGTATAGTGTTTGGGTCAGATCTGGTTGTTTGGTGTAAACGGCGAGCTTGGGGGTTTGTCGGGCAGTCTTCCTCCTCGTGGGTGAGCTTGTGGCAGTATAGGCAGTGCTTATTTAGCTTGTGGTATTCCAGTGTGACGAGAGCTTCTTTTCCTCCTTCGAACTCAACGATGGCTTCTTTTGTTATTGGTTCGAGGCCGTTAACTTCAACCCTGATTTTCGCGGCTGTGGAGGTGATTTCGTAAGACTTGAGGTAGCCTACTGCATCGCCTATACTGTAGAGAAGTTCTCTTCCAATAGTGGAGTGGTAAGCCCCGGAGGGAGATCCAGAAGGGGATTGTTGACGGAAAAGATGGCGAGATAACTGGTTCCCACTTCTCTAAGATAACCATCCATCTGGAGTACTGGTAGGGTCGATTTTCGAGTACTTTCTTTAGGTCTTCCACATAGTCGAATCTGAATTGAAAACAGCCGTTTCCCAGGTCCGAGCCTGTGGCGTTTCCTCTTAGTTCCCATTTGTTGGAAAAGTATGGTAGCATGGATCTCAATCGTTGCTCTTGTGGGTTGGTTAGGCGTCCGATAAGAGTGAGAGCGTTTTGTTGGATCAGGTCAGCCGTGTCTACATTTGGGGCTCGGATTCGAGGACGAGGTGGAGAGGATTCAACCGGGGCTAGAGCTTTCCCCTTTTCTGCATATGTGAATCTTCGGGCCATTGCAGAATGTGTGGAAAAGACAAGGGGGTTTGCTTGAGAGCGATGAATGGAGCCGAACGTTCGAGAGGATGGAGTAGAACCGTAGCAGAAGATGTGAAGAGCAAGTTTCCAAGAGAGACGAGGGCTTACCGGCGGCGAGGAGGACCCTCCGACTATAAGTCGGGGGTGAAACCCGGGCACACACAATCAAGGTTCTAGGTAATTTGAAAAAACCACCTAGTTTGGGAAAGATTTAGTGGGTAAAGGGATGTTTGAAAATGACCGGAGTTGACTAAAAGCCCTCTCGTGAAACGTGTCTGGGAGAGAAAATATCAACTTTGTAGAACTGAGACAATTTGAGTTCTCCATCACGACAATTTGACTGGTTTGCCCAGACAAAGTTTAATTATATCTTTTGGAACGCAGATTAAACTCGTAAATTATATTTTTTTTTAATTTCAAACATAAATATTGTGGAAAAAAATCATACAGCAAACAAAGAAAATTATATAAAGAATAATTTTTATCAGATCTGTAAGGCTATGAAAAATATTTTATATAAGAAACAAATTTACATTTCATACAAGTTTTAGATTCTGTGTATAAATTATAATCTACCGAAAAGATTACGACATAAGAAGTAAGAGATCTTTATTTGATTTTTAATCTTAATTAAAACAATGGTAGCAAGCATTTTACTTTCAGATTTTCGCACTATAAATAATATTCTCTATGTAGCCACAATCCCATCTTCACACAAGTTTTCAAACTACTTTTTTTTGTTTCCTCCTCTTTCTTAGATAACACAAAGAAGAAGTGAAACTTCAAATTTCAACCAAAAACAAAGATGAAATTTGTACAATTCTCCATAGTCTTTTTCCGTCTCGCATCATTTTGTGTGCTTTCAACCGCTGATTTGTGTAAGTTTATTTGATTTAGCTAATTGTTTCACGTAATTTATCATTTGGATCTAAAGCTTTGTCATTGTTTCACATGCAGCATGCGGTGGAAAATGCAATGTGAGATGCTCAAAGGCAAGTCAACATGACTTGTGCATCAAGGATTGCAATATATGTTGTGTGAGGTGTAACAACTGTGTTCCATCGGGCACCTATGGAAACAGAGATGAATGCCCTTGCTATCGCGATATCAAAAACTCTAAAGGCGGACCCAAGTGTCCTTGAGCATGTTTTGAAGATCATTTCATCACATATTAATAATATTTATATGTATGAAATATGAGAGATTTTGATATTAAAACTTTAACACATTTAGAAAATAATATTACGCTTGATATCCGATTCTTGCTTTTGTATTCTTCTTGCGACTCTAGTTTTTAGATTTTAAATGACGAAGAATTTGTTCAAAATTTATTGATTTTACTTTCGAAACACAGTCTCTCTTTATCTTTTTCCGTTAACAATAAATCTGCTATTCATACCGAAAGAAAATGGTGTATAGATATCATGAAAGCAAAAACATGAGGGAAGCAATTGTAAATGTCACCAGTCGTATCAAATTGTTTAATATACCGTATATATACACCAACATATTCGACAAGTACTATATGATGAATCCTTGATTTGAAAATGTCCTACTCTGTGAATATGTCATTTTCAAAATCTACTACATAAAGGGCTAAGCTAAAATGTTTATTGGTTAAGTCATGCTTGATTTCAAAGTAATTACTAAATTCAATTCTGCGGACTATCCTTGTTGTTTCGATGTTCGCGTCATGATATCTATACGAAAGGAGTTTATGACTGCATAGATTGGCCACAAGTTCTGAAATTGACTGATCAGAATGTATCGAAGTCCTCTGAGAAAAATGTGGTTGGTTATTTCGAAAATAATTTCAGTATATAGAAAATAAATTATTTACTCGGCTCAGAAAATTGATTTTGGTAGATAAAGCTGGCAGTGTCACAAATTTGTGAGCTAGTGACCAATTTGTGACATTGTTATCGGGGCAACCTCATTTTTCTGAGCCGATTAAATTCATTTTCAGATACGAAGAGGACTCGAAGCTTTATTTGGCTCGCGTTGAGCCTATTCAAGTGTCAGATTTGTCTAGAAATATAATTTCCAGTTAAAGCAGACATAAAGACACATAATGGTTGTGTGGTTAACTCCATCTTTGTACTCAGACTGTCTCAATCCAGAGTAATAAAAATCTTATTTAGAGGGGAAAACAAATTAAAAGGAGACAGAATGGCTTTAGAATATTCAAGACATATCTTGGTAGTTTTGGATGAGAAAAAAATAAGAATTTGTTAGAGTGAGCTTTATTTTATTTTTTTTTCGTTATTTATGATATCTTATTTACATTTTTCCTTTAATTTTTGTTCTGGATGACTTGCCACATGTCGCTATTTGATTGCACAATTAACTTGTGCTTACAATATAAAGGATTAATTAGGGTTTTGCGCCCTAAAGTCTGTACATATGTCTTCCAAAATCATGGCAGAGAAAGAGCAATCATCGGAACCACCGCCGTCACTTCCCGAAGACGTAATCCTTGACATCTTAGCGCGTGTACCGAGATGCAACTATCCAACACTCTCCCTCGTTTCAAAACACTTCCGGTCTCTCGTTGCGTCGCGTGAGATATACGCGAGACGATCCTTGTTAGGCTGCACGGAAAACTGTGTCTATGTTATCCTCTGTAACAGGAACAACTGTGATGATGGCCAGTTGTATATTCTCAGCCGGGAAGCCAACGGAAATCAAGGCTTGTTCCTCATCCCTTCACTGCCCTCTATGCCTCAATTTGGTAGCTACGTCGCGATGGGCTCGAAGATATATGTGTTCAACATGTGACATCATTAATCATCGACTGTATATCTCACACAGCGCAACCCCTCCCGAGCATGCCTGTGCTCATGGCGGTTACGAAGGCTGACATCATCGACGGGAGAATCTACGTGATTGGGTATTTTGGGATTTCTACAAGAAGGTGATGGTTGTGTTCAATACAGAAACACAAACATGGGAGCCTGAGACGATAAAGATTGACACTGAGGTTACATGTGGATGTGTGAATGTGTGGTGATGGCTGATAAGATGTACTTTAGGGATCGTAAGATGAGAATAGCATTGTTTACGAGCCAAAGGGAAGTAAATGGGAAACGGACGAGATGGTGAATGCTAAAGAGTGGGAGATGCTTGTGTGGTTGATGATGTTTTGTACTATTACGATAACGTGGAGAACAAGTTAAGAGCGTATGACTCAGAGAAGAAGTGTTGGGGAGTGGTGAATGGTGTTGAGGAATTGTTGGCTAAGAAGAGAGTTTATGGGTGGTGGAAGACTGTGAGTTACGGTGGGAAACTTTTTTGTTCAATCGTCAAGGAAAACTCGTTGGAGTGACATATTTTGCGGAGATTTCGCTTGCAAAGAAACCAACAAAGGGAGATTTGGGGTAAAGTTGAGTGGTGTGATGAGGTTGAGATTGCTGAGAGTGTTTATATTTGAAATCTCTAGCTGTTATGGTTTGATTCAAGAGAGAGAGAGTTGATTCAGAGATTGAAGAAGATGGGGAACAAAGGAAATTCAGACTAGAAAATATCTTTGATTAGCAGAGATTAATCAAAGATATTTTATAAGGAGAACTGATCAATTATATATAATTTTTAGTTGCTACTTTCTCTATTATTATTCAAATTCTTGTGTTTTGACTCCCTTTTGTCCTTGTTGCTTAATTCTGTGTAACAAAATTCTCAATTTGCTCGATTTACTATTTTGTATTTTATGAACCCCACTTTTAGTGACGTTATACGTTTGATAAAGGTCGATGGAAATTGCTACTCTCTTATACTACTCGTTAGCATTTTTTTAGAAATGCATACATAGTTTATATTTTCTTTTCTCACTAGTCACTTCTGGACGATAGATAGTTTAAAAAAATGTTAAACTCAAGCCATTAGATTATTTTTAGAAAGTTGAGAGTTTCCGAATTAGTAAAGTTGAGGTCTCTTTGCTTTGGTGTATTGGAATAAGGATATCGATTTTCTGAAATTAGTTTTGTTCCTTATCAATGATTTAAAAACATAATCTGCAAATGATGGACCTAGAAGCATGGGAGTATCCACTCAGTCACTCACTCATTATCCATTAATGTCTTGCCTTAGCTTGTGAAACAAGATTTGTTTTGATTCTTTAATACATGTGCAGCCAAGCCTAGGAATTTTGTAGGGTCTGTTTTCTACGTTTCTTACAAATGATGTCATGTTTAATATGTAAACTTATCTCTCTATCTGGTTATAATCGATCATTGGCTCACTTCTTACTATACTTAAGAGCAATGCATCGAATGTCAACAAAAATGGATTTGATTTCTTATCAAGTTAAAAACGTGGCTCTATAGATCACAAAACAAAGCATAATTAATATTGAAGTACTAATTTTCATTAGGGTAGTGAAACCAAACTAGACGAAGACGAATGATCAATTATCAAGCCGTCATATACTTTTCTATTCAAAAAAATTGAACGAGTTTCACTTATTAGATCATGATTGAGATCCATGTGTATATTGTTATTAACCAATGAAAGAATCAACTTTTAGTTACTTTTTTACTTATGTATATTTAATTTACATTTTTTATTTATTTTGTTTTCTTCTAATCATAGATGACGTGCCACATATATTGCTATTTGAATACCTGTGCTTTAATTTATACTAAGGATCACAACAAGCTAGAGTTTTTCTCTTCCCTCTCCTAAATCTACACACACATGTCTTCCAAAGTTAGGGCAGAGGAGGGACAGCCGTCGTCACTGATTCCGTCACTTCCCGAAGACGTCATCGTTGACATCTTAGCGCGTGTACCGAGATGCAACTATACAACACTCTCCCTCGTTTCAAAACACTTCCGTTCACTCGTTGCATCCCCTCATATATACGCGAGACGAGCCTTGTTGGGCTGCACCGAACATACTCTCTACGTTCATCTCTTTAACAGGGACAAAGGTCACCAACTGCATATCCTCCGCTGGAAATCCAACGGAAATCACTGCTTGTTCCATATCCCGTCGCTTACTATGCCTCACGGCGGAAGCTTTGTGGCGATGAATGCTTTGTGGGAAACGGACGAGATGGTGAATGCTAAAAAGTGGGATGATGCTTGCGTGGTTGATGATGTTTTGTACTATCACGATGTCGTGGAGAACAAGTTAAAAGCGTATGATTCAGAGAAGAAGTGTTGGGGAGTGGTGAATGGTGTTGAGGAATTATTGTCTAAGAAGAGAGGTTCTGGGTGGTGGGAGACTGCGAGTTGCGGTGGGAAACTTTTTTTGGTCCATTCTCAAGAAAGTTACATTGAAGTGACTTTTTTGCGGAGATTTCCTTGGAAATAAACCAACAAAGGGAGATTTGGGGTATAGTTGAGTGGTGTGATGAGGTTGAGATTGGTGAGAGTGTATGTATCAAGAAAAGCCTAGCTGTTATGGTTTGATGCAGAAAGATCGAAGGGGGAGCAAATTCAGACTAGAAAATATCTTTGATTGGCAGAGAATTTTTTAAGTTGCCACTCTCTCTATTATTCTATAATTTAATATATTTTATTTGAAATTATTGTTTTTCTGTTTCGATGATTTGGTGGGTTCTGACTCCCTTTTGTCTTGGTTGCTTCTGTGTAACAAAATTTTGGAATCAAAATTCTCAATTTGCTTGATTTACTATTTTGTTGGTGACGTTCTAAGTTTGATTAAGGTCGATGAAAATTGCTACTCTCTTATACTACTTGTTAGCATTTTTTAGAAATGCATACGTAGTTTATATTTTCTTCTCATTAGTCACTTCTGGAGGATAGATAGTTTGAAAAATGTTAAACTCAAGCCATTAGACTAATTCTAGAGAGCTGAGAGTCTCCGAATTACTAATTGAGGTCTCTTTGGTTTGGTACTTTGGTGTATTGGAATAAGGATATCGCTTTTCTGAATTAGTTTTAAAACATAATTTGCAAATGATGGACCTAGAAGCATGGGAGTATCCGCTCAGCCACTCACTCATTATCCATTTATGTCTTGCCTTAGCTTGTGAAACAAGATTTGTTTTGATTCTTTTACACATGTGCAGCCAAGCCTAGGAATTTTGTATGGTCTGTTTTCTACTTTTCTTACAAAAGCTGTCATGTTTAATATGTAATCATATCTCTCTATCTATTTATAATCAATCATTGGCTCTCTAATTACTTGATTTTTTACACTAAGTTTTGGAAAATATAGAAAACAAATAGGTACTGTATTTGATTTGCTTTACTGTGTGGCCTTTGCAGCAATGGACACGCAATGGCTAGACAAGAACGCAACCTACATGGAATTCAATGTCAGCCGTGATTGTGTTTATTTTCCATATAAATATAAAATAGACATGTATATATTTGTATATATATATATATATATTTGTATGATGATGATAATGAATCTAATGATGATGGTGATGGATGATTGTTGTAGGATGTGATAAGATGTACGAGGGAATAGTTGTTTGAACAACAAATGCACAAGAAGACACAAGACAAACTCTATCAAATGATCCTCGTTATCAAAATCCCAAAACAAAACAACTCATCTAATATCTCAACAAGTCTTTTGCTTAACTGAAAATTCGATAGAGTCCACAAGTTTTTAAGAGATCTCGTCGTAAGCCCCATCTAGACTATGCATTAGTGGTAATGTTTTTCAGTCCACCGACGGTGGGAACGAGAGTGAATAGAGGTGAACAGAGCTGAGTGTTCACCAGATTTCAATACTAGTTTTCTATAATGATTAGTCTACAAATGTTAACAAAACATTTTGTATCACTAATATGTGCTGTTTCCAACTTTTGAGTTAATTAAATTTGTGAATATTATATTTTTAGGATTGGATATTTGTTTAACATTTTTTTATTAAAGAGAACTAAATCATCTCCATTGGTATTATTTTTTGGTGTTAGTGTAAAACTCATTTTTAAAAGAGAAATTGTCAAGAAAAGGATACTATTGTTTGTATCTAATCTTATTATTTTCTCTTCACTTGTAAATTTGTCCATGAAAAGAAAAGTAAAATAAAAAGCTATGTACTTATAAAATAGAAAAATAAAATATTTTGTAATATGGCCATGGCTTTATTACTGTCTCGACCTTTTTTAGAAAACCAAATTGAAAAAATGTGTAAGGTTTTTTCGTTGAATTGGTGGTTTGCAATTAGTTGCTAGGTTCCCGAGAAGTTGAATGTTTGATGGTTTGAATGATGCCATGGAAGGGCACTTTTTTAAATAGATTTTCCCTAATCTTTATAGAAACTAGAAATTGACCCGCGCTACGCTGCGGGATTTGATATTGAACAAGTTTTATTTGATGTTAGTGAATAGGGTTATTGGAATTTATTTTGTTGTTTGTTATGTTATTATTTTTTGCCACCTTAGTGCTTTTTAATTTTTGAAGTCGATTATAATTTTTTCCACCTTTGTCTTTGTCCTACAAAACCACGTCTCAAAATTTCAAATCTTGTTCTTTTGTTTTTTGTATAACTCACTGATAAACATGGTTGTTGATGGAAATATCACCAAGTTATAATAAGTTCATGCTTTACGATTTTATGTTTCTTACTATTTAATTGCCTTCAACGTGTACACATTTTCAGAATTATTTAACACTTTAAATCTTTCAACAATATTTTCGTTAACTCACACAAACGATTCGAGTAATTAATTTAATTTATCATTCGTAGGACTTGTGTTCATTTTACACGACTTTCTTTGTCATTAGTATTCTCTTCTTCCTCAAAAAAGCTTGCTCCTACAATAACTGATATACATTCGACTAAAAAAAAACATATCCACTTCTTCGAAAGTAGAGTTTGCGTCTTCTGTTGTCATCGGCTTTTCCTCTCTGCTCCATTAGTAGAGTCCACATTTCTTGTAGCAGCAGAAGAAACAGTCTCTTGTGACTCTTCCTCAATCCCTCTTTTAACTCTTTCTCCTACTTCATATGCACCATTTGCGACATAAGATGCTTAAGAAGTAGCACTTGTCCTTTCGTTTCTTTCTTGAGATTTAGCAGTTGATTTGTTCTTGTTGGTGAGGAGGTGAGAATCTGATGACTGGTCCCCCATCAACTATCTATGGAATTAGCTCTGTCGCAATTGTAGTTCTAACCGCAATTTGGACAAGACAAGGTCTTGTTTAGATAATTAGACCTCCCAAACATACAATGTGCCTTGCATCCATTGCACGCAGTCCAAAAGGTACTAACTTTCTAAATTATACGCTTATAAGAAGCAAGATCGTTTGGCTTTGGTGGTTTCTACTTCTTCCAACGATTTTACTTCTTTAAACTTCCTCGTTTGATCATAAGTGATTCACTTAGAATGATCAGATAACAGACGCAAAGCTTTTGAAACCAACTTAAACGCCTTTGTTGTGCCGCTAAACTTGTTCTTATCAGGATGAGGCAGAAGAGCTAACTTCTTGTATTGTTTCTTCCAAGCTACATCATCAGCTACATGATCTACACGGAGGTGTTGTTTTGGAGATCTTTCTTGCTATTCAGAGCATGAACGAACATCAAAGCTCCACGGCAATTGAAGACCCATTGAAAAAATCAGATAGCTGAAACTAACCAAAATCAAAACTACATTTCTTTTAGAGGTAAATTTATTTCTCCTAATTCTTCCAATTTCTCAACTATAACCCCGTAACTTTAGCTCCTAAATCCTCCAACTTCTCAGCTTTTATCCAAATTATCCGACATCTAAGGAAACAAAGCGAAGTTTGAGGGGAAATCAAATCAACAGTGGATAGAATAAAAAACCAAATTGGTTAGAGCAACAAACAATAAGCACAAACCTAAGCTTCACAAAATAATCACAAAATCAAGAGGCATATTATAAAGCAGCATATCTACACTCAATAGCAAGACAAACCAATTCAATACTTTGTAAAATCTCTATATCACAAACAAATTCAACAAAAGAGGAACTTTTTCATTTCTTAAGGTGAACAGAAATTCTAAAAAGAAGACGAAACTTTAACCTGTCTATCATGAGAAACATGGCCTTTCTAGTATTCCTTGAAACATGAAACATATCACGGATCAAATACCAAGCTATGTTGAACTTTAGATGACTACCCAACACCCAGATCATCAAGTTACAAGCTTTCTGATCATCGCAGCCGCGTTTCTCGCCACATTTGAATGCCAGAAAGGATTGAATAAAAAATGAATGGAGATACATGTATGGGATTGAGATTGCAGATTAATAAAGAATCGAGAAACTTCCGTCGCCGGTGAGATACTCGAGAACGGCGGCCTTGTAAACCGGAGCTCCAACACCGAGCCTCTGGGCGTAGAGTCATTTCGACCTCTGAAACAATTCCTCACTTTTCCGATGGTCCATTTCCACAAATCGATGGAAATCACTTATCACCGCAAAGATCTGAGCTCCATACGATTTAATTCAAAGAACATAGCTTGTCACTAAAATTTAAAAATCGATGAAGGTGGCCTAATCGATTTCCACATTTCGGAGTGACACTTTAGCGAGAGAGAGAGGGTTTCTTTAAGATGACGTGGTTTTCTTATCAAAGTAAAAAGCTGATCTGTATTAATTCAAATGTTTCTATTGACTTGGCTGATGGTTTTTTATGATGTGTCAGGAAAGCTTAAAAAAACCAACGTGTCATATGACCTGGAGAGAAACAAGGGGTTTTAGTGTGTTGATTGCAGCCAAAGGGACTATACTATCTTGAGCATAACGTGATGTTATCTATGTTGAGATACCTGATATCGGGAGGCTGATTACACATCACATTCTGCAGCATCTAACTCTCCCACTTCTTCTCCCATCTTTATGCTCAATGAGTTTTCGCGGGTGATCTCAGCTGCTTTTTCCTCAGGCTTCGGGGCTTCCTGAGTGAGAGGAAAAAAAGCAACATTCAAATCAGATTAAGAGAACTCGTTTAACGCGGTTTAACCAACGCAATCATGTTGAAGACAGCAATTCGAAGCAAGTTCTTAGTGTAAGAAGAGTTGTAGATAGAGTGGTTGGGTCTCTTCTTCAATTTAGTTGGTGATCTAAGCTCAAGTATTGATTACAGATGGTGTATATTATACAAATATAATAAAATATTAATATATGTATATATAAGAATATGTTGAAATGATTGTTTGAAACAACATAAATTCAATGAAGAAATGATTCATATATTTTAAAACTCAGTCAGTTTAGTTTTCAAAAATTTTGAAGTATATAAAATATATCTCTCTGTTTTCAGAATATTTTTTAATAACGTTTTGAAATTAAAAAGACAAAATTTCGGCATTTTCATACTAATGTAATTTGTATGTTTTTGTATTTTGGGCTAGTGAGTGGTAATGTGTGAGAGTGTAAAAAAAGGTTGTAAAAACCTTAAACCTTAAACCGTAAAAAAAAAGGTCAAAATTTTTAAAACGCGGCGTTTCATGCTGAGGGGATTCACAAACAAAAACACCAAAATAGGGTGCTTGTTCTACAATATTTGGTAAATGTGAGTGTTCACTTAGCAAAAAACATTATTTTTCTTAAACCCAAACCGCCTTTTTGACTCAGAACGAAAAGCTTAAACCCTTAAACTTCCGCCGCGTTCGTCTCTTCTTCATCCTCCTCCCGAAAACAATTTTGCTCTCAAATCCCTCAATTGCTTTCAATTCTTAACGTAAGATTTCTTCAATCCCTTGTCTATCTGCTTCTCTCCACAAATACTTCGTTTCCCAAGTCTTGAGTCGATTTCAAATTTCATCGTCTTAGGAAGGATTTAAGTTAAAAGAGACGATTTTCGTAAACCTACCTTTTCCCTTTCAGTGGTGTCGTAATTGATCGACCTCACTATCTAAACCCTAATTTTCTGTTTCCTGTCCAATAGGTTTCGATGGCTATTGATGGGAGTTTCAGTCTTAAACTTGCGTTGGAGACGTTTTCTCAACGTTGCCCCAAAGTCGCAGCTTTTCCATTTTTCAATTCGATTCTCAGCCAGGTAAATTCCAGTAATAATTTACTAAATTTGACCTAGAAAATGGGTTTCGAGCTTGTTTTGATGCATTTTCGGTCTCATATGTGTTTGGGTTGTTTAGGGAGAAGAAGTGGTGGATAGCGAAGATGTGATTAACGCTTTATCGGATGTGTTTCTTCACCCGGAGTGTACAATTCCATTGGTGTATTGCTTCCTTCCCATCATAAGAAGAGTTGTAGATAGAGTGGTGGGTCTTCTTCATTTGGTGGGTGATCTTAGCTCAAGCACTGACTACTCAGAGGATGTGTCAGTCTTGGAGAATGCTATGAAGGAAGGTGTTAGTGTGATTGATTTTTACGTTCGGCGTGGGCAAAGGCTGGAGCTTCATGAGTGTGCTTGCTTGGCTTTAAGTCGTGCTCTTCATTTGAATTCTTCTTTGCTAGGGTAAATAGACTACCTGCTTTATCAACTATATATATGTGTATATTCTCATTTTCGAAGCTAGGAAGGATATACGAAGTTGCTTTGATTTAGTTTCATAACAGAAGCGTTCCTAATTTCTTTGTAGGTCTGTGCTACATTATTTTAAGGAAGCTCCACCACCGTACGAGCGGATTCTTGTGAAAGAACTAATTTTTGAGTCGAATAGGGAGGTAAGCTTGTGTTATCTTTTTGACATTTATAGATGTTAGAGTCTTATTCTGTTCTCTGGTCGTTGGTCAGTTTCATTGAATATTACATTTCCTTGACTCAGGCTAGTACAGCTGCATATTTGCTTTGTCTTCAAGTATCGTATCGGTTTCTGGTCATAAGACCTGAGGCTTTCTCTAAGTTGTGGGATTGGTCCTGCTACTTGGAGTCCATGAAAAGGCTTTCCGATAGTCCTAGACAGAATGGGCATTTCAAGGAAAAGCATCGAGATGCTGTGTGGTGTGGGATACAAATTCTTTCTGTGGTTTTGAGATGTAGTGACAGAATGGTAGGGTCTTATGGTTTTGAAGGAGAGGAAGCACTCTCATGCTTGCTACGGTAAATGTCTTTTTAGCTATACTCGAGACATCTCAGTTCACTTTTTTTGTCTTGTATTTTGTTTCTAAGGAGTTTTTTTCTCTGATATATTCAGCTGGGAAGAGTTTTGTCAGGATATAGAAATAGAAAAAGCTGGATTATACATTCAATTGCCAACATACACGGGGTTGAGGTCTTTGCAAGATTTTAGTACCATTGTACCTGGGATTCAAAAGCGACAATCAGCAGGGGTAGACGAAAAGGAGCCGTTGAAGAAGATGCGAAGGCTTGACACCTGGTCAGTTCACTTTGTGTTTCTTTTCAAATATATTTCTCCACTTATGCCACCTTTTTGTTTTGTTTAAGTTTCTCATTTCGGGTTAATTCCTCCTTCCTCTTCAATTCAGGGATGTCAAATCTTTCTCTGAACCATTTGAAATTCACTCTAGGGTGAAGAAATCTTTTGAAATGGTCTCATTGGCCGTTAGTCAGAAACGACCTGTTCTTCTGTATGGTCCCTCGGGCGCTGGAAAGTCCGCCCTCATTAGGAAGTTGGCTGATGAAAGTGGCAACCATGGTATGATACATTTCATAATATCTGTGGATATTTTTCTATAATGTTTTTGTAATTGGCTAGGTTCAAGGAACTTTCTACATTGAGTGTTTCCACTGTTAAAATGCAGACCTTAAACTGAATTATTTCTCACTATATTTTGTTTCTTATTTATGCCATTCTTTAATTTTTGGTAGTTGTATTTATCCACATGGATGATCAACTTGACGGGAAAACATTGGTTGGAACTTATGTGTGTACTGATCAACCTGGCGAATTCAAATGGCAGCCTGGCTCACTTACCCAGGTTTGTTGCACGAAATTCAGATGGCAGCCTGGCGTATGTATCCTCCTATGATTACGTTCTTATTTTTCGTTTTTCATCTTTGGCAGGCTATTATGAATGGTTTCTGGGTGGTTCTTGAGGACATAGACAAAGCTCCATCAGATGTTCCCCTTGTCTTGTCACCATTGTTGGGAGGCTCTTGCTCATTCGTTACCAGCCATGGAGAGGTAAATATTTTCTTTTTGCTGCTTACCAACTTCTTTATATTTAACATTACTGTAGGCCATACACTTTTTGTATTACTATGTTTTAGGTTTCTGTGTTTTTCCTCAAAAATGTATTCAATTTTTTGCAGGTGATACGAATAGCAGAGAGTTTCCAACTGTTTTCAACCATATCTACACCCGAATGCAGTGTATCACTCATCAGGGAAGGTATATGTTGCAGCCACTAATTAGTTTGACAGCTTAGATGTTGCATATTCGTTGGCCTGATCTTGCGCTAGATTCACCATTGATATCTGTTATTTTGCTAAAGTTATGTGAACTAGGGGTGACAATGACATGGTTGCAAATCAGGTCAAAAGGTATTAGAGTTTATTGCTTGAAGCATAAAGCCAAATGCCTATGTAGATTAAGAGGCTCAACAAACTGCTGCTATAATGAATTTTCATGTTGGTTCTTGTTCCTAGTTTACAAGGCTGATCTAGTGAATATCAGTATGGCCTTTGGCAGATAATCAACCTAGTTCAAAGTGCGTGCTAGATTTAGTTTCCAACTTTATTTATGTTCGCAACACTAAAGCTTTTACCAGGTCTGGCAACTATTTATATTATTTGGTGGCTTTAGGGCTTACAAAGGAATACCTAACTTCTTGCTACAAATAAGATATATTTCAGGAAACCTTATTATTTGTTTGTCTGTTTTTTTTTGTTGGTGTAGCTGGAAATTCTTTAAGTCCTCTTTGGAGGAGAATTGTTGTTTATCCACCAGATCGTGAAAGCTTGCAAAATATTCTGGGTGCTCGTTATCAAAACCTGATACCTGTTGCAGAGAAACTTATTGGTAGGTTCCTCCTGCACATACGCCCTTTGACATGGATTTGTACTCAATACTGAAACTATTCCATCTTTGCAGAAACTTATGAAGCTGTCAACTCTGCTCTTCTTCCCCAATTTTCTGGTTCAACAACTGAAAACGCAGTTACTTTCAGTTCTTCAAGTAGATTTTCACTGAGGTGAGCATATATCAATGACTTTTCCTGTTCTTAGTGGATTTGGCATTCTATTATTTCTGATTGATCATCATTTGCAGAGATCTGCTCAAGTTGTGTGAACGGGTTCATGGTCTGTCGTCGTATGATGGTCATGCAGTTTTTCAGGAGGTCTGATTCTTTGAAGTTTGCTTATGTTAGCCTCTTGTTCTTATTTTCATTATTTTATTTTGCGTTGTTGTGGTTTTACTTCAGGCGGCAGATGTATTCTCTGCGTCTTATATGTCAACTCAAAACCGAGTGACAGTTAGTGAAATTGTGGCTAGCATTTGGAATGTTTCCGTTCCAGGATCTCTGCATAAGCCCCCAATTCAGGTATCTTAGTGTTGTTCTTGACTGTGTGTTGCCTTTGCTGCTTTGAGATTTTTTACTATTTTTTCAATGATCTGCAGGGATTTTCTACTTTTTTAAAAATTGGCAGAGTTTCCCTTCCACTTGGTGAAACTGCGGTTAGTTTTTAAGCTTGTCCCTCCCTCCTCCCTATGATACATATATTCATTTGTCAAAGCTTCTTATTGATCAGCTTTTTTTTTTCAGTCACATGATCGGTCGCGGTTTGTTGAAACACGCACATCCACACGGTTACTTGAGAAAATCGCTCGCTCTGTTGAGTACAATGAACCTGTCCTCTTGGTAGGAGAAACAGGGACGGGGAAAACTACTCTGGTTCAAAATCTTGCACAGTGGATCGGACAGAAACTCACAGTTTTGGTGTGTATTGACGTACATTCTTATAGTGACCTGTTTATCGTAGTTGTTTTATATAATTTATCATAATTTTGTTTTATTTTTGCAGAACTTGAGCCAGCAAAGTGATATAGTTGATCTATTGGGAGGTTTTAAGCCTATTGATGCAAGCCTTATGTGCAGAATGCTGTACAATGAATTCATTGAATTGGCAAGATATTCAAAGCTAAAGGTATTTGATATCCTCCTGCATGCATTCCTAACCAGATATTTTTCAGCTTGAATTTAGCATTTTGCTGAGTCATGAGTCCTTTCCGTTTTTTGTATCCAGGAAAACTCGAATGCTATGACATGGCTGCAAAAACGTGTAAGAGCCAAGATGTGGATTAGAGTTTTGGAAGGGCTAAAGCAAACTATTGACGGTTACATTGAGGGTAAAACACGGTCTAAATCTGGTAGGAAGAGGAAGAAACCGGTAGAGATTGAGAAATGGACGAATCTGTCGGAAAAGGTGGAGAAGGTTCTTACTCAGACTCGTTCAGGTGGAATGGTTTTTACCTTTGTCGAAGGTGCATTTGTGACTGCACTCAGGGAAGGGTACTGGGTTTTACTAGATGAAGTGAACTTAGCCCCGCCGGAGATATTAGGCAGGCTTATCGGTGTTCTTGAAGGAGTGAGAGGATCACTTTGTTTAGCTGAGCGAGGGGATGTAATGGGCATTCCGAGACATCCGAATTTCCGTTTGTTTGCCTGTATGAATCCAGCCACGGATGCTGGTAAGCGAGACCTGCCGTTCTCCTTCCGTAACAGATTTACAGAGTATGCTGTGGATGATGACTTGTGTGATGATGACCTGGAGATATTTGTGAGGCGATTCTTAGGTGGACGTGAATCTGACAGTAAGTTAGTAGGCAACATTGTTTGCTTTTACAAAGAAGCTAAACGCTTATCTGAAGAAAGCTTGCAGGATGGTGCTAATCAGAAGCCACAGTATAGCTTAAGGTCTCTTTACCGTGCCCTAGAGTATGCGAGAAAAGCAGAAGGTATTGGCGGATTTCAGAAAGCATTGTATGATGGATTTTGCATGTTTTTCCTCTCCTTATTGGATGCTTCCAGTGTTAAGATCATGAACCCAGTGATACTGCAACTTATCTCAAGAGAAAGTAACCGAGGCCAACCACTTCAAAGATACTTGGGAGAATTAAAAGACAGTTGTGATGAATTTGTGGATAAATATGTCAAGACGAAGAGCGTTATTGATCACCTAAATCACTTGGCGCATGCCATTTTTATTAAGAGATATCCCGTTCTCTTACAAGGACCAACATCCAGTGGAAAGACGAGCCTTGTCAAATATCTTGCAGCAATAAGTGGAAACAAATTTGTTCGAATCAATAATCATGAGCAGACCGATATCCAAGAATATTTAGGTTCCTATATGACTGATTCTTCAGGGAAGCTTGTATTTCATGAAGGAGCGTTGGTGAAGGCTGTCAGGGATGGGCATTGGATTGTCTTAGATGAATTAAATCTGGCTCCATCTGATGTCCTAGAGGCACTAAATAGACTGCTTGATGACAATAGGGAGCTTTTTGTGCCTGAGTTGCATGAAACAATCTCAGCCCATCCCAATTTCATGCTCTTCGCTACACAGAACCCTCCTGCTTTATATGGTGGACGCAAAATACTGTCTCGAGCTTTTCGCAACCGGTTTGTGGAGATTCATGTGGATGATATTCCAGAAGATGAACTGAGTGAAATTCTTACTCAGAAGTGTCTTATTGCAAAAAGTCATGCTACGAAAATGGTTGAAGTGATGAAAGATCTGCAACGCAATAGGCAGAGTAGCAAAGCCTTTGCTGGAAAACATGGATATATAACTCCAAGAGATCTATTCCGGTGGGCAGATCGTTTCAGGACTTATGAAGGTGCATCTAATGAAGAACTAGCCAGAGAAGGTTATTACCTCCTCGCAGAAAGGCTGCGTGATGACACTGAGAAGTTAGTTGTTCAAGAGGTGCTGGAGAGACATTTCCGGGTCAGTCTTACAAACGGTGATTTGTACAAAGAGGAGCTTCTAAAGTTGGATGAGCCATTTCAATTCAGAAGAGATTCCATGGAAAACAGAACAATCTCCTGGACTAAGAGCATGTGGAGATTATTTTTTCTCATCGAACGTTCTTATAAACTGCGTGAGCCTGTTCTTCTTGTTGGTGACACTGGAGGAGGCAAAACAACAATCTGCCAGCTACTAAGCAAATATAAGGAGCTGAGATTGCACATCCTTAACTGTCATCAATACACCGAAACATCTGATTTCCTTGGTGGGTTCTTTCCTGTGAGAGATAGATCCAAATTAGTCATGGAATACGAGAATCAAATCAAGCAGTTGAAGCTCTCTGAGGCACTTGGCCAAAATATTGACCTTTCTGCAGATATTGGTCAAGCTGAAGTGTTGATCAAATCAATAGGGGAAGTTCTGGAGAATTACAAAAATGATTCAGTTATAGGAATGGAAGTCACACCGCAGGATATTGATGTTATTGAGAAGATAAGGAACACTATGGTGATGCTGTATCAAAAGTGGCGTGCAATTTTTGTGTGGCAAGACGGCCCCCTTGTGGAAGCGATGAGAGCTGGAAATATCTTTCTTGTGGATGAGATATCTTTGGCTGACGATAGTGTGTTAGAAAGACTGAATAGTGTGTTGGAGCCAGGTAGGAAGTTGTCATTAGCTGAGAAAGGTGGTCCCGCCTTAGAGGAAGTTGTAGCTCATGAAAAGTTTTTTGTGATTGCCACCATGAACCCGGGAGGTGATTATGGAAAGAAGGAATTGTCACCGGCACTTCGTAACCGTTTTACTGAGATATGGGTCCCTCCTATTACAGAGACTGGTGAGCTCAGGAGCATCGCTTGTTCTGGCCTTTCAACCTCTAAGGAATCTAATACCGTAGATCCCATTATCAACTTCTGGGAGTGGTTTAACGGGTTGCAGACTGGGAGAACGCTTACTGTCAGAGATCTCCTCTCGTGGGTTTCATTTATAAACGTGATGAATGAGAGTTTAGGACCAGCATATGCTATTCTTCATGGAGCATTTCTCGTGTTACTTGATGGTCTAAGTCTTGGAACTGGTTTATCTGGGAGAGATGGTAAAGATTTGAGAGAAAAATGCTTCGCTTTCCTCTTACAAGAACTTAAGGTTCTCACTAGCGATACACTCCCTTTGGAACTTGAAAGAATGGAGCAATATGGCTGGGGTGATGCCAACGCAATTTGTCAAGAAAGTAAGAGTGTTCTGCATGGGGACATGTTTGGCATCAATCCTTTTTACATAAGTAAAGGTGATGAAGCTCCTGAGATTGGTGGATTCGAGTTCTTAGCACCAACCACCTGCAGGAATGTATTACGAGTATTGCGTGCAATGCAGGTTTCAAAGCCAATTTTACTAGAAGGTAGCCCTGGTGTTGGAAAAACAAGTCTGATAATGGCGTTGGGTAAATATTCTGGCCACAAGGTTGTGCGCATAAATCTATCAGAGCAGACTGACATGATGGATTTGTTGGGATCGGATTTACCTGTTGAAAGCGATGAGGACATGAAGTTTGCGTGGTCTGATGGAATTCTCTTGCAGGCTCTAAAGGAAGGCTCCTGGGTTTTGTTAGATGAACTGAACCTTGCTCCGCAATCAGTTCTCGAGGGTTTGAATGCCATTTTGGATCATCGTGCTCAAGTCTTCATCCCAGAACTGGGCTGTACCTTTGAATGCCCCCCGACATTTAGAGTTTTTGCATGTCAGAATCCTTCTTCTCAAGGTGGTGGCAGGAAAGGTCTTCCCAAGTCTTTCCTTAACCGATTCACAAAAGTTTATGTAGATGAGTTAGTTGAAGATGATTACCTCTTCATCTGTCGCTCGCTTTACCCATCTATTCCCAGTCCATTGCTTTCAAAGCTTATTGCTCTCAATAGACAGCTACATGATGGTACTATGGTATATCGGAAATTCGGTCACGATGGCTCACCATGGGAGTTCAATCTACGTGATGTGATCAGATCCTGCCAGTTTATGCAAGGTATTAGCTAGTCATTTCGCTTTTTCATATTAGCATTTCCTGGTGACAGTAGTTGGTTAAACTAATTTGATTTCTTGTGTCGTTTCAGGGGCAAATTACAACTTAGAAGTTGAAAGCTTTCTCAATGTTCTGTATGTTCAAAGAATGCGTACCGCAACTGACCGCAAAGTAGTTCTGAACATCTATAAGGCTATTTTTGATAAAGCCCCTTCTATAAATCCATATCCACGGGTTCAGTTAAATCCTGGATACGTAGTTGTTGGAACTGCTGCTATTAAACGAAATATCACTGAGTCAAATATTTCCGGTGAGCAGTTGATGATTTTGCCTGAAATCCGTCAAAATTTGGAAGCAGTTGCCCATTGTGTGCAGAATAAATGGCTGTGCATCCTAGTCGGACCATCGTCATCCGGAAAGACTTCAGTGATCAAAATATTAGCTCAGTTAACAGGATTTCCTCTTAATGAGTTAAATCTTTCTTCTGCGACTGACAGTTCTGATCTACTCGGTTGCTTTGAGCAGTATAATGCATTCCGTAATTTCAGATTGGTGGTCGCTCGAGTTGAGCGTCTTGTTGATGAGTATAACAGTCTGTTACCACAGTCTTCCCAGGAGGCCCTTTTGAGCAGAAGGAAGAGCATAGTTTCCAGCTGGCTTTCCTTTTTACATAAGACTGATTCCTGCCTCTTGGAAAACCCTTCCTCCTTCTTGGACGACTCTGACTCACTCTCTAAACTGACTGAGATTGTAGAATATCTTAAACAAGTCATGGAAGAAGGTCTTTTGCCAGTTAGTTGGTCAACAAAGAATCTGGATCAAATCTTGAAGACAATAGTGAAGCTGAAAACTGATAAGAAAAAACAGTCAACGAAGTTTGAATGGGTGACTGGAATGCTGATCAAGGCAATAGAAAACGGAGAGTGGGTTGTCCTCGAAAATGCAAATCTCTGTAATCCCACGGTAAGATAATCTCCCTTTTTAATATCCTGTTACGATTTCAATTCTTTTTGTTTTACCCATGTGCTCTTTCATGCAGAATTGTTTACCAATAAGAAACAACTCTAAGAATCTCCCTTGTAGCTAATTGCCATCATTATTTTAAATTTCAGGTACTTGATAGAATCAACTCTTTGGTCGAACCTTGTGGATCGATCACTATAAATGAATGTGGGGTTATTGATGGCGAACCTGTCACTGTTGTTCCACACCCTAACTTTCGTTTGTTCCTGTCTGTTAATCCCAAATTTGGGGAGGTGTCAAGAGCGATGCGGAATAGAGGTGTTGAGGTGTTTATGATGGGGCCACATTGGCAGCTCAATGAGGAAGGCTCTGACAGTGATAAGCTTGTTCTGAGAGGTGTGGAAAGGTTTCTTGCCCTATCGGGTATTCCAGGTAGCAAACTGGTTGCTTCCATGGCCAAAGCCCATGTTCATGCATGGCGCAATGGTCAAAGCATTGGTGTACGGATCACGTATCTTGAGCTTGAACAGTGGGTTCATCTCTTCCAACTGCTGCTCATGAATGGTAACCAATTTCTGTGGAGCTTACAGCTAAGTTGGGAGCACATCTATCTCTCTTCCATTGGAGTAACTGACGGAAAAGAAGTTGTTGATCTTGGGGGTGATACGTATCTTTCAGATATTAATTCATTTGTGGGTGGGGATATGTGCCTGCCTGGGGGATGGCCAAAACCTTTCAACTTGAGAGACTTGATGTGGTACTCAAGAGAAACAACTGTCAGGCAGAACTGCATGTATCTGGAGTTTCTAGGAGCTCAGTATGCATCATCACATATGTCTGAATTAAGCAACAATGTCAAACTGAGAGATAGGGAGTTGGCTACTGGGGAACCAAGAATAATTTATACTGTTGATTCTTTGGCGTTAAATAAAATCTTGTTTCCTAAAGCCTTAATTGGCTCAACTTCTACAGAAGATACAGCAGAATTTGAAAATGTTTCGGCCTCAAAGAAGCTATTATGTGCTGCCAACTGGACAATGGAACAGGCAACCGAAGAGGACATTCAACTCTATCTGGCGTGGATTAGTTGGTTTGGTTCCAGGCTGCAACAACACTGTCCGCTGATCCTATGTTTTCTCAATATGATGAAGGATGAGTTCCAGCATCCAATCTGGAGTCATATATATAGATGTCGGAAAAACCTGAAATCCCTCTGCCAATTGGATCCAGATGCTGTTCCGATTCCGATGATGTCCTCCAAGTTGATTGATATTGCAGCATCAAATGAACAGTCAAAACCTTACAGTGAACCTCTCTTTGAGTCTCTCAACTCTGTTGGGGTTCTTCGGCTTTCCTATCAGCAGCAGCTTGCAGAAAGTAGCTACAACCACAGCGATGTATCCTCATATACTCGCTTTTTGGACTCTCTTCGTGCATTGGAGAAAAAAATTCTTTGCGAAATTGTTGGATCACCATCTTTTAGCGTGTTGATTCAGTTGTACACTGAAGTCATTGAAAAGCATTCCTACTTTTGGTCTTGTTTGGTATCTTCTTCAGATGAGTATATTTTGTTCTCCTTTTGGTCACTGTTAAAGGCTGTCAAAAAGTTGCACAGTTTTTTCCCTGAAGAAGTTCATGTGGTTCTGGTAAGCCTACCATTCAGTTATGCCATTTTCTTTATCTTCAAATTATTATACGGGTTGCTCAATAATATCACTGGCTTTCTTTTGTAGGAGGAAAGCAAGAATATTAACGATATAGCTTTGCATGGTAACCCAGAGAAGTCTTTACTATGGGCTTATGGGGGCCATCCTTCCTTGCCGGTATCTGCAGAGTTGTACCACAAACAGCAGGAATTTCTTCATCTCTGCAGTACAGTTTGGCCATTGAAATCAGAATCAGAAGTACAAGGTTGGATATCCAAAATTTTTGGTAGTCCCCTTTGATAAGTTTCTTAGAGAAATTAAATTTCTGACATTTGTTGGGTGTTGGCAGGAAATGATCATCTTGACAAAGCCATTGCATTTTCTGACCCTGAGTTATGCTTGCTTGCCTTAGAAGGTAACTTTCTTAATGAACTGCTCATATTTGATTGTTTGATATCCTTTTTGGATTTTTGCCTTTTTTAGATATTTGATTGTTTGATATCCTCTTCTATGACCAATCTAGCTAAAATCTTTAAGGAACATTTAAGCTGAAAGGAATCCTACTGAATTAGTTGACAATATTGAAGCTATGATTGCCTGTTTGTGATATGATTCTCATTGTTGTTTTTTTTTTTGTTTCCCTTCAAAATTATACAGGTCTTTGCATTTCATCATACATTGCCGACAAGGATGATAAAGATTCTGTAGCTGCTGCTCAGCTAAATGAGATCTACCAGGTTTGTTTTCTTTATTCTACTATATGTAATCAGATGTCTCTATCTGCTACTTACAATTGACCATCCTCACCCAGACGTTTTCGGAGAGGCTGGAACTAGAGAAGAAGAGACTGGAGGATAGAATGGGTTCCAGTGAGGAGGATAACATTCAAAATAATTCTGCTGCGTGCTGTGTTTTCCGCCCAGAGATTGTGGCTACAGGGTCTGGCTTTAGCAGTTGGATGAAGATATGTTTTATTGCTAGCAGTGAAAGTAGTTCGTTAGACGTAGAGTTACTTGCTGTACTTCAGCACCTATTGGTTGGTCAATCTACCGAACATAAGGTTAGTGGGTATTTTGAATAAAATCTGCGTGTGGTACACTACGCTTTGGAAATCCCTGGCTAGCTTTCCTGTTTACTTCTCCAACACTTGCTCTATTTTGAGTTTCAGGATCTTGTGGACTTTCGAAAGTTGCTTAAACCTGCTCTAGAGTATTCGTTATCCTCAACAAGACCTCCACAGACTCTTGTAGCTCATCAAAAACTCCTGTGGGCAATTGATGCACGTGCCTCTGTTCTAGGAGGTAAATAAAGTTGGATATTCAGTTATTTTTCTGTGTGCTGAAGTAAACTGGCTGATTATATTTTTCTTTGGTGCAGTGGACACCAAAATTGCCGGTTTTGTTCTTGAGATGTGGTACTGGTGGCATTCTGTTTTGTGGAAAAATAGTCAAATCGGTCTCATGGTATACAAAATTAAATGATTTTTTATTCAGTCTTTACTTAGATTACACATTATGTAACATCTGTCTTGTATCTCCTGTTCACAGGGCCTACAGAGTATCTCAGAGATCAGCAACTCTCGGGTTATGTCGCCTTCTATGCTAATTCAGCCAGTGAAAACAGCTACCGTTGATCAGATTCTGTAAGTGATGTACCTCCATTATGAATTTGTGGGATTTTAACATTTGGTGTGGCAGCTTTCTTCTTCTGATCAGTTATGAGCATGTTAACATTCCATACTTTTTCTTGCAATTTGGTATATCTAACATTAATTTGCCACAATTAATATAATATTGCACTTTTACTGCAATGCTTACCCTCCGGGATAATGCACTTTGATGTTGGAATGTTTGATGATGGAAATGTTCTTTTCATTAATGTTTATGCAGGGAAAATGCTTTTTCTGTTAAGGATTATCCTGTTCAAGCAATGAAACTTCTTGCTACTTCACGATTACTATGGAAAAGTTCACAATCCTATCAAGAAATGCCTGGTTCTTTACTGTCAGTAGCGCGTTCCCTTTTCCAACAGGTATTGGAGTCGTAATAATTTTGAATAGTTTAATCTGTTTCTTTTCATATATGTGATTTTTATCTTGATTTCAACTTCTGTAGATAATTTATACGCACCAAAAGTCATTTGAGCCAGAAATGTTTGCGGAAATCAAGTCTGCATTTCATGCAATTGAGAAGAAGCAGAACAAGGTATGATTGCAAAAGTTGTATTTTCCATACTTCCTTTTCTATTTCGTGTAAAACATAGCTCACCACCAAGTTTATGTTTCTCTTTTCGTTTATACAGGTCAATAGCATTCAGTTTCTCATCTCACTGATCAGCTCATCAAACCATCAGAAATTGAAATCTGTTACTCACTCACTTGTCCAGCCATTGGCGAAACATCTTTATTCTGATTGCTCATCAAATGGTAGTGTATATAGTTTATATATAAGGAGTAAAAATTGTAGTCGATGGGTGCAGTTGTTCTTACAGCTTTGCTGCCAACTTTTGTAGAATTCTACTCCAATCTTGGTCTGGCCTGGATATATCTTGGAGGACTACGTTTCCATCTTTTGAGTAGCTTGGATGTTATAGATCCCGCCATGAAGATCACTTGTAAGCTGTCAGAGCTAAAAGAAAAAATTTCATCGCTGGAGCTAAAGATCGAGGTGGTTTCTCTTTACATTTTAAGTTCATGGTAGCAGTTGCATATCGTATGTGTTTGTTTTATTGATTGACCTCTATCAATGTATTAACAGGTCCGGGAAGAATGTGAGTATTTATCTGGATTGCTTTACACTGGAGACAATGACGAAAGAACTGAACATACACTGTCTAAGCTGAAGACAGAACTCAAAAAATTGCAAAGAAAGGTTATATTTCGCTCAGATCCTAATAAATACCAGAATTTGAGAAGAGCGCTGGATGAGTTTGCGGGATTTCTCACACGTCCCATAAGTCTGGTCAACGATATTGAAGTGCTTGATTGGAACCAGGTTGTTGAGCAAGTTTTCAACTGGCAGGTATGTTGATTTGATTGCATTATTTTCATTTGTATTCTTTTTGTTTTAGCCGTCAAACCTCATTTTAAAAATCTTGAATCCTTGGATTCTGCAGGAGACGGCAACATCTTTTATTGATCGGCTGTCAAGTGATTATTCCGAATATGTCGATATAACTCAGCCGATACAAGTTTCGGTATATGAGATTAAATTAGGTTTATCACTCTTTGTCTCTGGGGCTCTCTTGAGAAAAACTCTCAACAGATCTGACATTGACACGGTTGACTCAGTCATGGTATTTAACCTTTTATTTATCAGAAATGTTTGTACATGTCATTTCGTGTAGACAAACTATTAATGACATATAGTACTTGCAGGAAACAATTTATTCTTTAATGAGATTTCCAAGGGGCTCCTATTTAGCTTCATCTACCTACATCGAGAGCTTGCCACCTCTGCACCTTTCTCATGATGCTGATTCTCGTGCTAAGTCCTTAGGTTTGGATATTAGCTTGCTGCACAAATTGATCTCTGTTTCAAGTGCAGAAGATTCAAGAAAGGTAATGTGCCTTATGACTTCCTGAATTTACCGTTTTTCCAACAAGTAATGAGGATTGTCATGCTTTCAAAGTTACTTATGTATTCTTTCTGGTCTGCGTTGGTTATTGTAGGTCTCAGAGTTGCAACTCAAAATTGCTCTATACAAAAATCTGCATGCTCGGGTTTTGCATTTTGTTACAGATACTGGGCAAATGGATAAACCTTCTTTTGAGGTAAAATATTGGCATAGTTGTATGCATGTGAATATGTAAGTATGTTATCTAACGCTGCAAGAGTTACATCTGCAGATTTTGGATAAAATATATTTTGAGTTGGCGAGAAATTGGATGGAGGTGAACTTTCAAGCAAGAACAAAGGCCGACGCTCTTCCTGGGCTGTACAAATTTCGTTCCCGTGACTTCAAAATTGAGAGTGTCATGGAAGTAGATATATCTGCCCTTGGCAAGTACTTCCCAAATGATAGTTTCTCAGAATGGCAAGAGTATATAGCTGATGATGATATGAAGCTTATGGTAAACCTTTCATTCTTATGCTCCACTGGAACTTGTATATTCTCTTGTTTATCTCTTCTGATTTTTCTTTCGCTCTCAACAGCCACAAACTGACCAGGATGAAGAAAATTTGGAGGATGGTTGGGACTTGATACAGGAGGATTTGGATAATATATATAGCATACATAATGAGTTATTTGGTTTCTGTGATCTCTCTGAAAAGGTATCGGAAAAACTGTTTCTATATTCACATCTGCAATAGTTTCATTAGTCCCAGTCGCAATTCCGTTGCATCTAACTAGACTATATTATATCCAGTCTGGAAGATTATGTGTTACTGACAGTAGAAGGCTGGATTCATTCACTGATTCGTATGAACTTGGAGTTAATATGATCAAAGGTGACCATCAGACACTATTTCTCGCTGTTTTTTTATGTGGTTTAACTCGTTTTATCAAATACGTTACTGGATTATCTCTTGGTTCCAACAGGGCTGAAGGGTTTATTTACTTCAAGCTTGGATGCAAAACTTGTTCCAGAACACCTGCTTCGTCTTTGCATGGGAATAAAAAAAACCTTCACTTCATACGATCCGTCTGCCAGTAAATATAACTTCTACAAGGTCTACTAACCTGTTTCCATCTGCTCTTATTTATATTACTTCTGCCTGTATTCTGACAGTATATTTTATAGGACTTTGATGGTCATCAGCTGGGGAAAATGGTCAAGTTTCTCACCCCACTTCAACGGAGAATTGATTCTCTGTTGCAAGAACAGGAGGACCATCCTGGTCTTCAGAAACTTTCTGATGTGCTTCGTATGCTCTTGAATATTCCCTCCAGTACTCCTCTGGCAAAGGTATATATCTACTCAAATCTATTTTGAAAAAACAATTGTATCATCCAGCAAGAACCAACTGTGTGGAACAATGTCTCTGATTTATTGAGAGTATTAATGCTATGGTAGCTTTTTAATGATGAATCATAACTATTAGTTTACTTTACTAAACCATTACTTTCTTGTTTGCCACTGTTCGTGAAGGCACTTTCAGGATTGCAATTTCTGCTTTGCAAGGTTCAGAAGTTACAGGAAGAGGGATGTAAATTGCCCATCTCGGGTATGGATTTAAATCTCTTCTTACCTGGGTTGATTATGGACATCTCAAATAGGCATACAATTTTTACCTTTCACTATTTATCGAGTGTTACATTGTTTTTTCCATGTCTTATAGATCTTATGGAGCCAATTATATCCCTCGCAAGCTCTTGGCAGAAGATGGAATTTGAGCGCTGGCCTACATTGCTTGATGAGGTTCAGGATCAGTATGAACTAAGCGCTAGGAAGGTAGGAATAGTTAGTAAATTTTGTAGTTATGAATACAAAAAATTGCCACGGGTGACACTTTTTTTTCTTGTTGCAGTTGTGGCTTCCTTTGTTTTCAGTTCTATTCCAGAAGGATTGTGTTGAAATTTCAGAACATGAAACCGAGTCTATTTCAGAAAGGTGTGCACCAAACGAATCTTGTGTTGCTTTCATTTGTAATCTTGCAAGCATTCAGTCATCTAAGTGATCTTTTTGTTGCAGTTTGGTGGAGTTCATTGAAACGTCAAATATTGGTGAATTTAGGAGACGTCTCCAGCTTCTCTTTTGCTTCCTTCTTCAATTAAGTATGGGTAGCTCTTTGGGGGTATATTCAAGGTTAGCTACATGTGATCTATCGCTTAATTTCTACTTTTCTTCTTTTCCTCGTCGTTGAAATTTTGAAGGATTTACGTCAGTCATCATTGTTGGTTTCACATCCACGGTTTACTGTTAACTTCTAACTTGACTGTATTTTCTGGACTGGGTGTCTTTTAGCCTTTAACTCATGCTATTACTTTGACAGTGACTCACACAAGAGGAAGATTGAAATTTGCTACAATATTTTTGGATTCTATGTTCAATTCCTACCAGTGTAAGCTCCTTTGAAATTCTTTCTCCAGTTATCTCAGTTCAAGATCTTTTGGCCAGGGTCCTGTTCTTAATCAAAATTTCTTTTTTCCAGCGTTATGGAGCAGTTAGATTTGAATAGAAAAAAGGTTGAAGCTGAGTTAAAGGATGTTCTAAAACTTTGTCGGTGGGAGAGGCCAGATAGTTATCTGCTAATTGAGACTGCTAGAAGAACCAGACAAAAGGTCAAGAAGCTGATAAAGAAGTTTACAGTAAGTAACTGATGACTTTTCTTATTCATTTTCTGGGTTTATTATAAATAAACACACAACACTCAATTATTTATGTTGCCCTATATAAGTTGAAATGACGGATCCTCAGCAAAGAGAGATTCTAATTGGCCTCTTTTTTTCTTGAGCAGGACATGCTGCAGCGCCCTGTAATGCTTGATAGGCCAAACCTAGCAAAGGAACGACTTCAATTTCTCCCTTTACTGGGTCCAGATCTTATGAATGGAGCATCCGACATGAGGATGGAGGTTCTAGTTAGTGATTTAGATGCAGAACAATTGAATGACAGGTATACCTGTGCATCTTGTGCCTTTCTGCATTGTTAGAAGTTTATGGAAGCTGAACCCTCCGTATTTATGCTTTAAACTTTTCTTGGTAGGTTCTCGTGGTATGCTGTTTGGACGGATAAATTGAAGGAATCGGTTAGACGCTTCCACCAAGAAATGAATTTTAAAACACTGCTGATCGGTGAAGGTTCGTTTGTACACTTGCTCTATTTACTCTTGGTTCTATATGGTCAAATTGTCTGCATATTCTTACGCTTGCGTTATGTCTTTGCAGAGCATCAGTCTACTTCCGCTGTCTACCAGAGTGATTGGAAAGATTTGTGGAGTACAGTTGCTAAGATTGGTGAAAAGATAGCAAGCTGTTCAGATCTATGGAGAAACAGTGACAGAGATGTTGCAAAAAAGAGGGCCCTGCCTGACCTTCTCAAGTCATTAGAAAAATGCGGTCTGCAGAAACACAAGTTTGAAAATGTAGAGGTAAGATACCTTTGTTTTTCGATTTCTGCTTATGTTCCTAGACGTGCTTTATTTATTGATCAACTAATATTCTCTGATGATCTTCTTTTATAGATATCAAATCACTTTAAAGGGTTGCTTTATCAGCCTGCATTTGACCCAAAGCACCTGTTGCTGCTAACACGTACCAAAAGTAGCATAGATACCTCCAGGGTTATGGAAGATCAAAACAAGGAAAATTCACTGGTTGAGTGGAGAGAGGCGAACGAGTTTTACTTTAAGAGCTTGGCTTCAGTGCAACTCATGTTAAATATTGACCATAAACATTCAGATATTACATCGGAGCAGGTATTAACTAGTAATATATATCTGAGCTTTTCTGAGTCTCATTTTAACTAGTTGTTTGAAACTCGTAGAGTCCTCGCACTAAATTTCCTATGCTAACAGGTTAAGCGGTCAATCTCATTTCTCAACCATCTTGTGGAAATACAACGGCAGCAAAGAAGAACTGCTTATGGCTTTGCTGAACTTCTAAACCGCTTTCGCCAATGTGTATTATCGTTAGCAAAATTACTGGGGGATTCGATTGACGGGGACAGAAAGGATGATTCTGTGTTGAGTTTTCCCCAAAATCAACATGCCATCTTCAATTGCTTGTGGCTACAGAAGGTATTTCAGCTTCTAACTTGAATGATGTGCACTGAACCTCTTTTGCAACAACACTGGGTTAACTTGTTACTCTTTGTGATATAACAGAAACTATTTGATAAGATTAGTTCCATGCTTCTTGAGGAGCTGGCGTTGCTAAGAACAGTTGGAAGTACACACTTAAACTCCTGTCACACTGTGAAAACTTCTTCGAATAGTTTGCTCAGCTTAATAGAAAAGCTAATTCCCATCGCTCAAAATTCGAAGGTGCAGAATCCTTGTGCTTCATTTTAATCGTTCTTGTCTGTTATTTCTTTCAGTATTCTGAATATGTGTTTTGTCATCAGGCTTCGCTGGATAGGCTTCTACTTGATTCCAATGGTTTTATCATCACGCCAAGTAGCTCTGTTAATCAGTTTGTCACACAGCAAATGGTTCAGCTGCTACACCAGAACTTTGATCAGCTTACAGACCTTGAGAATCAGATCTCAACTTTCTGTGAAGGCAACGAGAAAACTTATGTGAAAGACGTTCTTCTGAGTCATTTTTTCCCTGTGTTTAAAGAGGTATCCCTATCTTTATTCAACCTCAATAGAATCTAGCATAGGTAATAGATTAGGGTTTGTAGAGTCGGTTTTAAGAAATGTGTTTAATGCAGGGGAAATTGCTGGCCGAAAACCTGAACCGTCTACTTGAGATGGGAGACCAATTAACTGGAATGGAACCCAAGAAACAATTTGCTTTTGAAGCAAATCTTGCTAGTACATTTGAAAATGTTAAGGATGTGATTGGAAAGCTTTGCTCTTATAAAGACGGAAGTGTTTCTCAAGAAGAGGAAGGGAATATTACTACATGGGATGGTCTTTTTAAGAAGGCAGAAAATGACCTGGACCTTGATAACCTCTGTAAACTGCTGTCAGAAACATTTGGTTCCATCGTAAGTCCGATTGTCTTTTGAAGTACGGTATGCTAACTTTTTTTACCGTCAAGCTTGAATATGAACTGAGGCTGTTCTGTTATCTTCACAGAAACAACTGTTGAACGCATCGGGCGTCCTTTCAGCTTCTGTTGGAGACCAGTTGAAGCAACTTCAATCATTTTTGGATCTTTTATTGAGCTTTGGCGATTGTTACCTCAAAGAATTTTTGTCAATTAGTAAAACGGTATGTTTTTTTTTCATATGCTCTTCTACAAGTCCTTTGGGACAATAGTTATACTTGTCTGAGCTTTAAGCTTATCCCGATAATTGAACAATTTGGTACTTAGTGCTTTAACTTTTGGTTTGCAGGTGTCATTGATAACCCATGTCCTTGCAAATGTTCTTGCCGATCTATTTACAAAAGGATTTGGCATCACCAAAAATGATGAAGAGGATGACTCTAAAGCTGACAAATCAGAAACTGCAGAAGGTACGGGCATGGGAGATGGTGTAGGGGCAAAAGATGTAAGTGACCAAATAGAAGATGAAGAGCAACTGCTAGGCACAGATAAAAAGGTATACATCGTCTCTTCCTTATCGCTACCCATTCCTTAATTTTGCAATGGATTTTCACCAATTTAGATTGTCTTCCGTTGTCTCCGCAGGAAGAGGAAGAGAAAGAGCAAGAGACTCCTGACGATTTGCCGGGTAAGAATAAAGGCATTGAGATGAGCGAGGAATTTGATGCCAAAGAATATAGTGTCAGTGAGGATTCAGAAGAAGACAAGGAAGACGAGGAAAGCGAGGATGACCAGTTGGACAATGAAATGGGAGAAGCAGGATCTGACGCTGAAAAAGCTGATGAAAAGCCGTGTGAAGATGAAGACGAGGATGCAGGAGATATGAAGGAGAAGAA
Organism: Microthlaspi erraticum; assembly: GCA_902728155.2. Classification (NCBI taxonomy): domain Eukaryota; kingdom Viridiplantae; phylum Streptophyta; class Magnoliopsida; order Brassicales; family Brassicaceae; genus Microthlaspi; species Microthlaspi erraticum. The sequence goes on from CACVBM020000788.1 coordinate 102,840, forward strand.
TGAATCTGGACCATCTATTGACGACAAGGACACAAGGTCAAGGGAGCTAAGAGCCAAGGATGATGATGTTGACACTGCCGATGAGCCTGACGAGTCCAATACTTCTGACAAACCGGAAGAAGGAAACGATGAGAATGTGGATCAGGATAATTTTGATGACACCGAAAATTTAGAAGATAAAATCCAGAACAAGGAAGAAGCACTTGCAGATCCACTTGAACCAACTCCTGATTTGGGCAATGAACAGGCTGATGATGACATGGAGGTTGACGCAACAGATGACGTTGAAAAGGAAGATGCAGATCAGCAGGAAGAACCTTGTCCAGAAGATCAAAAGCATCCTGAAGAAGGTGAAAATGATCAAGAAACGCAAGAGCCTGCTGAAGAAACAATGGAGGATAGGGCTGAAGATGTGTGTGAACCACCCCAAAAAGAAGACCCTGGAAATGATCTTGAACAGAAATCTGAAACTGAACCAATAGAAGGGAAAGAATCTGAAGATATGAAGCCGAACTTCTCTAATGATGATATTTCTGGCGTGGAGTCTGGCTCAGAAAATCCTCATGGATCTAATGGGTTGGGGGCAGGGAATACAGCACCGGAAGAAATTTTGCCAGCTACTAATGCTGCGGATGAACTCACAGGTTCAATGGATCTGCCTTCGGGTGCTAATACTGAGATGGACCTTACAATGACTAACATGGCAAGTGGTGAGGCATTGACGGACAACATACCAAAGACGGAAATTCCTCAAAACCAGTCATCTAATACTCAACAAACCAAAGCGAATCCTTATAGGAACGTTGGTGATGCATTGAAGGAGTGGAAAGAAAGAGTTAGAGTCTCCACGGACCTTGGAGAAAAGCAAGAGGCTGAAAATGAGATAGAAGACTCTGATGCTGCTGAATATGGATTTGTTTCTCAGTTGGATCCAGGAACTTCCCAAGCTCTAGGACCTTCGTTGCCTGAGCAAGTTAACACAGATATGAGAGAGGGAGAATCCGAGGAAGAAAGACCAGCAGGTAATCAAGATGAAGCCTCTCCGATGGATATTGATGCTGTGAACCCGGAAATCAAACCTGCTGTCCAGTCCAAACCGTCGATCAGGAATAGCATTGCTCAACCGGTCCAGGAACCAGATACAGAAAGGACCCACCAAGAGAACTCACCTATTCAGGACTTCGGTGATGGTAACAGCAGGATGGACTCAATGGTCTCTGTTGACAATACTTTCTGTGGGGAAGATGCTTGTAATCCAGACTGGATGCAGGTGACTGACAAGGACTCGGAAAACAATCAGGAGGATGAGGAAGATCCTAATGCCAGAAGTAATGCAGTTGTTCATTGGAGGAGATGTGAGTTGCTTACTGCGAAACCGTCTCAGGAGCTGGCTGAGCAGCTGCGACTAATCTTGGAACCCACACTTGCTAGCAAGCTCAGTGGTGATTACAGAACGGGTAAAAGGATCAACATGAAAAAGGTCATCCCATACATAGCAAGTCACTATCGGAAAGATAAAATTTGGCTGAGGAGGACGAAACCAAACAAGCGTGACTACCAGGTTGTTATTGCTGTGGATGATTCACGTAGCATGTCGGAAAGTGGATGTGGTGATTTTGCAATCAGAGCTTTGGCTACTGTGTGCCGAGCAATGTCACAGCTTGAGATGGGAAGTTTGGCGGTTGCAAGTTTTGGGAGGAAAGGAAGCTTAAAGATGTTACATGATTTTGGTCAGTCTTTCACCACAGAATCCGGTATCAAGATGATCTCAGGTTTAACATTTAAACAAGAGAATCTCATTGAAGATGAACCAGTTGTCAATCTGCTGAGAAACATGAACGAAATGCTTGAGAATCTGGCCAGCACAAGACGACAGTCTTCTGGGAGCAACCCGCTTCAACAGCTTGTACTAATCATCGGCGATGGCAAGTTCCATGAGCGAGAGAAGTTGAAACGATCCGTGAGAAAGTTTCTCCAGCAGAAACGTATGGTGGTATATCTACTTCTCGATGACGCTGAACAATCTGTTCTGAATCTAAAGGTATGTCCCAATCTTCCTATCTACGTCTCTTAAATATGAGATGAGATTGAAACTAGTCGTCATGAAGCTAAATCTGTTTTTTCAATTTTGTAAACAGGAATTTGTGCAAGAATTTGTACCAATGGGAGGTCCTAAAACTCCTCAGAAACTTGGCCCTCTGAAGCAAATAACATATATGGATTCCTTCCCCTTCCCATACTACATTGTGCTGAGAGATATCGAAGCCTTGCCGAGAACTCTTGGTGACGTCCTGAGACAGGTAACTTTTTTCATCATCCATTTTGTGTTTTTTTTGTGGGGGGAAGAAGAAAACACTTGTCAAGTTGTTGAAATGTGACATTGTCTAAATTTTTGCTTTGTTTATTTTTGCAGTGGTTCGAACTGATGCAAAACTCGCGGGACTAAACACTTGTTGGATGAGAAGGTCGAGGGCTGAGATTTTGTTCCGTCAGGTCTAACTCTTGCTTAGCTTTAGGACTAGACTTGTAAGTTGTAACTAGACTTGTAATCTTGTAATGTTGTAAAACAAAGACCATAGTTATTCACATGGAACCACAATGCTGTTTTGATTTTTATATATATCAAAGGCCCTCTTTTTTTCTCTTTCGAATGCCATAACTGTTACTGCTACTTGTTGGATCTCCCGCTTGAAACCTGCTTTAGATTCTGTTCCATTTTTCGGTTCGGTTCCTGCTTAACTATCAAAGTGGTACACTAATGTAGAGCCGAACTGGAACATAAGTTGTACTTTCTGTAAATAATACTTTTTTCTTCTAAATTTCAGTGAAAATATATTTATAAGAAATATCAAATTTATGGAAAATTTTCAAGGAAGAAAAACATAATGATATTTTTTTCACCGTTTAATTTCAAGGTTACATGTGACTTTTTGGTCACCGGTTTTTCCTCGGTTAAAAGTTGATCTATGGGTTTATTTATGACTTTGTTTACAAACTCCAAACAACGCAAAAGATCCCTTCAAGATTATGAACAAATCAGATTGACAGCATTGCGCTGAAGATTGAAAATAGTCCAAAACCTATGTAGTAGTGGAAGCATTTCTTTGTTTATTTAATCGTTTACAAAATGGTTGGTGGTATTGTTTCGGGTTACCGACTATTTTTTTGTTTGTTAAAGATTACCGACTTATACTGTGCAAAAGAAAAGAGAATGATCACCAAACAAAGTGAGTATGTATTGATAGCAAAGAAAATTTCGAAGTTTCTTACTAATAATGTGGGGATTGAGTAATCTACCATTTTAGCTTGGCCTTTAGGATGGGATTGTTTTCCACGTTGTAGAAAAGCAATGTTCAGTCGCTGTGTTCACATACATTCCTCACTTTGAATTTTGAATTAAGGTTACGTAATCATCTTTTTCTAATTGTTAATTCTACAATCTTTGACTAGATACTCTAACTATATATTTAATCAGATTTCGGTTTATCTATTTTAAATGGAATCTCGATGTACCTAAAGATGCTTATTGGATGTCACTATAAGAATGATACGCTAGATTTATTACTTCTTAATTATCATTAGATCTTCCCATTTGATACATTAGAAACGTGTTAAACACTTAAAACTGTCTGGTTGTATTACTGTATAGAGCAGTGTCCAGAGAAAATTCTCTCACTTTAACTTGTGCTCCTGATGAAATACTTAACATGGTTTTAAAATGAGAGAAGAAGAAAGCGACTACGTTTATTTGGAAAAAACAAAAGAGAGGAAGAAAATTTTTGTTAGTTTATAATATAGTTAAGCTCAGTAGTCTTATGGAATGACTTTGTTCACCAAACATGTTCTGCAAAGTGCAAAGATGAAAGTGACGAGAAAAGTAATGAAACAGTGACAATAATCTTGTAAAAAGAATACTCAGATATGTTTATTTTTAGTTCAGAATGTAGAAACTGGGGCAGCTATAGTTTTCTCGAGATTGTGATGATGCATAGAAATTCTCTTTGCTTTTCATATTTCTTTCCCAAGATACGCAATATCTTTACCCATCAATGCTTTTGCTTTCCTAATTGACGGCAAATCTTCTTTCTAATCATAAAAGTATATAAATCGATTAAAAACAACACCAATTCTTTATTTTCAGCTTAAGTATAATCCAAGGGGGAAAATTGTTCCGCATAGAGGGCTAAGAACAGGGGGATCCATTATCTCCTTATGTCTTTATTCTATGCACTGAAGTTCTCATTTCCAATCTATAGAAACCGGCAAGTTTGAAAGTTTTGACGGGTCTGAAGGTAGCCCGTGCAAGCCCGCCAGTCTCACACTTACTTTTCGCGGATGATAGTTTGTTCTTCTGTAAAGCGACAGTAGAGAAAAGTGTGGTATTGTTAAAAATCCTACAACTCTACGAATGCGCGTCAGGACAAAAAAAATAAATTTTGACAAATCCTCTATCCAATTTGGCCATACCGTCGATATAAATGTACGCACAGCAATCCATCAGTTGTTGTTGGGAATTTATAAGGTTGGAGGAGTGGGTAATTATCTTGGTATACCGGAAAGTTTAGGAGGGGCGAAGACGAAAATCTTCAGCTTCCTCATTGATAGACAACAAAAGCGAATAAACGGCTGGACTTCAAAGACTCTCTCTAAAGGGGGAAAAGAGGTAATGGTAAAGTCAGTACTATCGGCGATGCCCACATGTAATGTCATGTTTTTGGTTACCCAAAGGGATTGCAAATAAATTAACCAGCGCGGTGGCTAATTTTTGATGGAGTACAAACTCTGAAACACGGGGAATGCATTGGCTAGCTTGGAGAAAACTGTGTCGACACAAGAGGGACGGGGGTTTAGGCTTCAGAGTCATCGAGGATTTCAATACGACTTTACTAGCAAAACAATTATGGCGATTAATGGATAATCCGGAATCCCTTTTCGCTAAAGTGTTCAAGGGACGATACTATCGGAACTCGTCTCCCATGGACCCAATACGATCTTACTCTTCGTCATATGGATGGCAGAGTATTATCTCTGCTCGACCTCTGGTTCAAAAAGGGCTTATTAAAAGAGTCGGTTCAGGATCGTCTATCTCTGTATGGTATGATCCTTGGATTTCTGACTCTCGCCCGAGGTCAGCTATTTGCAAGGGTTTTAATTTCTACCCCCAGTTAATGGTGAGTCAGTTAATTAATTCTCGGTCATCAACGTGGAACCTTCCACTATTACACCAATTGTTTGAGAGTGAAGAGATTGCTCGTATCACTGGTATCACAATTGCAACCAGTTCCAAACCCGATCCTTGTGGATGGATATTTACAAAAACGGGTCGGTATACGGTCAAATCGGGGTATAGTTTGTTACAAGAGTTAACGGAAGCTGAGGCTCTTCCGGTCTTTGGCCCGGATACACGGAAACTGCAAGCACAGTCATGGATGGTAAAATGCACAACAAAACTCCAGCATTTTCTCTGGCAAATCATCACTGGATGTTTATCTGTTGGCGCACGCCTATGTAGTCGAGGAATGCGAGTGGATCGACAATGTGTGAGATGTGGGATGGCCGATGAGACTATAAACCATATGCTCTTTGAATGCCACCCCCACAATGCTTCCCTACGGGATCTCTTTTCTCAAATATGGCACATTTATTCTGGAACCTACCAGATAATGAGGATATGATAATCTATCCATGGTTACTCTGGTTTGTTTGGAAAGAATGGAACTATAAGGTGTTTTCGAACGATGATCAGGACCCGAGAGATGTCCTTGAATCGGCAATAACTGAGGCCCGTGCATGGGCGGCTGCCCAAACGGTGCCCGCGAGGGAATCACGGAACTTGGTCCCTCACACGGAACCAAATTTAGTGGCTGAATGGTGCCAAGTAGATGGGGCGTGGAAGGACACAGATTGTCGGGTGGGACTAGGTTGGTTCAATTTTAACCCAGACTCGGGTTCTGTTTTAGTGGGTGCTTGTAATCTAAGGCGAGGGTTATCACCTTTACAGCCAGAGCTGGAAGCTCTAGCTTGGGCTATGCAATGCATGCTAGTCCACAATAAACGGCGAATGAATTTTCAAACAGACTGCGCAGATTTGGTGAAGATGGTGTCCACACCTAGAGTGTGACCGGCTTTTGCAAATCTACTTGAAGAGGTTGAGAAGTATAGGAGGCAGTTCCTGGCGTTCTCCTTAACCCACATCCCACGGACAAAGAACACAAAGGCAGACAAGTTAGCACGAAGTGCACGAGCTCAGCCTTACGATGTGTATTATATCAACTCAGTTCCACCGGTCTCGCTTCCCGAACCGCGTTAGGAATTTAGGCTGTTGTCAAAAAAAAAAAAAAGTATAATCCAATAACTAAAACAATAGTAATAAAATCTTACTTTTAAAAAAATATCTAACTAGTAAGAAATTTTCTTTCTTTTTGGTCAGCAAGAGACGCATAACATCAATATGCATTTGCCAATTACTAAAGTAGAAAAAAGAAAAATTAAAATTAGTGAAAGAAGTTTTGTAAAGAATATACACAAATGAAACAGTGTTTAATTACTTTTTGTTAGAAGACTTTGATCACTAGTAAGGAATGTATAGTGAAATGTTAATTAGCAGTTAAAAAATGTTATTGTCTATAAAACCAAAAATCTGTCATTACATACCAATTAAAATTTCTGCTAATTTTATTAAAACTAATATTTAATTCAGTTATTTTAATAGAAATCAATTTTTTGATAAAGACAAAAAAATTGATTTCTTTCTTAATGTATAAGTAAAAACTTATAATAATAAAAAGAGAAACTATATCTATTAAAAAATACAGAGTAGTATTAAATTTGACAATATTGTCTAAATGACTACTAACTTCTTCTTTAAAAAAAAAATAATGACTACTAACTTTCACACATCATGATTTTATTTGTTTTACTACTACAAAAGAAATAACATAAGTAACCCTATTGAATTTAGAATCTGCGGTTTATGAAATATTGCTAGCGTCAAACAAATTTTCTTATCCGTACATGTTTTTACATTAAAAATAAAAAGTGAAGTCGAGCACAAAAAAACAATAACCAAATAAATGGTTTTCACTCAAGTGCAGCACTATAAATACATGTAGTATTCAGCAATGTGTGTTCCCTATATCTCACCAAACCATCTCTCTCTCTTTCTCTTTTTTTCTCTCCCTCTCTCTCTCTCTCAGTCTCAACATCTTACTTTCTTTTTTAATAAAAGAAAGAAATTATAAAGAGAGCAAAAAATGATGGTTGTTTTAGTAAAATATGTCCTCGTGATATTGATGACCTTGATACTAAGAGTCCTATACGACTCCATTTGGTGTTACTTCCTCACACCAAGACGCATCAAGAAACTGATGGAACGTCAAGGCATCACCGGCCCTAATCCACGCCTCCTCACCGGAAACATCGTTGACATCTCCAAAATGCTCTCTCACTCCATCTCCCATGATTGCTCCTCCATCCACCACGACATTGTTCCCCGCCTTCTCCCTCACTACGTCTCTTGGTCCAAACAATATGGTACACAAAATTTATATTTGTATTTTTCGTATGTTTTTTTTTGTTCTTGTAAAATAAAATTTAACTCACATTCCCCAAATTTTGGCGTCAAAAACCTATTGGGATTATGATATTTTCTTTGCATGCGTGCAATGCATTTGTCATTGGCCATGTCATTGTGAAATGACGGAAATACCCTTTTGCAGGGAAGAGATTCATAGTGTGGAACGGGACGGAGCCGAGGCTGTGCCTGACCGAGACGGGGATGATTAAGGAGTTGCTGACGAAGCACAATGCGGTAACCGGAAAGTCGTGGCTCCAGCAGCAAGGGGCTAAAGGGTTTATTGGACGTGGTCTTCTCATGGCCAACGGCGAGGCTTGGCATCACCAGCGACACCTGGCGGCTCCGGCATTCACACGTGATAGACTCAAAGGATACGCCAAGTATATGGTTGAGTGCACGAGGATGATGGCGGAGAAGCTGAGAAAGGAAGTTAAGGAAAGAGGAGGAGATGATAAAGAGGTGGAGATCGGAGAGGAGATGCGGCGGCTCACGGCGGATATAATATCGAGGACGGAGTTTGGAAGCAGTTACGACAAAGGAAAGGAGCTTTTCAATCTACTCACTGTCCTTCAGAGACTCTGTGCTCAGGCCACTCGCCACCTCTGTTTTCCCGGTAGCCGGTGAGTTTATGAGTTTTCTTTTTGTCATTTACAAATCTCTTTTCTTTCGCTTTTAATTAGGCTCTGATCAATAGTATTGCATAAGTATGCTGAATTGCAACTTATATTCAACTATTCTGAAATTTAGTAAATTTTAATGACCAGAAACAAATAATTTTATATATTATTATAAAGGTTTTTAGTTAAATTAAATCGCAATTGTTTTAAATACGTTAATGGATAATATGTATGTTCACAATACTGTAGTTTTAGTTAAATTGGTGAAACGTTAATTTACAATATCCACTAACATGATAAATTAAAAGTCAAACAATAAACTTTACATATAAAAACGTTGCATGCAAATATTTACCCTTTTTTATCGTGATAAAACGTTGACTTAACGTATAACTAATTAATCTTGTTGTCTCAAAGGTTTCTACCAAGCAAATATAATAGAGAGATAAAGTCTCTGAAAACTGAAGTAGAACGTCTTTTGATGGAGATTATAGAGAGCCGGAGAGACAGTGTAGAGATCGGTCGGAGTAGCTCCTACGGAGACGACCTCTTAGGGCTTCTCTTGAACCAGATGGATCACAAGAAGAACAATCTTAATGTTCAAATGATAATGGATGAGTGCAAGACTTTCTTCTTCACCGGTCATGAGACAACCTCTCTGCTCCTCACGTGGACCCTCATGCTCCTCGCTCATAATCCGACGTGGCAGGACAAGGTCCGCCATGAGGTCCGGCATGTTTGTGGTCAAGATGGTGTTCCCTCCGTTGAACAACTATCAAGTCTTACCTCGGTACGTTCTTTTCACTTACACTTTCCCCTTTGTTTGTTTTTCTTTAAAATACAACAAACCGTACATCACTCGGATAAGGTGCCTAGGCCAAGTGAGTTATCACTCGGATATTCCAATTTGCCACATTGCTGGTTCGCTTTCAAAATGATACAGTTCTTGTTCGAAAATAAAAAAAAAGGTGTTGACAAGAAAATTAATCAATTTTTTTTTGCCAAAATAGAAGTTTTTAAAGATAATCAAACTCTTTTGTAAATTTTTAAAATAAACGTTTAGTCGTGTTTCACGTTTTCCATTGAACTTTATAAGTATAAAAAAATGAGATACTAACGAACCTAAACCAATATTATATAGAGAAATTTTAAGAAATACACATTTTGGGTGTGAATTTTCAAAACTATACTTTAATGTGATAATTTTCAAAACTATAAATTTTCTAATTTTAATATATAAATTTGGATTCACTAATCCTTCACTAGAATTTAGATTTTGGATTTTAGAGTTTAAATTTAGTGGTTGAATTAATGTTAGATGTTAAGGTTTATATTTCAGAGTTTAAAACTCTTCTACACAATAAAAATGTAGTTTTGAAAATTTGACACACAAAAATGAGTAGTTTTGAAATTTCTTCTATTATATAGTCACTATCTCAAATATTTCAGTTCAAAACAAATCACATTGGTCCAGTGATAACTTCCATATGAAAGAGTCATATACTTAGCCGCAGAACATTTATAAGGTCTTATATGGAATTAATCTTTGGATTTAGAAAATCTTTGGATTCCCACAAGAAAAAAAATACGCTTGAGTTCAAACAAACAAAATACATTTTTATGAAAAAACACCCTGTTAATAATCTCTTATGCGATATGCATCAGTATACACATGTCTACTAAGTTTTGACTTTTGTCGACAATTGGGATAGAATAAACAATCATTTCTATTACTTTGTTAAAATGTTATTGTTTGTAAAACGCGATATTATGAATGCGTGGGGTACTAACTTCGTGGCAATGCCACTAGTCTCAGTGCTTCTTCCGTAACTAAATCTCAATTAGTATATATCTGGTCAACTTAAATATGATATATGAAGAAAATGTTGTTAAATGTGATTTCCGTAAAATATTATATTGTCGTTCTCTCAAAAGTAATAATGTAAAGATGGTTGATTATATATAGTTCGAAGTCACATCATTGATTTCATGTACGACAACACTAGCATTCCTTCAACATTAGATTAGATAGAGTGAGACTCATGATGAATTGGCTTCCACCTTTAAATTCGAACTAAGGCATGAGTAAGTAAAATATTCCACTTGTTTAAAATATTAGCACTACAACATGATTTGCATAAAATATTGCAAGAAAAAGAATGATATCATTCATTGACTAATTCGATTTGACAGCTCGAAAGAAAGGCAATTCTTAAAACCAAGTAAAAATCTTTAAGAAAGGAAACCACGGAATGAGGGGAATAAAAGCATTTCCTCTCATTCTCTAAGAATTACATTATTCTTAAGGAATAGGCATATTATATTATTCTTTTTTTATTCTATATGAATTAAAAAAAATTAGTGTTAAAATTATTTCTTATAAAATATGAAAAGGAAGAAATTCCTTATATTTTACTTCTCTAATTTCTTTCATTCTCATTCATTTTATTCTTTTAATGGTCACCAGTTAGAGCCAAAGAATCCTAACACACTTCATAAAATTGCTAGATATGATTATTTATAAAATTTTATAATAGAATATTCAACTAACTTATCTTTCTTTATATTTTCATTTTTGGACAGTTAAACAAAGTGATAAACGAATCATTAAGACTTTATCCTCCTGCCACTCTTCTACCACGAATGGCTTTTGAAGACATAAAACTAGGCGACCTAACCATCCCCAAAGGTTTGTCTATATGGATCCCTGTCCTTGCAATCCATCATAGCAAAGAATTATGGGGTGATGATGCGAATGAATTCAACCCGGAACGCTTTACGACTAGAAGTTTTGCGTCTACTCGCCATTTCATGCCTTTTGCGGCTGGTCCTAGGAACTGCATTGGACAATCTTTTGCGATGATGGAGGCAAAGATTATATTAGCTATGCTTGTTTCCAAATTTAGTTTCACAATATCGGAGAATTATAGACATGCTCCTATAGTTGTGCTTACTATAAAGCCTAAGTATGGAGTTCAATTAATTTTGAAGCCACTGGATTCGTGAACGAAGAAGACTTATCTAATTAAGCTTCCTGAGAGAATGATTTTTGAGTAACACGAGGGGTTTGTAGTTGAAACTATTTTTGAATGAGTATAATGAAGAGTTATTTGGTTCAATTTAAAATACATACACGTAGTAAGTTACACAAATTGACGACACGATATTGTGAGTCCTATCCGCCCTTGTTATATCTGATCTATCCATTTATCTTTATTTTCAAAACATAAAATACAAAAATTCTCCAAAAAAAATGTCTTCTAACTAAACTCTGTTTTTGTTTTTGTTAATAAAATTTAACTATAATATTGTCCTTTGGTTAATATGTAACATATTGAACTTACATATATTAAACTATTAAAGTGGAGTATACAAACATCATCAGAGATCTTTTTTATTAAGTTGTTGATAAGTGACTCTATTAGTGGGGTGAAGTTTTACAAGTATTTTCTCTCGTTTTCTAATAGCAACTTTACAAAATGTCATTTACCTAAATAAAATTGTTTTCTTGTTATCAAATTAAGTCTAGAAAACATATTTTGATAAATCAACTATTAAAGAAAAAACATGAAGGTTTGTCTAGCATTTTTTAAGGTGGCATGTGTTCTCTGGCATAAGCCAATAAACAGTTGGTAATCCTCTTGTTTTTTATAATTTACTAGAGCTAAACCCGCGCGATGCGCGGGTTATGTCTATTACAAAATTTTGATACTTGTATTTTAACTGTCATTTGAAATTTGTAAATATTTTGCCACTTATATTTTTCAGATATGTTAGCACACGGTTTATGTTGCTCTTTATTTCATCTAAAATCAAATTTCGTAAAATGTTTGCGGTAGACTTGAGATAACTCAAAAACCTAAACCGTACCAACCTGAAATATCCATGCCATACTTGAATGATTTTGGCTATATAGCAAATCACCAACTGGGTAAATATTTAATACCCATGGATATTATCCCATGGAATTTTTAGATATATTTTCAGTATTTTATATTTTTAAAAAAAATTGATTTACAAATATTTTCTCGGATTTTTGGGTACTTTTTGAGTTTTGAGTATATTTTGAGATTTTTGAGTGATAAAGAATTGAAATACTCGAACTCAAGCTATGACCGAAATATTTTGGGTATATTTTAAATGGCGGAGAGCACACAACGGCCTGACCCTCTCAACCATTTCATGTTTATACCGATGGGTGGAACATTACCAATTATCGTTACATCGCCGTGAGTCTTCATTTGATTCCCCTAAATGTGTTATAGGAACAGCTGCTATAACGACCAGATGAAATGCCTCAAACCGTTTAATTTTGTTGTCTGCTAACTTAGATCATTAGATATCTTTTAGGCTATGATTCAAGATTTCGGGGTAAATAATGTAACATTAGATAGTTACCGACCAAAGAAAGATAAAGAAAAAATATGAGGCATGTGCCTTGCATCTCAAAAGTTGATAGTACTGAGCTAAATTTAAATAACGAAAAATGATGTTTTGTTGCTAAAGAAGGTTAATTATGTAACAATTAATAGTACGATGCCCAAATTAAATTATTGATTTTTTTTGATAATCTTGAAATAGTATTTTCTTATGATGTTTTTTTTTTCCAGTCCGTTTAATTACATCTAAACGGCAGCGACTATCACCGTTTCGTCAAAAATTATGAATCTTAGCTTAGGGTTTTTACAGAGAACTGGGAGAGATGGAGTTCGAGAAGAGGAAAGCTGCGACGCTAACGTCACCGACAAATCTCCCAAAGGTTTTCTCGACGAGCCTATTATTCCTCTCCTTGAAACCATCAATCATCATCCATCGTACTTCACCACCACTCAGGTCGAATCTCTATCCTTTCTCAACCCAAACCGCAATTAAATGCTTCAACGAAGAAGAACGCTCGCGGCGGTACCTGGCTCGACATCACGCATGACCCAGCCGATCCAGAGTCAGTCATTTCTCTCCTTTTCCCTTCACAGTCAACTCTGATTGACCATCCCAGCGAGTTAGTCTTCCGATTCGAGCCGTTGATCATTGCAATGGAATGCAAGGATTGCATCATTTTGTTTCCGGTCGCGTCTTTTCACATCTATTGGATAAGATTTCTCGGGCAACAGAAAGGAAGCAGTTTTGGGATTTCTGAGAAGAATGCCGCTGAAGCCATCGGAAACGGCTCTCTCCGCACTTCTCTACCTCCTGCCTCACCATTCTTCCGATCTTCTCTCTCAAGGCGATCTCCCTCTTTAAGTATACTTCTCTATCTTTATCGAGATTTGAAAATTTGATATTTTTTCGGCCTGAGTTGTGTTTATCTCTCGATTATACTGTTACCCGTTTGGTTTGGAGATTCTTGTGGCCTTTGATTATATGATTTCAGCTAGAAGGGTGATCTTATTGGTTTAGCTCGGTTTGATTATGTTTTTGTAGTTTGAATGAGCATCTTAGTAAATAACTTAGTATGTGTGATGCTTAAGTCGATTCTATACTTGAAAGGAAATGTATGTTCTCATGTAATCAGTTAATCAAGGAGAATAGTATTGCAACAGGTGTTACAGGATGCTGAGAGCAGGAAAGATTTCATCTTGAGCGACTACAATAGAGATGCAGATTCTTTTTTTTTTTTTTTTTAATGTTAAGATTTATTACCAATTTTTTGATTTGTGACAGAAGAAACTAAGAAGACAGAAAGACCTAAATCTAAGAAACAACAGGAATAAAAGACGGCTTAACTACAACAAGCTAGACCCACCAAAAGCTTACCAATGAAGAAACACCGATTCCGAACCAAAGCTCGGAAATTTGCACCTTTGCCGCAGATCCTAAAACCTGGAATCCTCATCGTTGTTGCCACGAGCAACCGTACACAAGGCAAGTCCTCAAAACCTCATTAGTAGCAGTACATGCAGCTTCTCCGAGGACTAGTGCAAAAACAGAACCGAATCAGCGAACTACTCGACCACCGGCGGCACGGGAACCTCTACGGACAGCAAGAGAAGCCGCATCTAGCCACCAAACTCGAGCTGTGAAGCCACAAGAATAGTCTCCCACGGGGCGAGTAGAGACTGAAAACGGAGCTGCCGCCTCTATCCAACACTGAACCACCTCGGTAGCTTTAAGCTTTAACGGAGTCGTCCCCTAGCTGAGCTTTGAGCCAATCTACAAACCCTAGAAGCAAAAGAAACCGGCAGAAGTTGAAAGGAGCCACGGAAGGCCAAAACTGAGCAGAGAATCCACAGTCGTCACCGTGAGATCTCACACCACATTCGACCACCACCCAACAACAGCCACCGGCAAGAAAGGAACGAGAGAGACGACGGAATGAGCCACTCTCCGGCTTACCGGAGACCACGCCGTCGCTGCCCTGACGAGATCAATGCGGCTGAAAACCCACCTCCTTGAACAAATCGACGGCGGAAGCCCGTCCTCAAAGCCTCCAAACCACCGCGCCGTTCAGATCTGAGAGAAACTTCAGCCACGTCCCTCCAGAGCAAAGACCAGAGTGCCACATCTGAAGGAGGAGCCGAAAAGCCACGCTCTACCTCCACAAAGATCCCCAAACCACGAAGACGGAGGACCATCTCGCAGATCTCGATCCAAACCCACAGAGCCTCTCTGCTGAAAATTGAGCAAAACAGAGAGGGAGCCTCTCCCGGCGGTGGCGAGGAGCGCCGGCCGCCGGAGAGGAAGGAGCCAAGGAGACGAAGAAAAACGACGGCGGCTGGTTTAGGAGAGAGAAGGGAGTGAAAAAAATTTAGGGCGAACTTTCTCCTAATCTTCCTGTGAGATGCAGATTCTTACAGGTACGTTTTGGCTCTATTTTGATTGTGTAGACTGTAGTTCAAGTCAATAGCAGTGAAATAATTATGTAGTTCAAATCATATTACATGTACGTTTTGGCAACATTAGGTAGTATAAAATTCAGGTCAATGTAGTTCAAATGACGCAGTTGTGTTCTAAATTTACTCTGTTTTGCTCCTTTGTTCTTTTGAAGTTGCATCCTTTACAATAATTTCTAGTCAGTCTTAAGAACATGCTTTGCGTTGTGTAACACATAAAGTGAAAGGTCCTTCTCAAAATTTGAATAGTTTATTGTTATGAACTATATGGTGCTATGTTTGCTCAGCCCTATTTGAAAATTTGGTTTGATTTTATCTTGATTTCTGCGAGAGTTTTATATCAAGAGAGAATGTTACATGTGCTGGCCATGAGTCATGAGCATGCTTTTGTTAATTTTTATGTCTATGAATGAATGGTGGAAAGAGCCAATGAACAAAAGCTTCCCACAACTTGTCCCGAATAATGTTTTTTGTACTAATCATCAAAGTCAACCCTTAATCCCTCAAAACGTCAACTCATAAAATATCAAACTCAATAAAGTATTATGGTTCATAGTTACATATAGATACATACGCAGCTGATGTATATACAAATGTTGATTCTAGATTTAATCAAGATGATTTTGTGAATGCATTAGATTAGTTTCTCTTTTTTGTGCAGGGATGCTTCAGCTTCTGAGAACTAACCAATTGCTTTGTGTCTCTTTGTGTGATTGTGATACGGTTATTCAGGTTGAAGGAAAGACAGTAAAGGCCCAAATCTGGGACACGGCAGGTGAAGAGCGATACGGAGCCATCACAAGCGCTTATTAGAGAGGAGCAGCTGCTAATTCCGTGATTCCGGGGCAAGGAACAACGATTAACGTTGAAGATACATCTGGAGCTGCCAAAAGAGGTTGCTGCTCTACTTGATTCAAAGTTCCTCTTGAAAGCTTTTCAACTTCCGTTTTCTCTTGCTTAATCATTTCTTCTTCTCTCTTTTCTTTTCGAATTTTTTTTGCGCTTCGGTGACAGGGGTAGAACAAACGGCAGAGAATGGGCCAGTGGGAACAAAATTTGGAAAGCAGAGGAGACGCCTCCGGCATCGGTTTTCTGTGCCAAGGAATATGAAGCGTGAAGAGACATTAGGTGAATAACTTTTTTTTTTCTTTTTTTTAAAATAAAAAAACGCTGCCAAATGGTAATTTTATAGGAAACTAAAAATGTTGATGTGGCAGAAATCTGAAGAGAGTTCTCTCATTATAATAGAGATTGGGTAAAATGGATTCAATCTATATATAAGCTTTTAAATTGTAAAGACATGTTTGTAGAAAAGCCTTTAAAAATATAATAAAAAGATAGAACAAATAATAGAAATGAACTTAACATTTAACCAAAAAGAATAATAATAATAATAGGAATGATAAGTGATGGGGTAACGAGACTATCTTTTTAGTTTTATTTATTTTATTATGGATTCGGGTCAGCACTTATAATGAAAAACAGGTTGATTTGCATCTTATCTATTATTTAATTGACAGAATCGATGACGCACCTTTTTCATAAAGCAGAAAGTCGTATCTTCTAAGTTTATTACTCATACTAATTGATTTTCTTGTTGATTTTTATTTTTATTTAAAAAGAGTCAAGTCAAAGTGTATTTGAAATAATTTTTATTATAGTTGTGCACCAAATAAATTTACGATTGTTAAGAAGAATAATTATCCACAGCATTCTACCATGTTCTCACCGTCTTACAATTACCGCCTTAGCCATTATTTTATTAATTTCTTACTACTATATATAGGTGTGCTCCGTAACCTATTGTAACATAAGTTCAATAAGAACTAAAATCACTTTTTCTCACCACGTAATATTCTCTCCTGCCTTGCCATAATAGAAAGTCTCTCTACCTTATCTCCCTCTCTCTTTGTAATCTTCTCTCTACTCAGCTTCTTCTTTTATTAAATACATATATCCACTATACATAATATATAGTGGTACAGTTTAGTTTCTTAATACGTTATCAGCACGAACTGCTCTTATATTCTGTCTATTCAATTTTATTGATATGCCGGGATGCTAGGTTGTACCTACTCCGAGCAAATGATCATATGGTAGACTATGTCACCTTAGATCATATAAGAGTTGATGGTAAAAATCCTCCTCTTGGAGTTGAGACTTTGCCTCCTCCTGAATATTTACTTTTCTGTAATTTACTTTTTCGCTATTTACTTTATTGCCATTTAAATTCCTGCTATTTACTTTTTGCAATTTAAATTCAGCACCTTAATTTTTATAAATTCATGCTGTTATAATGCTCAAATTTTTTTACGCAAATTTGAATTTAATTGAATTTTAATTAATGAATGGTATATGATCTATGCAGATATCATGTCAAATTTGGCTAAGCTCGAAATTTCCGCCCTTGATATTTCTGGAAACAATTATATGACATGGGCAATAGGTGCAAAAATGCATCTAAAAGGAAATGGGCTTCTTGATGCCATTGACAAGTCGAAAGAAGACATCCGATGAGAAAAAGGCGAAAGCCATGATCTTTTACTTCATCACATCCACGATGGTTTAAAAGATGAATACATCACTAAAGAAGATCCTGCGGATCTTTGGCAATCTTTGAAAGAAAGATTTGACCATCAAAAATATATAGATTTGCCCAAAGCCAAATACCAGTGGCTATACCTCCGGTTTCAGGACTATAAAAGTGTTGTTGAATATAATTCTGCTATGTTCAGAATAATTTCCAAATGGTGCTATGTGGAGAAAATGTGAGCGATTATGATATGATTGAAAAAACGCTCTCCACATTTCACCCTGGAAATATAGTCCTGCAACAACAATATCGGGCAAATGGCTATACTCGTTATTCAAAATTGAATGGAAGTTCTCCTTGTTGCAGAACAGAATAACGAGCTTGTGATGATGAACCATCAGACTCGTCCCACTGGAGCTGCTCCATTCCCAGAAGCGAATGTAGCATCGTCCAGCCAAAATAATGGACGAGGACGTGGACGTGGATACGGTCGAAACCGAGGTCGTGGCCGTGGCCGTGGACGTGGTCGGGGACAAGGAAAAGAGTACCGTCCCGACGAGTCCAACAATGAAAGGAATATAAAAGATCTCGAGCAAATGATTACGGCCGAGATTCTAAAAAGCAAAAAGAAAGTGTTTGCTACAGATGCGGCATGAAAAATCACTGGGAGCGTACTTGTCGTACACCCAGACACTTAGCCGATCTATACCGGGAATCACAAAAAGCAAAGGAGAAAGAAAGTGAGACTAACTTCATCTCCAGTGAACCCGGTCCTTCCTTTCACGGCCTAAACGATGATACTCATCTTGATGTTTCAGATTTTCTGGTTGACTCCGAAGAGATCAACGGAAAAACAGACGACTAAAAGGACATGATATACATAGTTATCTTCCTGAATAAGATAACCTAAAAGTTTGATCTTTTTGTTGTAAAATAGTTTTTAATGTGGTATTTTGTATCTTGTGATATAAGCTTTGTATTGTTTAATACTTATTAATGCATCTTTGTTAAATCCAGAAATGACGAAATTTGAGACTCGTGATGGAGATATGTGTCTTGCAGACAGTGCTACAACGCACACAATACTCAAAGATAAAAGATATTTCTCCGGTCTCAAAATTAAAGATTCCGTTGAAAGCGTGAATACCATTTCTGGTGGTGCAAAAATAATATTGGGCTCTGGAAGAGCCAATTTTTCAATGCCAAGGGGAACAAAGTTTGAAATAAATGATGCATTATATTCCCCGAAGTCTTACAGAAACTTATTAAGTTTCAAGGATATCCGTAAAAATGGGTATCACATAGAGACTATAAATAAGAATGGCATTGAAATCCTTTGCATCAAATCGGAGGGACAAATATTGGAAGAATTGAAAATGTGTCCTCCGGATTATATTGCACAAATATTACTCTGACTGAATCATATGTTACAGTAAACCCGAAGTTTACTAGTACATTCAAAATCTGGCATGAAAGGCTAGGGCATCCAGGTTCAGTCATGATGAGAAAAATTGTGCAAAACTCAAATGGCCATCCGTTGAAATACGGGAAAATTTTAGAAACGGGCGAGTTCATATGTAATGCATGTTCTCAAGGAAAACTCATAACTCGGCCATCACCAGCGAAAGTTGGGAATGAATCCCCTGTGTTCTTAGAGAGAATACACGGTGATATATGTGGGCCTATTCACCCACCATGCGGACCGTTTCAATACTTTATGGTATTAATTGACGCATCAAGTAGATGGTCACATGTGTGTCTTTTGACAACACGAAATACGGCTTTCGCAAGATTCATTGCCCAAATAATCAGGTTGAGAGCACAATTCCCTGATTATACTATTAAGAAAGTGAGATTAGATAACGCTGGTGAATTCACTTCACAGCCTTTAATGACTATTGCATGTCATTGGGAATCGATGTTGAGCATCCGGTTCCACATGTCCATACACAAAATGGCATGGCTGAGTCTTTGATTAAACGGTTGCAACTGATTGCAAGACCGTTAATAATGAGAACAAAACTCCCAATTTCAATATGGGGTCATGCTATTTTGCATGCTGCAGCGTTGCTCCAAATACGACCAAGTGCTTATAATATATATTCCCCATTACAATTAGCATCTGGTCAGGAGCCAAACGTATCCCATCTCCGTGTTTTTGGTTGTGCGGTTTATGTTCCGATAGCACCGCCACAAAGAACAAAAATGGGGCCACAAAGGAGATTGGGAATATACGTTGGGTATACGTCACCGAGTATTATTCGGTATCTTGAACCTCAAACTGGTGATATGTTTACGGCACGTTTTGCCGATTGCCATTTTAATGAAGATGAATTTCCAGCGTTAGGGGGAGGAATTAAAGAGGTTCCAAAAGACCTCACATGGTGTACACCGAATTTGTACACTTTGATCCCCCGACAAAACAACGCGAATTGGAAGTTCAGAAAATTATACATTTACAAAATATGGCAAATCAATTACCAGATTCGTTCACAGATACAAAAAGAGTGACGAAATCATATATACCCGCTGCAAACGTTCCATCAAAGATAGATGTTCTAAGGAACAAAATGATGGAAGCATAGCAAATGCACCCAAAGTCCAATTAAAGAGGGGGAGGCCGATGGGCTCTAAAGATAAAAATCCCCGAAAGAAAAAGAATTTGGGAGAAAAGGTTCAAGAAGAACCTTGTAAAGAAATATGTCCTAGAAGACATAAACAAACTGGTTTTTGAAGAACCAGAGAAAGAGATTCGTCCAGAAGACGAACATGATACAGAAAAATTTGAGATTTCCATCAACTTCGCCCAAAATGGAAAAGTATGGACAAGAAATGAAATAGAAGATGATGATGGAATATTCTCTTTTTCTGTATACAAAGAATTGATCATGAAAGTGATGATCCAGATCCAGAAACAATATCAGAGTGTCTGAAAAGACCTGATTGGGAGAAATGGAAAATGGCCATCCAAGCTGAATTACTCTCCCTCAATAAAAGAAGTGTTTTTGGACCTATTGTCACAACTCCTGAGAATACAAAACCCGTCGGGCACAAATGGGTTTTTGTAAGAAAAAGAAATGAGAAAAATGAGGTCACAAGATATAAAGCCCGACTTGTGGCTCAAGGTTTTTCTCAAAGACCGGGAATTGATTATGAAGAAACATATTCCCCGGTAATGGATGCCATAACATTCAGATTTTTGATGAGCTTAGCAGCGTCTCAAAATCTTGAAATGTATCTCATGGATGTTGTGACAGCATATCTATATGGATCTCTTGAAAATGAGATATATATGAAAATCCCAGAAGGATTAAAAATGCCTGAGGATTTGAAATCAAAGGCTAAGGAGATCTGTTCGGTCAGATTACAGCGATCACTTTATGGACTAAAACAGTCCGGACGCATGTGGTATAATCGCTTAAGTGAATATTTGTTGAGTAAAGATTACGTCAACAATGCGATATGCCCTTGCGTATTCATTAAGAAATCCTCGTCAGGATTTGTGATTATTGCTGTATATGTAGATGACCTGAACATGATTGGAACTCAAAAGGAAATTGATGATGCAAGAACTCATATGAAAGAAGAGTTTGAAATGAAAGATCTTGGAAAGACAAAGTTTTGTCTTGGGCTCCAGATAGAGCATTTCCAAGATGGTATATTTGTGCATCAGTCAAATTACACTAAAAGAGTGTTAAAACGCTTTTATATGGACAAAGCAACTCCTTTGAGTACTCCAATGGTTAATAGATCTCTTGATGTTGAAAAGGATCCATTCCGTCCTTGTGAGGATAACGAGGAAGTGTTAGGTCCTGAAGTACCTTACATGAGCGCTATTGGTGGACTAATGTATCTTGCAAATTGCACTAGACCAGATATAGCATTCGCTACTAATCTGCTTGCAAGATATAGTTCGTCCCCTACGCGCAGACATTGGAATGGAATAAAACATATTTTTCGTTATCTTCAAGGATCAATTGATTTAGGATTATTTTATCCTAAAAACTCAAAATGTGTTTTAGTTGGTTTTGCTGATGCAGGATATCTATCAGATCCACACAAAGCTAGATCACAAACAGGTTATGTTTTCACAATTGGTGGAACCGCGGTCTCCTGGCGTTCGCAAAAGCAAACTTTGGTTGCAACGTCTTCAAATTATGCAGAAACTATTGCTCTCCATGAAGCATGTAGAGAGTGTGTGTGGCTCCGGTCTATGACTCATCACATAAAGAATCAAGTGGAATAGTCACAGAGAAAGAGCCAACAAAAATATTTGAAGACAATTCTGCATGTGTCACACAACTCAAAGAAGGTTATATCAAGAGTGACAGAACGAAGCATATTCCTCCAAGATTTTTCTCATACACTCAAGAACTCCAGAAAAATCAAGAAGTGGACATCGAGTATATTCGTTCAAGTGACAATGCAGCCGATCTTTTTACAAAGGCGCTTCCTACTACAGTGTTCAAGAAGCATGTTCACAGTATCGGAATGCGTCGTCTACAAAACTTGTGAAAAGAAAAGATTCTATCTTTTCCAGGGGGATTATGCTACGGTACTCTTTTTCCTAAGTCATAGTTTTTATCCCATTGGGTTTTTCTATGACATAGGTTTTTTAACGAGACCGTACATAATACATTGACGGATAATTAAGGGGAGTGTTAGAAAATAATTATCCACACAATTTACATGTTCTTCACCGTCTTAATTACCGCTTAGTATTATTTATTAATTCCCTCTACTATATATGTGTCTCGTACTATTGTAACATAAGTTCAATAAGAAAAAATCACTTCTTCTCACACGTAATATTCTTTCCTCCTCCATATAGAAAGTCTCTCTACCTCATCTCCCTCTCTCTTTGTCATCCTCTCTCTACTCACTTCTTCTTTTATTAAATACATACATCCACTATACATAATATATAGTGGTATAGTTTAGTTTCTTAAGAATAATTACTAATTTGAATATCACTAAAATGAAGTTTGTAAAGATCACATTTTTTTACATTAAGTACGTTTCTGCGGTATCAAAGTAAACATTTTTAAAGCGTATTTTTCAGAAAAAAAAATGAAAACGTGGGATACTAATGTAGACACTAGCCACAAATCGAATAAACCAACCGTGAAATTATGCAACTATTGGTTGTCATTTGTCAATAAGTTACATTTTTACAAGAGTTCGGTTTAGTTTGGATAATAGATAGGTTATGGAAGCAAGTTCCTTAAAGGTTTTTCTTTTGAACAAAGGCTTAAGTTCCGATGCTCATTATACTCACTTTTCTTTCGGTTTAGTTGTGTACATGGGTCACCTTTTTGGCGCCTGCATATGAGAGATATCCTTTCAGTAATGATTAGACGCAAAAATCTTCTTCCTGGTTTTAATTTAACTTTATTGAAATTGTCTTAAGATTAAAAAAAAACAAAATTTAAACCACATAGTGGCTATACGTAGAAGGGTATGAGTTAATCGATGGTTTGATATCGAACCACATAGTGGCTACGAATTGTTTTGAGTTTTCTTTTACTAAGCAAACAAGATCATATAGTTTTTGATATTTTTTACTACGAAAAAAAATAGTGGCTGCGATCATAAGTTTTCTTTTTACGTAGCCACTATAAAAAACTATACGATCTTATTTGCTTAGATAATAAAACCACATAGTTTACTATAAGAAAACTTATTAGTAACGAGATTTAGATAAAAAATACTTTAATAGTTTGAGTTAATCAATGATTTGACGCCGAAGTTGGAAGCACATGATTGATTAAGTCGATACCACACATGGAGTGATCTTTGCTATGGATTTATGCGTCTGATGTCATTCCACCAAACTAGCCCACAGATTTTGTGTACGCTAACACTGTTTACAATCACCAGTTCACCACTATGTCATTGTTGCAACAATAAAATTATCCAACTCATTATTTTCGAATTATCAGATTTCAAAACAACAGTCGCATTTTAAGTTCAATTATGTACTTGTAACAATATGTCAACAAAAATCCTTTTAGGATACATATATTAATATTTCCGGGACTGAAGATAAAACACAGGTCAACAAGTTATCAAACCATTATGTTAAAACCCGAGCCGTCTGAGAGGAAATTAAATTTTCTTATTCTTTCTTGAAAAATCGAAAGAGAGAACAAGAGAAAAGAAGAGAAGAACTGATTACTTGGAGAGAAAGTATAACTCGGAGAAAAAGCTATAACCTTTAGAGTATGGGCCGGACTTCTATATAAGCTATTTATAACAAATAAACAATTCGTCTCTATCGGTCTCCATTGTTACTAAGCCTAACCCTAGCTGACGAGGGGATCTAGTATTCAAAGCGCCATGAAAACACGGCGGCGACAGTACGTCTCTCTAGATTCTTCGACCTCATCAACGAATGCAAAAGAAGAAAACTCAGAGACGATCTCAACTGATCTCATGATCGAAATCTTCTTGAGGTTGCCGAGGAGGTCTATAGCGAGATGTCGATGTGTATCAAAGCTCTGGAACTCCATGCTTCGCGATCCGTATTTCATCGAGTTTTTGACTCGCCCCCGGTTCTTGTTCTCCTTCCGAAAAGTCGGTGAGCTCTGCTTCTTCTCGTCCCCCCAAGATGCGAACTCGTCTCCTGTAGACGCAGATTATCATCTCAAGCTCAAATGAAAAGACTCCTTTAGAGTTTGTGGTCATGTCCGAGGTTGGGTATGCCTTCTTGATCTCCGGGAGATAAAGGAAAAGAAAGGAACGGCTCATGTGGTATGTAACCCAAGAACGGGACAGTTGTTGCCTCTACCCAAAGTGAAGACGAAGAGGAGCTTTAGCGTGTATAGTTTTCTTGGGTTTGATCCGACTGATGAAGAATTCAAGGTGTTGACCATAACCGGTGGGGTTGAGCATCGAGTTCTGACGTTAGGGACTCGAAAACTTGAATGGAGAATGATCGAATGTGGCATTCCAGATCATTATCCTATTAGTGATGGGATATGCATCAACGGTGGTTTGTATTATATAGCTAGCTTTCATGGGCCTGTTCGTGCGATAGTTTGCTTTGATGTGAGGCTGGAGAGGCATAGAGTTATTAACGAAGATGAGGAAATGCATTTCCTATATTCTCTTCCAACTCTTGTAAACTACAAGGGGAAATTAGGTGTTCTTGCTTCAGATGGTGTTTCTTGGATACACAGACTTACCCGAGAAAGCAAACATATTGTGTTGTGGGTTCTTGCAGACGCAGAGACACTTGAGTGGTCGAAGCATGTATATGTATTGCCAAAACCTCTGTGGAAGAATGTAGTTGGAGTGACCACGTTGTTCTTTGTTGGAGTGATTGGTGGTAGCGATGAGATTGTGTTGTCGCCGCAGCGACATGTATATCCTCAGTTCTATGTTTACTACTACAACATGGAGAGGAATACTTTCAGAAGAGTTGAGATCAAAGGAATGGACGTGGCGGATAGGTACTATGGCTGTTGCATGACTCTAGACTATGTAGAGGACGTGAAGCTTATGGAATATGTTTAGGACACTTGAAAGATAGATTACGGTCGTTTCCTTTTTAGCCTTTCCTGTTTTTTTTTTTCTTTTTTTATTGTTGTTGTAGTGTTGCTACCGTAAGTAAGAGAAGTGAAGTTAGTTTCAGTTTATATGTTACGGTTTTGATTTCTAACATCTTATCTACTTGATATGAGTTGTAAAAAAGCTATAACTCGTGTGGCAGATTCAACGAGGGGATGATAGAAACTCTTGTTATTGCAAAGTTTTCAAATAGTAATCCGAAACAGACAAGTCTCAGATGAAGAAATGATCAGAATGTTAATTATGAAGAAGAAGAAGTGAAATAGTCATGTTTTAATCGCTCTGGTTTGATATAATCGTTAACATCATCGACGGGATCACGGGAGGATCTACGCGATTGGACTTTTTTTTGTTTTTTGTTTTTTTTTAACATCTGAAGGTATATTAATATATCAAAAAGAGATACAAAGGGTCAAGGAGAAGACCAGAGCGACAGAGTTTAAATCTACAAGCAAAGCAAAGCATCAACCATTTACAACTACATCAATAGGGCACAACAGCCGAACCAAAAAACTACTCTATTAAATAGAGGCTGAAGTTTTCTCATTCTCAAATAAACCATGGAGCCAAAAGGGATGACTACTTGCAACATATGATTGATGAAAATGATCCTCCAAAGCACTTTGAGCAATGAGAAATGCTCCTCTATTGGCTGCTCGTAACACTACTTCCACTTTCCAATCTGAAAACCTTACCAAGAACTGAGAAAAGGCAATCTGGTGCCTGCAATAATCTCCACGCTTGTTTAGCTAACAGAGCTTGATTAAATCTTTCAATATCCTTAAACCCTAGCCCACCAAGCTTCTTTGATAAACACATTTTCTCCCAACTTATCCAATGGACCATAGCTCCACTCAGTTTTTTAATTGTTGATTTAGGCAACTTAAAGCATGACATCGCATAGACAGGCAGAGCAAAGGCTACAGCTTTAAGTAAAATTTTATTTTCCACCATGAGATAAGGTACGAGCAAACCAACATGTTAATCTTGCTTTCAAACGATCCTGAATATAACCAAGGAGATCCGCTTTTGAACCGCTAAAACATTCAGGCAAGCCCAGATAGGTACCCGCTCCTCCTTCATTAAAAATCCCAAAGGTTTCTTGAATTTTAACCTTAGCAGAAGGATGCACCTTAGAGCCGAATGTAATTGAGGACTTTGTTAAATTAATAACTTGTCCTGTAGCTTCTCCATAAACTCCTAAGATGTTTTGTAGAGCTCTTGATTCAGGTTCAGAGGCCTTGCATAGAAAAAGGCTGTCATCTGCGAAAAGAAGATGATGAATGGTAGGACCTGAGGGAGAAAAGCAAACCCCATGAATCTCTTCTGATTGCTCTGCTTTGCTTAACAAGTGAGTTAGACCTTCTGTGCTCAGACCTCTCGATGGATAAATTCGCTTTTGACGATGATTGCTGATCAAAACAGAGTAGGAAACTCATGTTATACAGAACATTACCCATTGAATCCATTGCTCAGTTAGAAGACTTCTCACATAAGACCATTCAACTCTATCATATGCTTTTGACATATCAGATTTAATAGCCATAAACTCCTCTGATATTGTTGGATGCGTCCTCAAAGAGTGAACTACCTCATGAGCAATTAGGACATTGTCTCATATCAATACGCGATTGGAGTTATCAACTCGAAGAATATGATAATGGTTGTGATCAATACAGAAACACAAACTTGGGAGCCTAAGATGATAAAGTTTGACTTCGAGTTACGTGGCATGTGGAGGTGTGAATGTGTGGTGGTGGCTGTACATAAGGGATTGTAAGAATAGCATTGTTTACGCGCCAAAGGGAAGTAAATGGGAAAAGGATGAGATGGTGAATGCTAAGCTGTGGGAGAAAGCTTGTGTGGTTGATGATGTTTTGTACTACAGTAAAACCTCTATAAAACAATAATGTTGGGACTTTGAAAATTTATTATCTTATCGAGTTATTGTTTTATCGATAAAATAATAATAATTATTTTATAAAATATTCTATAAAAAAAAGAAACTTTATAGAAATATATGTAAGTAGGTACACGTAAGGAATCAATTGTGGCTTCGAAAACTCTTCACAACTTTTGGCCCCAGAAATTGTTGATGCAATAAGAAAATTCGAGATGAGCTCCAACGAGAATCCAACTTTCATAAAAGACAAACTACATTGGAGTCATATTTTACTAAATTGCCTTAGATATATATGCCTTAGTTTTATAATTATTGTCTTAGCCTATTGTTGGGACTATATTTTTACATAGGAGTTTCAAAAATATTATTGTCTTATCATCTTATCGCATTATGCTATTTTTTACATTGCCCGAGTTGGGACCGGAGAAATTTATTATCTTATAGTGTTTATTGTTTTATCGAGTATTGTTTTATAGAGGTTCTACTGTATTACGATAACGTGAAGAACAAGTTAATAGCGTATGATTCAGAGAAGAAGTGTTGGCTGAGGTAAGACTTTCTGAGTGTGGGTGGGGACACTGCTGTGAGTTACGGTGAGAAATTTGTTCTGTTTTATGCTAAAAGAGGGACTTTTTTTTGCTTGTAATTATGGGTTAAGATTTCTGTTATGTGTTTGCTACTCTAAATAAGGGCTGTGAAGTTACTTGTATTTAAGTGGGTTTCCATGAAAATCCTTCTTTCTAGAAACTCTTGTTATTGCAAACTCTTCAAATACTAATGCAAAACAGACAAGTCTAATAAGAATTAAATATTTTGACGCTCTAAACCAAAAACCATAGAGAGAAGAAGAGTTTTAGATTTCAAGAAATGTTTAATTACAAGAAGAAGTTTAAGAGCAAAAGCCCAGTTTTTTCAGCCTAACCAGCAATTACTGACATTTGAAGCCCAAACCAGATTTGAGGCCCAAACGACAACCAAATCGTGAGTTTTGAATTCCAGAAGCGGTGATAGACACGAAGCGTAGTGGAGAGTGAGAGCGTGGACATGCAAATCGTGGGCATAAGTTTTGCAGAAGCTTCAAGAACCCTTTGATACTTGTAACTTCTTTGTATCAAAGTTTCAATTTTGGTTGTAAGCAAGCAAAATTCGTGGGAAGCTGCGAACAGCCTCAAGGTTTAATTTCTCTTTTTTCGTTTGTACATTTTGTTTACTGGGTTTTTTGCTTGAAGTTTTTGTTGGTTATTCCATGAAATTGAATATACGAGGAGGAGCTTGGTTTCGTTTTGACCGTTTTCCCCAATTTTTGAGAATTTTGTGTAATGAATTGATATATGTTTGTGTATAGCCACGCTTTACTTGCTTCACTCTCTTTTACTCTGATACTTAGTGATTCTAAATGAGTTTAAATATACGATGACATGACTGTAACTGAACCTGGGGTCAAAGTTCCAATTTTTAACCATTTAACTCGAAAGTTTCTAGGGAATACAAAGATCTTAGCTTTCTTTACCAACAACCCATGTGAATGGTGAAAAAAGCAGATATCGTTCGTATTCAGGTGGATTGTTGCTCTTGAATTTTTTGTTACATTTGATTAAGAAATACTTTCACTTGATTAGTCTTTTACATGACAACTTATGCTTTTAGTGTTTGGATTAATCTAGTTTATAGATTTGTCTGAAAGACTCATTTAGTCTGAACTATTTGAGTATGATTGGTTTGAATCATTCCAACTTTAGATAAGAATCTACATTTTGAATCAACATTATTTATTTATTCATTCACAGATTCTGCCTTTTGGTTATTTTACACGATCAGAAAATGTTTTGTAGCCACTCCGACATATGTTATTCACACAGGTTCTGTCTATTTGCTGCAGAAGACGTTTGTTTTGTTGTTGTTCCTTAATCTTGATCCATTTTTTTTTCCCTGTATCAGCCATGAAAACACGGCGGAGGGAGTACTTCTCTGAGGATAGTCTAACCGTTTCCCGACGCAAATCTCGAGCTTCGACCTCATCAACGAATGCAAAAGAAGAAAACTCAGAGACGACGATCTCAACTGATCTCATCACCGAAATCCTCTTGAGATTGCCGGGGAAGTCTGTAGCGAGAAGTCGATGTGTATCAAAGCTCTGGAACTCCACTCTTCGCGATCCGTATTTCACTGAGCTCTTCTTGACCATGTCTTTGACTCGTCCTCGGCTCTTGTTCTCCTTCGTGAAACACCGTGAGCTCTACTTCTTCTCGGCACCTCAAGGTGAGAGCTCCTCGTCTCCTGTAAGCGCAGATTATCATGTCCAGTTCAAATTAGAAGATTCATACAGAGTTTGTGGTCATATCCTTGGTTTGGTCTGCCTTACTGATCACCGAGACGGGAATGGAAGGAAAGAAACGGCTCATGTGATATGTAAACCAAGCACAGGCAGTTGTTGCCTTTACCAAAAGTGAAGACGGCATGGGGCCTTATAACGGAGAGTTTTCTTGGGTTTGATCCGACTGATCAAGAATTCAAGGTATTGTTCATAACCGGTGGGTTTGAGCATCGAGTTCTGACGTTAGGGACTCGAAAACTTGAATGGAGAATGATCGAATGTGGCATTCCAAGTCATTATCCTACTAGATGCGGGATATGCATCAATGGTGGTGTGTATTATGAAGCTTGGGTCAAAAACTCGGCTCTTGTGATAGTTTGCTTTGATGTGAGGTTGGAGAAGTGTAGAGTTATTAACGCAGCTGAGGGCATGGATCTAAGTCTTGGTACTCTTGTAAACTACAAGGGAAAATTAGGTCTTCTTACTGTTGAAAGCAGACGTTTTGAGCTGTGGGTTCTGGTAGACGCAGAGAGGCATGAATGGTCGAAGAAGTATCCGTATTGCCACTGCCTCTGTGAAGAGTGTAGCTGGAAAGGCCACGTTATACATTGTTGGAGTGGCTGGTGGTACCGATGAAGTTGTCTTGTGGTCGCGATCTGTACGTGCTCCGTTGTATGTTTACTACTACAACATGGAGAGGAACACTTTCAGAAGAGTTGAGATCAAAGGAATGGACGCGCGGTTAGGTACTATTTCGGTTGCATGACTCTAGACTATGTAGAGGACGTGAAGCTTATGGAACATGTTTAGGACTATGTAGAGGACGTGAAGCTTATGGAACATTTTCTGTTTTTTGTTGTTGTTATTGTAGTGTTGCTACCTTAAGTAAGAGAAGTGAAGTTCCTTTCAGTTTATGTGTTACTGTTTCTATTTCTAACATCTTATCTACTTGGTATGAGTTGTAAAAGGCTAGAAACGAGAGGGATGATGGAAACTCTTGTTGTTGCAAACTCTTCAAATACTATTGCAATATATGAGATCTTTTGACGCTAAAATCTAAGAGAGAATGGTTTTAATTAGATTCAAGAAATAATAAAATGTTGATTATCAAGAAGAAGAAGTTGAAGAAACTTTAAAGGCTTTAGTGACTAGTCAAATTATCAAAAAACTTGATCAAACTATATGATCTTGTTTGCTTAGAAAATAAAACTACATATTTTACTATAAGAAACTTATTAGTAACGAGATTTAGATAAAATACTTTATTAGTTTGAGTTAATCGATGATTTGATGCCGAAGTTGGAAGCACATGATTGAAGTCGATGTCTCACTGGAGTGATCTTTGCTATGTCATTCCACCAAACTAGCCCACAGATTTTGTCTACGCTAGCTAACACTGTTTACAATCACCACTATGCCATTGTTGTTACAATCACCACTATGCCACTGCTTACATCTCCTTTTTTTTTTTTTTTTTTTTTTTTTTTTTTTTTTTTAATGAAACTTTTACAAAAGGAGATGCCCCAACTCCAAAGACAAAAGGACAAAAAAACCAGCTTTGAAAATACGTAAACCCGGAGGTCAAGTAGGAGGTAACAGAGGGAAGATTCTGCTGTTCCCGAGCAAGACTGTCTAACCAAATCTCAGAGTTTGTTGAATATCCTTGATGATTGCATAGGCGGGTTTGGGAGGTTTAGAATGAAGGCTCGATTTTCTCTCTTTCCAAATGCAATAAACCGAGGCTTGGTGAATTAGTCTGAAGATAAGAACCAAGTTTTTATCCCTAATCGGTCTTTCAACCATCTCAAGCCATTCTCAAACGAAGAAGGTGGAGTAAGATGGAGTTTTGAACAGAAGAAAGACCAGACCTGCGAGCTGAAGACACAATCGAAGAAGAGATGCTGCCTGGATTCATCACCGGAGTTACAAAGCAGACATGTGGGGGAAACTTGTAAACCCCAGCTTAACAGACGATCTTTGGTCGGTAATCACTGTCTCACATTGACCCAAGAGATGAAGGAATGTTTAGGTATTTGGCCAGCGAACCTATTAAATGTGTTGTTATTATTTCTCATTAAAGGATAAATGTGTGTACAGTACAACTATATATAGTAAATGAGATACAAGCTAAAGGAAACTTCTAATCTCACTTATACAAATTAACCGGACTATACCGGACTATACTCTCAATATACCCCCCTCAAGCCGTAGTTTCAGAACCTCGTTGTGATGAGAAAAGGCTTGAAACTGACATGCGATTGAGTAGTGAGAAGAAAGGACCCGGATGAAGTGGCTTCGTGAGAATGTCTGCATGTTGATTCTCGCTTGCAACTGACATCAACTTCAGGAAGCCATTCTTCACTTGATCACGCACAGTGTGACAATCAATCTCTACATGCTTCGTACGCTCGTGGAAAACAGGGTTCGTGGCGATGTAGATAGCAGATTTGTTGTCACAGAAGAGTTTCGCAGAAGTGGACACTTCAACCTGCAGAAACGTGAGTAAATGCTGCAGCCAAAGGAGCTCACAGGTCGTTTGAGCCATGCTACGATACTCAGATTTGGTGCTGCTACGACTCACCACACCTGCTTCTTTGACTTCCAGGTGATAAGGGATTTGCCAAGGTATACACAATAGCCAGTGATGGAACGGCGAGACTCTGTATCCGTGCCCCAGTCAGCATCCGAGAAAGCATTAAGGCATAGAGTTGATGAAGCAGAGTAAAACAGACCTTGACCCGGGTTATTTTTGATGTAACGGAGGATCCTATGTGCAACAGCAAGATGCACATCCGTAGGGCAATGCATGAACTGGCTAAGGCAATGAACAGCGAACGTAATATCAGGTCGCGTTATCGTCAAGTACAGAAGACGACCCACCAGAGCACGATAAGGATTCAGATCAAGTAACGCAGTGCCAGAGCTCTTGGTCAACTTGACAGTAGGATCCATCGGAACGGAACACGGTTTGCAACCCAGAAGACCAGCATCAGATAGGAGGTTCAAGGCATACTTCCGTTGACAGACAGAGATACCGAGGGAATATCGAGCTATCTCGAGACCGAGGAAGAAACGAAGCTCGCCAAGATCCTTGATTTTGAATTCTGAGCTGAGAGACGTCTTGATAGAAGCAACCTCTGCATCGTTGTTGCTCGCAATCATGATGTCATCGACATACACCAAAACAGCCGTGAACTTGTCACCAACTTGCTTAGCAAAGAGTGTGTTATCAGACACTGATTGCGTGAAACCAGAACGGAGAAGCACATCAGATAGACAATGATACCACTGCCGAGACGCTTGCTTCAAACCGTACAAGGACTTGTGAAGACGGCACACTGGATTCGGAGGAAGAGTACCAGATGATGGAGTGTAGCCTTGAGGCAGGCTCATGTAAATTTCTTCGTCCAAATCACTGTGAAAAAAAGCATTAGACACATCCATTTGGCAAAGACTCCATCCTTTGATAGCCGCCAAAGCAAGGAGAAGTTTCACACTGGTGAGCTTAGCCACAGGGGAAAAGGTTTCAGTAAAATCAACACCTTGTGAAACCTTTCGCGACCAATCGCGCTTTATACCGTTCAATAGTCCCATCAGCCTTATACTTAATAGTATAGACCCATTTACAACCCACCACATTCTTACCAGGAGGCAAAGATTCAATAGTCCAAGTCCTATTAATCTCCATAGCCTCAAGTTCTTCATTCATCGCATGCCTAAAATGAGGAGAAGTCATAGCCTGCTTGAATGTCGTTGGTTCCGTCTCAAGGGAATAGGAAAAAACATAGGATTGATATAGTGGGGCTAGGGCTGAATAGGTAAGGACATTTGAGAGAGGGTAAACAGTGGTGGAAGGAATAGATTCAGAAGGAGGAATATCAAAAGGAGTGGCCAAAGATCTAGAGGTCTGAGTAAAGGAACAGTGATACTCAGATAAGTAACCGGGAGCCTTAGGCACACGTTTGGGTCGTGACATGTTATTGAGAAGTCGACTTTGTCCTGTGTCCTGTGAAACAGTCTCTCGTGATAAAGATGTGGCATTAGAGCGTGACGCAGATGCATGAGATGTATGAGATGCATCAGAGACATGAGAGTCAACAGGAACAACATGAAAATTATCAGGAACAACATGAGAATCAGATGCAATAGGAGCAATATTAGAAACAGGGGAATGAAAATCCAAGCCAACTGGAATAGGTAAAGGTAAAATCGTTTTGGAAAACACATCTGGAGAAACACTTGAAGAATCGGTTTTGAAAGGGAAAACTGTTTCATGAAAAACTACATTTCGACTTATTGAAATAACGTTTGTTTCCAGATGTAAGACCTTGTAACCTTTGCAACCTGAAGGATAACCCAAGAAAACACATGCATCAGCACGAGGTGAAAATTTGTGGCGATCTTTAAGCAAAGTAGAGACATAGCAAAGACAACCAAAAGAACGAAGAAATGAGCAATCCGGACTTTTCTTAGCCAAAACTTCAAAAGGACTAAGTTTAGCCAAAAGCAAAGATGGAGTACGATTAATGAGGAAAACCGCAGTATATATGCATTCACTCCAATAAACCAATGGCAAATTTGATTGAAACAGTAATGCACGAGCAACATTAAGAATATGCTGATGCTTACGTTCCACAACTGAATTTTGCTGGGGTGTATATGCACAAGAATATTGATGCACAATGCCAAGATCATGAATGATTTTAGGAAAAGCAAGTTCAGGGGTATTATCACTGCGAATCATTTTAATAGTCAAGTTATATTGAGTCTGAGTATGCTTGACAAAAGATGGGAAAATGGTGGTAACTTCACTTTTATTGCGCATCATATAGATCCAAGTTACACGGCTACAGTCATCTACAATTGTAAGAAAATACTTGTAGCCCTCAATAGATTCTACTGAAATCGGACCCCAAACATCCAGATGAACAAGATCAAATGGAGCTTTTGACAAACGACTATTTGAAGGAAATGAAAAACGTTTTTGTTTAGCTAATTTCATCGTTTTTACGCCGAATCTCGGTCCTCTTCTTTCTCGCCATTTCTCTGTATTAAATGTGTTGTTGTCCAGGAGTTGTATGAAACTTGTGCCCTGGAGGATAGCCATGAAGTTTGAAGCATTTCTGAATGACATGACCAAGCTGGCCACAGTGGGTACAAACCGGACGCTGACGAGGACGATAGGAGTTGTTATACTGAGTAGCAAAAGCAGCATTATCAGCGAGATTCTCAGATGACATTGATTGAGTATCATCGTGAGGTCCAGAGTTCTGGAAAACAACATTGTCCTGCCTCGTACTTGGTTTGATAGACATCTGGCGTTCGTCTTGTGCCACCATGTTGAATACATCCTCAAGAGAGGGAATTGGTTTCATCATCAAGATGTGGCGACGAGTTGGCTCAAAAGCTTCATTAAGATCCATCAAGAACTTCATAACTCTGCTTCTCTGTTGTAAAGATTCCCAGAGAGCAGCAGCATTACATTCACAAAGGCCGCACATACATACAGGAAGCTCAATGTAATTCTTATACTCCTCCCAGAGAGTCATCAATTCAGTATAGAAGCTACTAACATCCATAGAGCCTTGTCGGAGACTGCCTAAACGTTGTTCTATCTCAAATACACGCGGAGCATCATCCTGCTTAAATCTAGCTAGGATGTTCTTCCAAATCGGTTCCGCAGTACTCATAAACAACAAGCTCTGAGCGATTTTCTTACTCACCGAGTTCATTATCCAGGTAGCGACCATGTCGTTGCATCGCGACCAAGAACCGGCATCGCGATGATCCGCAGGTGGCTTTGGAATCGTTCCGTCAATGAAACCCAGCTTATTATGCACATTCAACGCCATCCGAACTGATCGACGCCACGAGTGAAAGTCTGCGCCGGATTGAAGACGATCGGAGACAAGGATTAAGCCGGCGTGATCAGAACTGTGGAGGAAATACGGATTTTCGTATTGATCCAGGAACATCGGCGGAGCTGGATGTGTAGCCATGAGTAAGAATGATTGTGCCGAATAGAAGAGAAGGCAACAATCGAGAGGTCAACAAAACAGAGAAATGGCGAGAAAGAAGAGGACCGAGATTCGGCGTAAAAACGATGAAATCAGCGACAAAAACGCAATTGTGAGCTCGGAGAGTAAGCACAGAGGTGAGAGACTCATCGATTCGAAGCAATGGAGGGAAGATCCAAAGAGATTTGAGAGGAATCGAAGAAAATCACACCGAGAAAGTGCCGAGAAAGTGATGAGAAAACACAAGAAAGCGGAAAAGAAAGTTTGTTATTTTCTCTCTGATACCATATTAAATGTGTTGTTGTCCAGGAGTTGTATGAAACTTGTGCCCTGGAGGATAGCCATGAAGTTTGAAGCATTTCTGAATGACATGACCAAGCTGGCCACAGTGGGTACAAACCGGACGCTGACGAGGACGATAGGAGTTGTTATACTGAGTAGCAAAAGCAGCATTATCAGCGAGATTCTCAGATGACATTGATTGAGTATCATCGTGAGGTCCAGAGTTCTGGAAAACAACATTGTCCTGCCTCGTACTTGGTTTGATAGACATCTGGCGTTCGTCTTGTGCCACCATGTTGAATACATCCTCAAGAGAGGGAATTGGTTTCATCATCAAGATGGTATATTGAGAGTATAGTCCGGTATAGTCCGGTTAATTTGTATAAGTGAGATTAGAAGTTTCCTTTAGCTAATGGACAAATGCAACAGTGATCAGAAGCAGCAGCTTTACTCAAATGCAGAATACCCGAAAGATGTTGTAATTTGGCCTGAGATGGATGTCCAAGGCGCTGGTGCCAAAGAAGAGCATCATCATGCAAGGAACCACAGAAATTGGAAGAAGGATCAGCAGGAACTTGAAGAATGTAAAGATTGTTGATAAGAGTGCCTCTACCAATCATCAAGCCCTGAGTAGACTTCTGAATGATGCAATGATCAGCATAAAAATGAGCAGAACGATTATCATGCTTGTGCAAACTACTAACACTGATGAGATTAAAACGAAAAGAAGGAACATGCAAAACATTATGCAATGTCAAAGATGAATGAATATGCACAGTGCCTGTGTGACTAATGTTTTCTCTAATGCCATTAGGGAGAGAGACTGTAACACTGGTCACTGGAAAAGTTTCACTAAAAAAGACAAGTCAGAGCAAACGTGAGTCGTGGCTCCACTGTCAATTATCCAAGAACCACTTGGTAAGGAATTGTAAAGAGAAGATAAGCATTGGTGTTGAAAAGTAAGAGCAATTGTTCTCAAAACGAAGGCTAGAAGAAGGAAAAGGATATTATAAGATGGAAAAGAGACGATACCAGCAGACGATTCAGCAGCCATATGACCCCCCTCAGTAATAGACGCACGTTGATGAGGAACATGAGATTCAGGAGGCTTAACGTGACACTGGAGCTGTTGAAGCAAACTCTGGAACTGGTCAGAATTGAGTTGACTCAATTGATCGCATTCGTGGCAGGAGCCGGCAAGTAAAGAGGAGCAGTCATCACATTCGCCACTGTGTTAGTCTTCTGAAAAGACGGAGGATTGGGGCGAGTCTGAGACTGAGCTTGAGAATTAACCGGATTCTGTCCACGAGATTGCTGAGAAGAGTGTTGTTGTCCAGGAGTTGTATGAAACTTGTGCCCTGGAGGATAGCCATGAAGTTTGAAGCATTTCTGAATGACATGACCAATCTGGCCATAGTGGGTACGGACGCTGACGAGGACGATAGGAGTTGTTATACTGAGTAGCAAAAGCAGCATTATCAGCGAGATTCTCAGATGACATTGATTGAGTATCATCGTGAGGTCCAGAGTTCTGGAAAACAACATTGTCCTGCCTCGTACTTGGTTTGATAGACTTCTGGCGTTCGTCTTGTGCCACCATGTTGAATACATCCTCAAGAGAGGGAATTGGTTTCATCATCAAGATGTGGCGACGAGTTGGCTCAAAAGCTTCATTAAGACCCATCAAGAACTTCATAACTCTGCTTCTCTGTTGTAAAGATTCCCAGAGAGCAGCAGCATTACATTCACAAAGGCCGCACGTACATACAGGAAGCTCAATGTAATTCTTATACTCCTCCCAGAGAGTCATCAATTCAGTATAGAAGCTACTAACATCCATAGAGCCTTGTCGGAGACTGCCTAAACGTTGTTCTATCTCAAAATACACGCGGAGCATCATCCTGCTTAAATCTAGCTAGGATGTTCTTCCAAATCGGTTCCGCAGTACTCATAAACAACAAGCTCTGAGCGATTTTCTTACTCACCGAGTTCATTATCCAGGTAGCGACCATGTCGTTGCATCGCGACCAAGAACCGGCATCGCGATGATCCGCAGGCGGCTTTGGAATCGTTCCGTCAATGAAACCCAGCTTATTATGCACATTCAACGCCATCCGAACTGATCGACGCCACGAGTGAAAGTCTGCGCCGGATTGAAGACGATCGGAGACAAGGATTAAGCCGGCGTGATCAGAACTGTGGAGGAAATACGGATTTTCGTATTGATCCAGGAACATCGGCGGAGCTGGATGTGTACCATGAGTAAGAATGATTGTGCCGAATAGAAGAGAAGGCAACAATCGAGAGGTCAACAAAACAGAGAAATGGCGAGAAAGAAGAGGACCGAGATTCGGCGTAAAAACGATGAAATCAGCGACAAAAACGCAATTGTGAGCTCGGAGAGTAAGCAGAGAGGTGAGAGACTCATCGATTCGAAGCAATGGAGGGAAGATCCAAAGAGATTTGAGAGGAATCGAAGAAAATCACACCGAGAAAGTGCCGAGGAAGTGATGAGAAAACACAAGAAAGCGGAAAAGAAAGTTTGTTATTTTCTCTCTGATACCATATTAAATGTGTTGTTATTATTTCTCATTAAAGGATAAATGTGTGTACAGTACAACTATATATAGTAAATGAGATACAAGCTAAAGGAAACTTCTAATCTCACTTATACAAATTAACCAGACTATACCGGACTATACTCTCAATAGAACCAAATCAATTTAAACCATTCGACCTCGGCCTCTTGTGGATGAAGAGCAAAGCCGTCCCTGAGAATCCGGAGGCCTCAAGCTAGGAGGGAGAGGGGGAGAATCAAACCCACCACCTCTAAACTAAGTGAAATCAGCCTTAATCATTCCTTCTAGTGACACTTTTTGCTAAATAAAGGGTCGAAATCTATATAAGGTGTTTTTGCAAAATTATGAGCCGCAAACCCAAGCTTGTTTTGTTTGGGCTCAGGGCCGATTCTGATGAAGAGCTTGCCATGTTTCTGCTAAAGAGAAATTTGCAGTTGGAGGATTGTTTCCCGTTTTCCTGGCGCATAAGAGTGATGATGGGGTACCGACTTCTGCAACAACAAAGTTATCCAACTCATTTTTTGAATTATGAGATTTTAAAAAAAAACAGTCGCATTTAAAGTTCGAAAAATCTACTATGTACAAATTGTCATAAGATAAGTATTTGTACCATGTCAGTTTTTACTAGTAATCTTCAGTCTTCACTTAGGTTGGTATTTCGTAATGAGGTTTGTGCATGGGATGAGAGTTTGACGCGAAATGTTTTCTGAAAAAAAAAGAAATATGCAATGATTTCATTCAATCATATTCTTACGTTAATATTTTTTTTTTAAACTATAGTTTTTGAGTTTTTATATACCACATATTCAAGAGTTTAAATTTAATGAAAAATTGAATACGCTTTTTTGCTGATTGACCAAAAAATACTTTTTACGTTTTGGTTGAACAAAGTCCAAAAGAGCTATTAGTCAAAAATAAAAAATGTCCAAAAGAGTTGGGTCATGTTTTTGGTTAACATACATTTTGAACTCACATTTGCACCAAACAAAACATACATTTTGACCCAATTAACTTAAAATAAATCATCCCATTCGAGAACCAAAATCTAACACACACACACAAAAGGGGTTTTCGAAGCTTTTAATGCAGTAAATAAAAGGGAAAAAAAAAAAAGTTGAGAATTGAGATTTGGTTTGGTTGGGTTATTAAGCTTTTTGGTTTCGGGATTTCAAATTTCAAATGCTTCAAGCTTGCCAATTTCATTACTAACTAGATGATGACCCGTGCCCTGCACGGGGGAAGAGTTTTATTAATTTCGTTTAAAAAATATCAATAGTGTCTTTTCTGTTTATTTTAGATGTGGGATAAGACTGAATCAGTTAATTATTTTCTTCATCGCAATACAGTATAAACTCTATAAATTAATAAAGTTGGGACTTTGATATTTTATTAATTTATAGAGTTATTAAATTATCGATCTTGAATAAAATAGTTGTTTTATTAAAAAATAATTAAAATAAATATTAAATTAAATAAAAATAAGAAATTTTAAAAGTTTTTATATTTTGTATAGGTTCATTCTAAAATTAGGGATAAATTTTAAATATATTTGAGTTTTAGTACAAAAGAAATAAAAGTTATACTTATATTTTAGTATATTATCATAGATATGTATTTACATAAATTTTTATTTATGGTAATTATTAATTTATGATATTAATGGGACCATATATTTTCATAGTAGTTTCAAAATTATTATTATCTTATTATTTTATCGAATTTTGCTAATTTTTACACTGACCCGACTTGGGACCGGAGAAAATTATTATTTTATAGAGTTTATTAATTTATCGAGTATCAATTTATAGAGTTTTTATAATGTTGAAAAGGAAAACCCAGCTTGAATAATGATATAATGGAGGTTAACTGAGATCGTAAAGACATTATAGGCGTTCGAAACTCTATGAAAATCTGCAAAATCCCTAATATATTAAAAGAGAAAACACTAACTAAATAACCTTTGTCTAATGTGTTATTAACAAGAATGTCATTGCTTAGGTGTCATCACTAGGTTCACTCTTAGAGCAATTTCTAATTAAGACAAGCTTTACTAGACAAATTACAATATATGCCATTGCATATTATGCTTACAACCAAATAATGAAATTAAATTTATCATTCTCTTTCCTTAATTGGCAACTACGAAAATTAGTAAATAAGGAAGATATGAGATTCAATTTAATTCCATCATAATAATTTCTTTTAAAATCAGTATACATCTTCTGTTTAAATTTATTTAATAAAATAATTTGAATCACAATATAAAAAATCTATCAAAAAAAATCTAAAACTTTTTCTGTACATGTTATGATTTGAATTTTTAAAAACAAAATAATATAAATTGTTTCGTATATAACCTCATTTAGTAGGTATCCAAATGTAATTTTTTTTTCATTTAATATGGTTTTTTAATTAAAATCTATAATAAATCGAATAAAAAAAGTTCTTTTTATAAATATTTTATTTTGATTAAACTTTTGAATATTACTCTATCTGTTTCAACTTTCTATACAAAATTAATTATATTTTTGCTGTTTTGACAATTTGGATTCTGCATATTATTTTCTGATTGGTTGGATTGTTTTGAAATTATAATAAAGCATGTTTTAGTTTTGAAAGAAAGAAAAAAATTAGTTCTAATCCGTGTCCACACAGCTAAAACTTTTTATCTTATGAAATACATGATGTATAATTTTTCTAAAGAATAATGTTTTATTTTCAATTTTTTTCTTTAAACTATCTTATTATATTATAGTTATTTGAGTTTTATGTATCTCGGTTAAATCTATCATATTTAATATGTGGTTACGATCAATGCTTTAATTTATTTCTTTTTAAATGGATTAAAATGCCTAATTTCCATACTATAAACGAATAACAAAGGTTAAAAATCTCTCGCATAAAATGTCGAAATATTTAAATAAACAATTTTTAATAAAAATACAAATTCAGAAACTATCACCCCGTGCTGGGCACGGGTCAAACCCTAGTATATATTATATACCTTTACAAACTTTAATCTTGCCATACCTTTACAAAATAGATATTATAGGCGTTCACCCTGATTCTAAATAGTAATGTTTATTTCCAGTTGTAAACACACCCAGATTTTACGTGATCTATATTATACTTTAGGCATATAACTAAAATAAACAAAAAACCTTATTTCCTATGAATTTCGAAGTCCTAGTGATATATTTTGTGTATCCTTTCCATTGATCCAAACTGTATCAATGTGACTCACTTCCACAAATTGACCGATAACATCTTATATTAACAAAATAAAGATGATATAGTTAGGTCAATTATTATCATGATGAATAATAATAAAAACACAAACAAAAAAAAACTAAACTTTGCTACACAATAAGTGATATTCGGAATGAGGTGTTGCTATTGCTTCTTGGTGGTTCTTATATAGTATGTAGATTAGGGCTTACTGCAATATTGACTCACATTTACTTGTGATTGAAGAATCAAATCTCACTTACCAAAAGTTTGATAACAATCACACATATTACCATTCACATTATTATTTGATTATCATCTTCTGCTTATAATTAGCTCATAATTTAATGCTAAGTATAATTATAATTGAGGAATGATCTAATTACAATTAGCTCCTATATTTGGATTAAACAATAAAACTTTCTTCCCTTATCCAAGTAATATAACGAATTAATTTCAAAATTCTTCCATATCATAACGGTAAACTTTACTAAAATATAAGTCAAATAATGATATATACATTGACAATGATAATGATGAAGGTTTGACTTTACGTTAAACCTCAAGTTATAAAAGCCATTTTTTTATTTACATTTATTTAAAATGCCATGCACATAAATAAATAAAAATGTCTTGCACAAGACGATTTGTTATCACCTATTCTTATTGCATGAGTTGCATTTTGTCTTTTATAATGTATCATGCAAAAACCAGTAAAATAATTAATTGATTTAATCCACACTGAAACTCACAACCATTAATTTTAAAATAAGTGAAATGAATGTATAATGAATTCATAATTTTTTTTATGAAATTATTTGTTGAAACAAACTAATATATGTCATTATCAAACTCACTATTATATCTAAATATTCTTGATTAAATGTTGAATATAAAACAATGAGGTGTATAAAATTAAATGATAGAATGAATAAATAAAATCCATACGTACGTACATTAATCAATTGCATAATATACTTGATTAGTTATTTTATGGTAATAATATGTTTGGTTGGTTATTTTATGATTTTGTTTGTAACCAAATAATTAAGAGAAAGAATGCAATGACATATAATGTAAATAGTCTAGTAAATGTTGTCTTAATTAAAAGTGGTTCTAAGAGTGAACTTGGTGATGACACGTCAGCATGGCATTTTTGTTAATATCACATGAGCTAAAGGTTATTTTGATAGTGTTTTCTCTTTTAATATATTAGGAATCTCCGCCGATCTATCGACTCTCACTCTCGCCATTCTTCTTCTGCTCTCGTGTCTGCAACAGTTTCGTCTTCCCGTTGAAAAAGGTAAAGCCTTTACTCTCTCTCTCGTTTCCTCTAATTTCGTGACGTTTCAAATTCCGGGAATTTTAGATTGGGCTTTACTAGTAGTCTTAGTCTTAAATGCAATACTTTTTGAATTGAGGCTGTGATGGACATTCTTGGTTTGCGCTGGTCACTGTTCCTCTAGATTCATAAACCCTAACCTAAATGTTTCAACAATTTTGGTTCTTGTCGCTTCTAGTTTCTTTTTTTTTCTTTTTCTCGTGAGTGTTTAATTGGGTTTTGGGGAAAGAATATGAGCTTGAATCGAATATAGCTGGATCTTGCTTAGACTAAGAATTGGTTGATTGATGAAACCTGGCAATTACATTCACTACAAGAATTTAGTGAAATAGCTAC
Organism: Microthlaspi erraticum; assembly: GCA_902728155.2. Classification (NCBI taxonomy): domain Eukaryota; kingdom Viridiplantae; phylum Streptophyta; class Magnoliopsida; order Brassicales; family Brassicaceae; genus Microthlaspi; species Microthlaspi erraticum. The sequence goes on from CACVBM020000788.1 coordinate 145,969, forward strand.
CGTTTATTTTGTAGCAACAAGACACAATCCGTAGCAAAAACTTGGAAGGCTACGGATGGCGACAGATGAATTTTGTTGCCTCAGCTCCGACGCTAAAATTGGTTTGTCGCTATTTTGTTGCCAATTTGCGACAGATTAGCGAGAGCATCTTCCGCAGCCAATGGTTACGATATGGCTACGACATCTTCCGTTGCTCATTAGCGATGGTTTAGCGAAGGATTTTGTGTAGCTATTTGGCTACAAATTATAACTACGGTTTACCCCTAACAATTTTGTAGCGTACATAGCAACATATTTGGATACGGATTAAATGTGGCTAAGTGTTAGTTTAGCAAAGATTTTGTTGTTGCCTTAGCTAGAGAAGTTGCTTTGTATTAATTGTAGCTAGGATAATATAGTTTATAATTTCTCAATAATGTTTGCATTTTTGATAAATAATAAATCTTATATTGTAAAAAACAAGAAATCCAAAATAATCAAAACTAATATAATCGTTAAGCATTCATTACAAAAGTCAAAACATTCTAGTAGACAAACAAATAATATAACATCCGAAAAGTGAAAACATAAAACATACGCAAAGTTTAAACCAAGCTTACATACAAAATAATTTGTTTGTTATGTCTTCAGTACAAATAAAAGTTCTAGCAAGAAGAAATGTCAACATTACCTAGACTATATTCATCTGCACGTTGGTGCTGAGAGGTGAAGAAGGGGAAGGATCGATTGAGGCAATCAGTAGCTGCTGGCTCATAAGATTGACAGCTCCAGTCCAATTGAGCAGATCCCTCTCATAACGAGCTTGAGAGAGAAGAACAACGACTGGTGGATCAATGGGATCATAGTTATCCATCTGTGAAGTTCCAAGTCCAAGCAGTTACTGTATGACTACCTACAATAACATTTGTTCAGGGAAAGAAAGCATAGTAGTGCTATTTTAAACAAAAAAAACTAAAGAACCAAAAACCAAATCATCAATATATAAGGAATAAAAAGCCTCACTCGCATAAGTGGTGTAATTGGTGTTTGTGAGTTGGACCCTTGGCTGACAAACTCATCATGATCAATTTTGGAGAGTTGTTGCTAAAGAACAATGGACTCAGCTTCTTCAATGATCTTCTTCGCATGTTTGTCAACAAAACTTCCATCAATCTTCATGTGCGTCTTCCACACTAAGTACGTTATTGCTGGCTCCTCACCCAACCCTATCATCTGTATACATTTGTTAAGCATAATTGTATCTGGTAAGCATCAAATATCTGATTAATCTGGTAAGTATAACAAAAAAAATTGTAAGGATGTATCCTGCATATTAAACATTGATTCTTACAATTTAAAGCTGATATATCAATGTCAATCACAAAACTACACAAACGAAGACTCCATAATCAAAAACAACACTAGACAATTGACAAAATTTTCCAGTTTTTCACTTATTTCAGGGTAAGAAAAACATAAGCTATTCAAATCTTACCACCAAATCAGACCACCATTTGTCTTGCGGCTCTTGCCAAACCTCACCAAAATTCCACCAAAGTCCATCAAAATCATTGGTAAAAGCCCTTTTAATGTCATATTTGACCTCATTGTCGATGGAAATCCTATCACAAAAGGGCATACTATTGAGTTAGTGAAGAAGAATACTAGTTATATGAAACTTGAAATGTTATACAGACATTACACGGTAAACTCTTACCAAAGTGCCCTATCTTTCTTCTCGGGATGCAGAGTTGGCTGGTCTTGTCGCGCAGGCACCTGTAATAGCTCAGTGATGCTACGGAGAGGAAATACTGGCGGTGAACATGAATTACTACCCCTTGAGTAACCAGGGACCTTTCGTCCAACATTCCCTGTAAAACACCAAAGAAAAATCCAACGACAATGTCACACAAGAACCATAAACCGCACAAAAAAAGCCAAGATTGAAAGAAGAATTAACCCCTAAATTACTTTCAGTATATAAACAGAAGAGCATAATATAACCTAAAACCCATAGATTTCAAGATGAGTTGAACTCTAAATCGATTTTACCCAGAAGAAGGGATGAACCTAAATCAATTTATAGAAGAATCGAACTCTAAATTTCTGCAAGAAAATAGAAGACTGAATTAAGGATTGAACATTAGAGGGAATCAATCTAGGTATTTAAGCAGCATCGAACCTTGGAGTGAAGGAGGAAAGGAGCGATTTGATGATGAATCGATTTGAGAGAGAGAGAGAGATGCAGCGAGATATTATCAGGATATCAGCCGCGAAGAAGAAAAGGGAAAAGAAGAAGAGGGAAACGAAAGGGTTTCTGCCGCTGAGAAGAAGAGGGAAAGGAAGATTTAGCTGATGAGCAAATCATGGGAATTTCAGATTTGGCGAAATTTTATGGCGGAAACTCAAATTGTTTCCCAAAATTTTCCCGGTCACTCCAAATAGTTCCCCAAAATCTATCGCTAAGTATTACTCCGTGTATTACTAACACTCTGACCAAGCAAAATATAAATATCGCCTATAACCGGATGTTATCATTTTGACAAAAAATAATTACATAAAAACTGTGGAATCTATAGAGAATATTGTATTTTTAAACATCTGTTAGCTAGTTTTTTAGATTTACATGATTTTAGATTCTTTAGTTAAAAGATAATTTGTAAGAACCAACTTTGAATTTATAAGAAAGAAATGTTTTTTCTTAAACCCAACGTTTAGTTATAAGAAGCATAATGTGATTTAAGAAAAAAATTTATATAAGAAGCATAATTTATAAGATAATCTTTAAGGATATGAGTATAAATGCCAAATCAATTCATTAACGTAACGTAGATATTATAGAATCACTCAGACCCCGCATAATCCACCGTTCGAAGTTGTATAGTGATCTTCTATAGTTGGTTCTTCAACTATTGATGGATTGTCCATTTTCATTTCATGCAAAAATTAGAATAGATAAGTTAAATTTTGGCTTTAATTGATTTAGTAAGTCTAAGTAAGATAGTAAACTGCTATGAATTTCGCCTAAAGAAACAAGTTAAACTAAACAAATTTAAACTAAAGCAAAAATGTAGTTTCAGAAAATTTACCAAAAGCACATGCTATGTAACGTTTTAATCATTCCGGACCATAGAGAGTTCACCTTGGACCCGTATGTTTCGTCTTGATCTGTTACCGACTTACCCTCAAGAACAAAACTAGTTTATTTTTTTTGTAACAAGGCTAGAATTGTGAACTAGGTTCGAGGTTAGCATATAACTATTGTTTGGGATGAGAAAGGTGAGATGAGACTGAGTAGATCACCTCATTACATAAACTGACGATCGGTACCAACGTACCGTAATTATTATTTATCTTGGACGTACACCAACATAACATAAACTGTATCGTTTTGACGTTTCTTAAAACCTATGAGTTCTTATTACAAGTGAAAGGAACAAAGAACAAAGAGTCTTCCTCCAACAAACAGAGAACAAAACCAGAGTACTAAAAACAGAGCCACAACGACAAAAACTCCAAAACCAAAGAACAGAGAACCAGTTACACACATTTCATCGTAGCGCTTCTTGCTATAAGCGATGCACATTGTTTGACCAGTCGACTCCAACCATTAATCATCTCCAAAGATTGTTACCGGGAAACTTGCCAAGCCGTTGGGCGAGTGATCATTCCTACTAGCTCAGAGGCCTCTATCTATAAAACTGAAGGCTCTTCTACTATATAATTACCATTCCTTCATGGTTCCTAATTATCCACACGACCACACGCTCCACCGACACGTTTATTCTTCAAACTAATCGACATAACAAAATGATTTCAAGAACATAAACGCGTTGGTTAAAACAGAGAGAGATTTTTCGATGCACTCAAAGGAGAAACCACTTAAAAGTAAAAGCCCTCCACAAACAAAACGATTTCAAGAACATGTGCACCCGCCACCCTACATTACGTCTTGATCCGTTCTTGACCATCGAAGATTGAACTAGTTTTTTTGTTTCTTGTAACAAGGCTAGTTATAAGTTATATATTCAAATCTTGTTGTGTGTAAGTGCATGTGTAAAAATAATCCATAATTTATTTTTCGTAAAAAAATGAAGGAACAGAGCAAAGAGTCAAAACAGAGTATCAACCACAAAAATAAAACCATGGCTCATGAAAGAGGACAACAACGAGACCTTTGCCTCTTTTTCAAGAGCATAAAAAGAGAATATTCAGACTACACCATGGTAATTGGCATCTCATTTTCGAAGAGCTCTCGCATCCATCTCGGTCCACCTTTTGCCACATACGAAATTAGACGATTGTCCATGACCACACTTTTTGCAATCTCAAAGGCTCTTCGGTTACAATTTTGAGCTTCGAAACAGTTGTCTCATCCTACTTGATCTCTAGTTAGCTCAATGAGACCTGCAACATGTCCCAGAAAGGCTGGCCAGTCTGTCAGACTTATGAAGAGTTTTGATCACTTCCATTCATGACACAACGAACGTACGTGTCGTTTTCCACATGGAGAATTACTCATACTCTCGAGGGCCCATTCCCAGCTTTTAATCTTTCTATCAAATCAGTTCAACTTGTGAATAAGATTGTCGACTGTGATATAATAGCTAGCCTGATTTGTCTCTCACAGGTCACAACGCATGAGACACATAGAAACCACTAGAAACCTATATTGCATTTTAGTCGACCTTGATTGTTTCTTCCTCTTTTGGGCTGCGTAAAAAACATCCCTTGTCACATTTTTGTACTCTCTCTTTAATTTGGATCTATGTTGATATATCTATTTTTTTCAATATATATTAACATTGATCCAAATTAAAGAGTATATTAGAAAACTATTACAAATATTATTAATTATTAATTTATTTTAAAAACATTAATGTTTCTTAAATCTTACGAAAACTAAAAAATGAAATTTGATCACCTAGCAACTTTAAAGAACTTAGCTACATCAGTTCCGTTGCTTTGTCATTGCCACCATGCGATGGATTGGTGAGGGCACACAAACCGTTGCCATATAGCAACATAAATATTCATATCTATCCGTTGCTAATATAAAATTTATGGCAACAACTTATCTCTAGCCAATGTGTAGCTATTTAGCTACATAATGGCCACCACATCAAGTCGTAGCTATATTGCTACAGATTTGCCACAGTTTTGGCTACAAAAATAATATTATTTGTTCTGTCGCCATCTTTCGCCATTAGCGTAGCCAATAGCGATGGCTACGGAAATGCTGTCGCCGGTCCGCAGCTAATTCAGTGAATTCTTGTAGTGATTAACTGTACATTTGGATTCTAAATGTTGTTGCTTTCAAAGTGTAGTAGCCGACGAGAGGATCTAGCATGAAAACACAGCGGCGGCAGTACGTCTCTCGACCTTCTTCTTCGACCTCAACGACGAATGCAAAAGAAGAAAACTCAGAGACGATCTCAACTGATCTCATCACCGAAATCCTCTTGAGATTGCCTGGGAAGTCTGTAGCGAGAAGTCGCTGCGTATCGAACTCTGGAACACGCTTCGCGGTCCGTATTTCACGAGCTCTTCTTGACCATGTCTTTGGCTCGTCCTCGGCTCTTGTTCTCCTTCGTGAAAGACCGTGAGCTCTGCTTCTTCTCGGCACCTCAAGGTGAGAGCTTGTCGTCTCCTGTAACCGCAGATTATCATCTCAAGTTCAAATTAGATGATTCATACGAAGTTTGTGGTCATGTTCGTGGTTTGGTCTGCCTTAATGATCTCCGGACGTAAAGGAAAAAAGAAACGGCTCATGTATATGTAACCCAAGCACAGGACAGTTGTTGCCTTTACCAAAAGTGAAGACGAACAAGAGCGTGAGGAGTTTTCTTGGGTTTGATCCGACTGATGAAGAATTCAAGGTTTGACCATAACCGGTGGGGTGAGCATCGAGTTCTGACGTTAGGGACTCGAAAACTTGAATGGAGAATGATCGAATGTGGCATTCCACGTCATTATCCTATTAGTGAGGGGGATATGCATCAATGGTGGTGTGTATTATAAGCTTGGGACAATAACTGGGTCTTGCGATAGTTTGCTTTGATGTGAGGTTGGAGAAGTTAGAGTTATTAACGAGCTGAGGACATGGATCTAAGTTTGGTACTCTTAACTCTTGTAAACTACAAGGGAAAATTAGGTGTTTTTGAAGAAAGCAGACGTTTTGAGTGTGGGTTCTGGAAGACGCAGAGACACATGAATGGTCAAAGCATGTATCCGTATTGCCACTGCCTCTGTGGAAACGTGTAGCTGGAGAGGACGAGTTATACATTGTTGGAGTGGTTGGTGGTACTGATGAAGTTGTCTTGTGGCCGGAATCTGTAAATCCGTTGTATGTTTACTACTACAGCATGGAGAGGAATACTTTCAGAAGAGTTGAAATCAAAGGAATGGACGCGGTTAGTGACTATAGAGAGGACATGATTCTAGACTATGTAGAGGACGTGAAGCTTATGGAACATGTTTAGGACTCACTTAAGAGTGATAGGTCAATCCGGTCTTTCCATTTCTAGCATTTCCTGTTTTTGTTGCTATCTTAAGTAAGAAAAGTGAAGTTACTTTCAGTTTATATGTTCAACGAGAGGGATGATAGAAACTCCTGTTATCACAAACTCTTCAAATAGTAATCCGAAACAGACAAGTCTAAGATGACACCTTTAGATTTCAAGAAATGATGAGAATGTTAGTTATATGATATCAAGCAGCAGAAGAAGAAGAAGTTGATAAACTTGAAAGGCTATAGTGACTGGATTAGTCAAATTATCAAGAAGGTTTCTTGTTTTCACACTTTGCTAATTGGATAAAAAAATTACTTGTATTTGCTACTCTAAGTAAGGGCTGTGAAGTTACTTGTGTTTACTATGAAGTTACTTTTACTTTAGGAGTTATACTTTCTCCAACACCTTATCTTACAGCATATTCAACGAGGTGGATGATGTAAACAAATGTTACAGCAAACTCTACATATACACTAATGCAAAACAGAGAAGTGTAAGATGCGCAAAATCAACATGAGAAGGTTTCAAGATTCAAGAAATGACCAGAATGATAATTATCGACAAGAAGAAGTTGAAACTTGAAAGGCTATTGTGATACGTTGCATGACTCTAGACTATGTAGAGGACGTGAAGCTTATGAATATGGTTAGGACTCACTTGTAGTGTTGCTACCTTAAGTAAGAGAAGTGAAGTTGGTTTCAGTTTATGTGTTACGGTTCCTATTTCTAACATCTAAACCTACTTGATATGAGTTGTAAAAAGCTATATAACTCGTGTAGGAGATTCAACGAGGGGATGATAGAAACTCTTGGTGTTCCCTAACAAATAGCATGATTAAAATGTCTTTGTTCATCATCTGAATCATAGTACCATATAACTAAACTCACAAACAAAATTTAATAGTTAAGTTAAAACTATAAAAAAAAAAAAAAAAGTCGAAAGAATTCTAAACTAGAACTTGTATTCTAATGTTTTATCTATATTTGTCTATATATATATATTTATCTATAAAGTACAGTTTTCCTCTTTTTTGGGCGCGCCACATCAGCACACACCTATATTTAGCACACATTTACATTTAGAATGCAACATGTCAGTGTTACTTTTTTAAGTTTTATCATTTAATCATAAATAATTATCATTTATTAAATTAATAGAATTGAATAGAATTTGAAAATTCATTTTGTATAAGGAAAAAGTTTATATATTAATCTAAACAAATTTTAATTTTATCAAATTGATTTAAATAGTTTAATAAAAGAATAAAATAATAAGAAAATGAATGCGATGAAACGAGATGGAAATGAATAGGACGAGGCGGAACAAGACGAGGTATAACGAAAAGGAAATGAATATGATGAAGCAGAACGGGATGGGAATGAATGAGACGAAGCAGAATGAGACGAGAAGAAACAAGACGAGCTATAACGAAAAGGAAATGAACATAAGAAAGCAGAACGGTATGTTAATCAATGGGACGAGGGGGAAGGAGACGAGAAGAAACAAGACGAAACAGAACGGAAAGAAAATGAATGGGACAAGGCAAAATGGGATGAGAATGAATGGGACGAGAAAAAACGGGATGAGAATGAATGGAACGGGGTGGAACGAGACGGGAAGAAACAAGACGAGGTAGAATAAAAAAGAAATGAACAGAGCAAAATGGGATGTGAATGAATGAGATGAGCGGAACAAGACGGAAAGAAACAGGACGAGGAAAAAAAGAAAGGAAATAAACGGGATGGGAAAAAATGGGATAGAAATGAGACAGAGCGGAACAAGACAGAAAGAAACATGACGAAATGGAATGAGACCAACCCTAATTTTATTTAGTGAAACGAGGCAAAAATTATGGTTATCCTTTCTATTTAGTTACTATGTTTATATTGTGGAAAATGACACATCAGCACAAATCTTTAGTTTATTATTTTTTTCTTTTTTTTATATCGTAATTATTATTCATTAATATAATAGTTTAAACAAGAATTTAAAAAGTCATTTTTATAAATGAAAATTTATGTATAGATCTATAAAAGGTATTATTTATTAGTTTTGGTTATTTGAGATTATACAATTTATCTTTAAATAAATATATGAGCTAATATCAAGATATTATTAAAAGGTGGGACGAGAATTTTGCCTACTCTAACTATATTTAGGGACTAAACTGAAAGAAAAAGAAGGAATATGACATAAGATGTGTAGGAACAAAATGAGATGGGAAAAGATATGAAGGAACAAATTAAGATATGATGAAACTGAAAGAGACGACAAACATGGCAAACGCGGAAAATAATAGGACAAAATGAAAAGAAACAAAATGGAACAAGATAAAATACCAACTTTGATGGACATAGACAGCTTTCTCTCCACTTACTTTTTCAATACCATGAGAAATTTTGGAAATATACCTTAATATCAGTTTTTATTTTTATAAATACACTACTTTTTTTTGGTTTTGAAAACTACACTTTTTAAATATAAAATAACTAAATTATCCCACTTTGAAGTTTCTAACTAATTTAAAACAAAATTTAATAAATAAAAATACAGTTTAAACAATAAACACAAAAGATTATGATTTGATATTGATTTTTTTTTTTCATTTTTAACTGATTTTTAATTCATAATTATCTGCTAAAAAGTTTTTTATTCATTTTTTATTTGTGGCTCAATATTATGGTCAATTGATAATAAATCAAAGATTATATGTGATATTAAAATTTGTTTATAAAAGGTTCCAAAAATAACTAAATTTATTGAAGAAAAAATTTAAACTTTTCTCTAGATTTATCAATTTCTAAATATTAATTTGTAAATAACTGATATACATTTATCTGAAGAAAACAAAATAAGATCATTCATAATAATATTATTTTCGAATTTTGTACTTAATTAATTAATTATTCAACAATGTTTTGTTAAAATAAAGTTAAAACAGTTTTTTTACATACAAAAAGTGTATTTTTCAAAACATAAAAAAATAAATGTATTTTTAAAATATCTAAACATAAATAGGGTATTTTTCAAAAAAAAACCTTTATTTAAACAATCAATTCAAGACCAATTTCACAATTCAATTTCACAATTAACGAGCAATTACTAACGTTTGAAGCCCACACCAGATTTGAGGCCCAAACGACAACCAAATCGTGAGTTTTGAATTCCAGAAGCGGTGATAGACACGAAGCGTAGTGGAGAGTGAGAGCGTGGACATGCAAATCGTGGGCATAAGTTTTGCAGAAGCTTCAAGAACCCTTTGATACTTGTAACTTCTTTGTATCAAAGTTTCAATTTTGGTTGTAAGCAAGCAAAATTCGTGGGAAGCTGCGAACAGCCTCAAGGTTTAATTTCTCTTTTTTCGTTTGTACATTTTGTTTACTGGGTTTTTTGCTTGAAGTTTTTGTTGGTTATTCCATGAAATTGAATATACGAGGAGGAGCTTGGTTTCGTTTTGACCGTTTTCCCCAATTTTTGAGAATTTTGTGTAATGAATTGATATATGTTTGTGTATAGCCACGCTTTACTTGCTTCACTCTCTTTTACTCTGATACTTAGTGATTCTAAATGAGTTTAAATATACGATGACATGACTGTAACTGAACCTGGGGTCAAAGTTCCAATTTTTAACCATTTAACTCGAAAGTTTCTAGGGAATACAAAGATCTTAGCTTTCTTTACCAACAACCCATGTGAATGGTGAAAAAAGCAGATATCGTTCGTATTCAGGTGGATTGTTGCTCTTGAATTTTTTGTTACATTTGATTAAGAAATACTTTCACTTGATTAGTCTTTTACATGACAACTTATGCTTTTAGTGTTTGGATTAATCTAGTTTATAGATTTGTCTGAAAGACTCATTTAGTCTGAACTATTTGAGTATGATTGGTTTGAATCATTCCAACTTTAGATAAGAATCTACATTTTGAATCAACATTATTTATTTATTCATTCACAGATTCTGCCTTTTGGTTATTTTACACGATCAGAAAATGTTTTGTAGCCACTCCGACATATGTTATTCACACAGGTTCTGTCTATTTGCTGCAGAAGACGTTTGTTTTGTTGTTGTTCCTTAATCTTGATCCATTTTTTTTTCCCTGTATCAGCCATGAAAACACGGCGGAGGGAGTACTTCTCTGAGGATAGTCTAACCGTTTCCCGACGCAAATCTCGAGCTTCGACCTCATCAACGAATGCAAAGAAGAAAACTCAGAGACGATCTCAACTGATCTCATCACCGAAATCCTCTTGAGATTGCCGGGGAAGTCTGTAGCGAGAAGTCGATGTGTATCGAAGCTCTGGAACTCCACGCTTCGCGGTCCGTATTTCACTGAGCTTTCTTGACCATGTCTTTGGCTCGTCCTCGGCTCTTGTTCTCCTTCCGAAAAGACAGTGAGCTCTACTTCTTCTCGGCACCTCAAGGTGAGAGCTCGTCTCCTGTACCGCAGATTATCATCTCAAGTTCAAATTAGAAGACTCCTTTAGAGTTTGTGGTCATATCCGTGGTTTGGTCTGCCTTGATGATCTTTGGGAGATAAAGGAAGGAAAGAAACGGCTCCGGTGATATGTAACCCAAGCACAGGACAGTTGTTGCCTTTACCAAAGTGAAGACGAAGAAGAGCGTTAGTGAAGAGTTTTCTTGGGTTTGATCCGACTGATGAAGAATTCAAGGTATTGACCATAACCGGTGGGTTTGAGCATCGAGTTCTGACGTTAGGGACTCAAAACTTGAATGGAGAATGATCGAATGTGGCATTCCAAGTCATTATCCTAATAGTGATGGGATATGCATCAATGGTGGTATGTATTATATAGCTCGCTTTCACTCGGGCCTGCTGTGGGATAGTTTGCTTTGATGTTAGGTTGGAGAATTAGCGTTGTTAACGCAGCTGAGGGCATGGATCTAAGTCTTGTACTCTTGTAAACTACAAGGGTAAGCTTAGGTGTTCTTACTGAAGAAAGCAGACGTTTTGAGCTGTGGGTTCTGGAAGACGCAGAGACACATCAATGGTCGAAGAATGTATCCGTATTGCCACTGCCTCTGTGGAAGAGTGTGCTGGAAAGGCCAGTTATACATTGTTGGAGTGGCTGGTGGTACCGATGAAGTTGTCTTGTGGCCGGGCTATGTATATGCTCCGTTGTATGTTTACTACTACAACATGGAGAGGAACACTTTCAGAAGAGTTGAGATCAAAGGTATGGACGGCGGTTAGGTACTATTTCGGTTGCATGACTCTAGACTATGTAGAGGACGTGAAGCTTATGAAATATGTTTAGTACGTACGTGAAGCTTGAGAGATAAATCCGGTGTTTTCATTTCCAACATTTTCTGTTTTCTTTTGTTATTGTAGTGTTGCTACTTGCTACCTTAAGTGAAGTTAGTTTCAGTTTATGTGTTACTGTTTCTTTTTCTAACATCATAATATATTTATCTACGTGGTATGAGTTGTAAAAGCTATAACTCGTGTAGCAGATTCAACGAGGGGATGATAGAATCTCTTGTTGTTGCAAACCCTTCAAATACTAATGCAATAAATGACATCTTTTGACGCTGAAATCTAAGAGAGAGAAGGAATGATCAAAATGTTAATTATCATGAAACAAGGGCTTCGGTTTGTAATCGGAAACGGGAGTGTGAAATACGTCACTGTCTGCTGGGGGAATGGTTTAATAATTCTCAAGGAGGATGGAATGAGGATTTGGTAAGAGAGTTAGTTTGCGATGAGGAAGACATAGCCTTGGTGTTAAGCACAAAACTTTGTCCTAATTCCTGGGATGGCATTACAACAAAGATGGAATATTTACGGTTAAGTGTGCATATTGGTTAGCGACGCCTTTACCGGAGCAGAATAACGTCCAAACACCTTGGGCAAATATTGAGCTTAACAAGGCAATTTGGAAGACTCCAACAGCACCAAAGAGTAAGCATTTTCTTATGGAAAATTACTTCGGATTCATTACCAACGGGATAAACGTTACGTACGTAAACGTCATATCATTAGAGCTTCGTCCTGTATTCGCTGTTGTCATCAGGAGGAATCAGCAAACCATCTATTTTTCTTATGTCCTTTTATGCACAACAAAATTGATGGATTCACTATGCTTTGACGTGTTTTCGGCCATTGAAGCCTTTTCAGCCTAACCAGCAATTATTAACATTTTAAGCCCAAACCAGATTTGAGGCCCAAACCAGATTTGAAGCCCAAACGACAACCAAATCGTGAGTTCGAATCCCAGAGGAGGCGATAGAAACGAAGCGTAGTGGGAGAGTGAGAGCGTGTGACATGCAAATCTACCCAGAATATTCTCTTTCTCTACATGAACCCTAGAGCACGACCTCTCTCCCTCCATCTCTATCACTCGCGATCGCCCTCTCGCCCTCTCGCCCTCTTCTTTCCACTGTAAACCTCATTATCTGGTACGCCGCAATTCGGTTTCTCCTTTGCATCCTCTATGGTCCGTTTGTTTCTGCAGATTTTGGGAGAATTGGTCTAATTCATGGAGTTTTGGTGTCATAGAGAAGGTTGCTATAGGTTGTTTAGTTTAAGCCTTCGTAGCTCATCAAGCAATTTCGATCTAAGAATTGGTCTAAATGTTTGGATTAGTTCTATGTCGAGAAACAGTGAGAAAGTGCAGGGAAATATTGGGCTAGGAAGAGAATTAGGTCAAGGAAGAAGAGAAAGTGATGATTTTTTTTTTCCCTTGAAATTGATTAGCGGAGTCGATTTTGAATCTTCGATTGAGAGTCGGAGTTTAGAGTTCAATAGCAGAAAAGTTGCCTGCTTTGTTCATTTTCCTTAATATACGTTTGCATAAGAGAATAAAATAAGTCTTTGATTCATGGTCTTGTCTTATGTTGATTACAGTTAGAATACAAGGAAGCTGCTTCTAGTTTTTCAGCAAAGCTCAGAGGATTTAAGGTTACAATACAAGCAAGTTGACGATTCTGGCAGCACAAAGCAATCATTCTTCTTGTAAACTCATCAACCCTTATCTGAATTTTTTCAAGAATTTCACTTGAGAAGTTTCAAAATGAAACAATTGTGGTTCTCGCTACTTCAAGTTTCTTTTTTTTTCCAATTCAGTTTTGGGGAAAGATTGAATTTAGCTGCTTCTTGTTATGACTGAAAATTTGGTATTTTGATAACTCGTGGCAATTATATTAGCTGTGCATTTGGAATCTGAATGTCGTTGCTTTTTTGTTATGCAGAGAGTTTCTCTAGTGGACGATGAAAACACGGCGGCAGCAGTACGTCTCTCGACCTTCTTCTTCGACCTCATCAACGAGTGCAAAAGAAGATAACTCAGAGACGACGATCTCAACTGATCTCATGATCGAAATCTCTTTGAGATTGCCAGCGAAGTCCATAGCGAGAAGTCGCTGCGTATCGAAGCTCTGGAACTCCACGCTTCGCGATCCGTTATTCACTGAGCTCTTCTTGACCATGTCTTCGGCTCGCCCTCGGCTCTTGTTCTCCTTGGTAGAAGACCGTGAGCTCTGCTTCTTCTCAGCACCTCAAGGTGAGAGCTCGTCTACTGTCGCCGCAGATTATCATCTCCAGTTCACATTAGATGATTCATACAAAGTTTGTGGTCATGTTCGTGGTTTGGTCTGCCTTGCTGATATCCGGAACGTAAAGGGAAAAGAAACGGCTCATGTGATATGTAAACCAAGCACAGGACAGTTGTTGGCCTTTACCCAAAAGTGAAGACGAAGAGGAGCTTTAGCGTGTATAGTTTTCTTGGGTTTGATCCGACTGATGAAGAATTCAAGGTGTTGACCATAACCGGTGGGGATGATCATAGAGTTCTGACGTTAGGGACTCAAAACTTGAATGGAGAATGATCGAATGTGGCATTGGACGTCATTATCCTAGTAGAAATAGTGATGGGATATGCATCAATGGTGGTGTGTATTATATAGCTCGTTTTTATAGGGATGATGATCATGAGCCTGATCTTGCGATAGTTTGCTTTGATGTGAGGTTGGAGAAGTATAGAGTTATTAACGAAGCTGAGGACATGCATCTGTTAGGTTCTTCAACTGTTGTAAACTACAAGGGTAAGCTAGGTGTTCTTACTGAAGAAAGCAGACGTTTTGAGCTGTGGGTTCTGGAAGACGCAGAGACGCATAATGGTCGAAGAATGTATACGTATTGCCACAATCTCTGTGGGAGAATGTAGCTGGAGAGGACGAGTTATACATTGTTGGAGTGGTTGGTGGTACTGATGAAGTTGTGTTGTGGCCGGAATCTGTAAATCCGTTGTATGTTTACTACTACAACATGGAGAGGAACACTTTCAGAAGAGTTGAGATCAAAGGAATGGAGGCGGTTAGTGACTATACAAAGTACATGACTCTAGACTATGTAGAGGACGTGAAGCTTATGAAATATGTTTAGGACTCATTTGTAGTGTTGCTACCTTAAGTTAGTTTCAGTTTATGAGTTGTAAAAAAGCTATAACTCGTGTGGCAGATTCAACGAGGGGATGATATAAACTCTTGTTGTTGCAAACTCTTCAAATACTAATGCACTATATGACATCTTTTGACGCTAGATCAAAGAGAGAAGGATTTTAGATTCAAGAAATGATCAAAATGCTAATTATCAAGAAGAAGTTGAAAAATTATAGTGACTAGTCAAATTATTAAAAAACTTATCAATTGAGAGGTTTCTTTTTGGTTTCTAAGATTTTGTATACCATATATTTAAGTATTTGAATTTAACCAAAAAGATAAGATAAAGCTATTTACGTTTTAATTTTGTTTTAGAACAACATATATATTCTTCCTTGAATAATTTTTTTGGGTGAAAAATGTATAAGACAAAAAGTTGACTGTTTCACTATGCTTTGGTTTCATCACACATCGAGTAAAGAAATATGAAATACATAACAAACAAACAAAAATTTCGAAGGGTTAATTTAGTGAATTAGGTAGTTGGTCCGCAACTTGTGCGGGCATAACATTTTTAAAATAATAAATTTAATCAAATATTTAATTACATAAGTATTACTCCCTCTGTCCCATATTATGAGAAAGTGTATCTGAAATTATGTGGATGTATCTGGACTCAAACCACATCCAAATACATCCACATAATTGCAGATACATTTTTCTAAACTGCTTATAATATGAGACAGAGGGAATATAATTTAAGATGTTTGACTTTTAAACTTATAATATAATATGATAAAATCATTTAAGTTCATTACGTTTTGGATGAGTTATTATATACTATATCAGTCAATTTCATATATTTGTGTTCTTATTCTTCATAATTTTTATCTTTCGATTTTTCTAACTTTTTTTTGTTGTTATATTCTTCTATTGTTTTTATTTTTTTCTTATTTCATTTGTTTTGTTTGTCATAAAAATAAATAGATTAGATGAGGAAAGAGGAAAAAAGAAACCCTCACTCGTTCTTTTAGAGATTTATAAGAGATTCTACATTGCACCGGCATGAACTATTTTGAAAAAAATAAAACTAAAAATTTGTATCATTTGAAAAACTATCAAATTATACTCATTAAAAACATCTAAATATTAATACCAAACCAAATGTATTAGAAAACTACTTAATAGTTTATATACCATTTTATTCAATTTCATTAGTTTTTTTCTTTCAAAATCTTTCATGAGTTTTATCCTACACAAAAACAATATTCGTTACTCCCTCTGTCCCACTATATAAGCTGTTTAAGGTAAAATACAAAAACCAAGAAAATTAGTTTTTAAAAATAAAGTATTACTTAATATATAATTCAACCAATCATGAAGAAAGACTACAAAATATAATTGGACACACAACATCCAATAAAGTAAAACGTGCAAAACAGTTTATAATTTGGGACAATTTTTTTTTTCCAAAACAGCTTATAATATGGGACAGAGGGAGTATTATACAACTTTCATTTATGCAAAAATCAACTAAACTCCGACGATCTCATTTGTCTATGTCACATTCTTCTTTTTCCGTTTCTTCCGATTTTTCTTCGTCTTCTTCTTTTCTTTCTATTTTTCTTCTTCCTTGTATTATCATTCTTCTTCAATTAATTAATCGTCTACGTATCACTTGACTCTCTTTGATTGTTCCTTTTCCCAAATTCTTTCCTCTTTCATTAGTAACTTTTGTTTTCTAACTTTTTATTCTTCTCGTTTTTAATTCCTATTTTTCCAACTTTGACTTCTTATTCTTTATGTTCCTGTTATCTTTTTATTTTCTCCTTTTTCTTCATCGTCTTTGTCTAATCTGTCATTTTTTTATTTTCTAGTGGTTTTTATTCACCTTCTCGGCTTCTTCTTCGTCTTTTCTGTATGCGGCTAATTATTCCTCTTCTTCTTCTCCAACAATCGCAACTTTTTTTTTCTCTTTTTATCGTCTTTTTCTTTTCTCTTTCTCTTTTTCACCTTCTCATTCTTGTTGGTGTTCTTGTTTCATCCTTTTTATCTTCTACTTCCTTAGTTTGTTCTGATTTTTCTTTATTTATTTTTTTTCGATATTTTTTCGTTTTCGAGTATTTCATTTACTTCTTATCACATTCATCTTCTTCAGCTTCTTATTGATCCGTTTTTTGTTTCTAGGTAAATTGACTAAATTTGAAGGATAAATAGCAACTGACTGCTATATATTTCTATAGAAAAATTCCTTTATCAATTTCTTAAACCATATTCAATTAAGAATTTTTTTTTACAACTCTTTTCATTTGAACTAAATATTTTAAGCTTAATTTGTTATAATTGTTGTTGTTGTACAAAAATTCACTTGAAATTTAAGAATAAGAAGTGCTATTATTTTATCGATATGATTTGAGTAAAAGATTAAACAATATAGTTGTTTTTCTATTTCCCTTTTCATTAGAATTTTCAAAGACTAAAATTTTCTTTTTTATTAAAAATTTCAAGAACTAAAGATTTTTAAAACACACACAAAACTAAACCCTACTCCCACCAACATAAACCCTACCTTCTAAACCCTAACCCTACAATAAACACCCCCCCTTCCATACAGTACACCATACCACATAATAGACAACTCTTTTCATTTTGAACTAATATTTTTGGTTTAATTTGTTATAATTTTTGTTGTTGTACAAAAATTCACTTGAAATTTTAAGAATAAGCAGTGTTATTATTTTATCTATATGATTTGAGAAAAATATTAAACAATTTAGTTGTTTTGCTACCACCTTAATTACCCTTGTGCAGATACAATATTTTTTAAGCATAATAGACAACTCTTTTCATTTGAAACTTAGTATTGTTTCCTAAATTTGGTGTAATTGTTGTTGTTGTTGTTGTACAAAATTTCATATGATATTTTAAGAATACACAATATTTTTATTTTATCGATATGATTTGAATAAAATATTAAATATTTTTTTTCATTTTGCTATTTACCTTTTCATTAGAATTTTCAAGAACTAAGGTTTTCTTTTTAAATTCAAAATTTCAAGAACTATTGATTTTAAAAGCACACAAACATCTAAACCCTACACCCACCAATTTTATTTTTGTTTCACATTCCAATTATATTTCTTCTTTGATTTCTTTTACCACTTGTTCAAGTTTTCTTATTTCTCTCAAAGTTTTCCATCTTCCATTCCATCCTTTTCTTTTCTCTAATTCATGTTTTTAGTTCTTGTCTACGTTTTGTATTTCACTTATAATTCATTTAATAGTCTAGATTTTTAATTCACAAATTCAATTAATATTAGTTTAAAACATTTTCTTTTTAATTACTTTTCAAATTTTTGTAATGTTTTTTATTTTCCAAGGAAGTAATAGCTTAACATTTTGTTAATTTGATATGAACTTATAAATTGTGAAAGCACAAAAAAAAAAGTTAAATTTTGTAATGGTTGTTTTCTTCTCCCTCTTATTCTTTTCCACTAATCCCATCTTTTATTTTTTTCTTCCCTTTTTTTATTTGTTGTCATCATCTTTTTTTGTTCTTTAATAATTTCTTCTGTATTCATATCCTCCAACTAACTAATCTTTTTTTTTCTAATTTCCTTTCCATTCTTTTTTCCTGTTATTCTTCTTCCTCATTCCCCTTTTTCTCTATCTTTATCATCTTAGTCTTCTCTAACATCATCTTATTCTAGTTTTTATTTATCTCTTATTTGTCTTATTTCCCTTCACATTTTATTTTTTCTTCTTTGTTTTTTTTCCTCTTAGAGTTTTCTTCTTCTTCTTGAAGATTCTCATCTTCTTATCCACCGTCTTTTTTTCTATATTTTATATTTCACTTATCAATTCATTCGATAGTTTAGATTTTCAAGAATTCGTGGAATAATTTTTATCTTTATATAGTCGAGATATTTTTAAAATCTATTTAATTTGTGTTGTTATCTTTTGATTATGGATTTGCTTTAATTGTTTTAGTTTTTTTTTTCTATTTGTGAGTGTATTTTGGAATGGTAGATATAAAGTTATAATCAGTGATTTTTAATTTTGATATAATTCTATTATAATTCAAATTTTATAAAAGTGCACCATAAACTAAACCCTACACCCATCATATAAACTCTAAACCCTAAACCCGAACCCCACATTATAAACCCCTCCTCTCCCTAATTAAAGAATCTACACCCTAAACCCAAATCCACATTATAACTCCCGCCTAAACCGCACACGTGAACCTCACATTACAAATTAGTTATGGATTTCCTTTTATTTTTATTTCCTTTAATTAATTTTTGTTTTCTCCTATTATTTTTTCTTCAATAATGATCTCATCTTCTTCTTTTTCTTCCATTTTTTATTCGTTGTCATCATCTTTTTTTTTCCTGCTTCTTTTTCTTCTTCCGATTTTTGTTCTTCAATCGTTTCTTGTATCTTCATATCCTCCAACTCACTACTCTCTTTTTTTGTCTCTAATTTTCTTTACATTCTATTTCCGGTTTTTCTTCTTCTTCATTCCCCCTCTCTCTCTATCTTTATCATCTTCGGCTTCTCTGACATCATCTTATTATAATTTTTATTTATCTCATCTTTGTTTTTTTTTTCTTTACATTCCATTTTGTCTTCTTTCATTTACTTTTCCTCGTGTTCAAGTTTTCTTCTTCCTCTCGAAGTTTCCCATTTCTTTTCCATCGTCTTCTATTCTCTTGCTCATATTTTTCGTTCTTGCATACGTTTTGTATTTCACTTATCAATTCATTCGATAATCTGGATTTTCAAGGATTCGTGAAATAGTTTTTATCTTTATATAGTCGATATCTTTTAAAAATTTATTTTTGTTGTTATCTTTTGATTCTGTATTTGCATTAATTATTTGATTTTTTATTTATTTGTGAATGTAATTTAGAATGGTAGATATAAATTTATAATCAATGATTTCTAATTTTGATATACTTCCATAGTAATTCAAAATTTTTAAAATGCATCAGAAACTAAACCCTACACCTATTAATGAAAACCCTACACCCTAAACCCAAATCCCACATTATAACCCCCCTACACTCTAAACTCAAACTCACATTAACCGCCGTCCTCCCCCCTCTTACACCCTAAACCCAAATCCACATTATAATCTTTTCCCCATGAGTCCCATTCACTCACTTTATTTTTGGATTTACGTACTTTTATTTTTTATTTTTTTAAAAGAAGTTTTTTTCTTGTAATGTTATTTTCTTCTGCCTCTTATTCTTCTCTAGTGATTGTATCTTCTTCTTTCTTTTCCAATTTTTATTGGTTGTCATCATTTATTCTTTTCTTCTTCTTCTTCTTCTTTTACTACCAATTTTTTTTGCTTTAATATTTTCTTATTTTTCATATCCTCCAACTCACTATTCTTCTTTAATTTCTTATTTTCCTTACATTATTTTTCCGGATTTTTTTCTTCCTCAATTCTCCCCATTATCTCTATCTTTATCATCTTTGTCTTCTCTGACATCATCTTATTCTAGTTTATCTTCTTTGTCTTTTTTTTTTCTTTTCACATTCTAGTTTTTCTTCTTTGATTTCTTATTCCTCATGTTCGAATTTTCTTCTTTTCTCGAAGTTTCTCATCTTCTTTAATTTCGACCGTGTTATTTTCATCTACTCGTTGTTTTATTCTTGTCTACATCTTGTATTTCACTTATCAATTCATTCAATAGTTAAGATTTCCATGGTACGTGAAATAGTTTTTTTTTTATCTTTATATAGTCAAAATATTTTAAAAATCTATTTGTTTTGTTATACTTTGATTCTTGATTTACTTAAAATGTATTAGTTTTTTTTTTCTCGTTGTGATAATATTTTAGAATGGTAGATATAAATTTATAATCAATGATTTCTAATTTTGATATACTTTCATCAATACAAACCCTAAACCCTAAATCCAAACACTACAACATTTTTTTTAAAATGCACCAAAAACTAAACCCTGCATGCATTAATACAAACCCTAAACCCAAACCCACATTAACCCCCCTCCTTCTCCCCCTCTAAACAACCCTAAACCCTAAACCCAAAACCCACATTATAACCCCTCTTTCGAAACCGCACACCTAAACCCCATATTACAAATTGGTTTTGTCTTTGCTTTTATTTCACCATAACCCCACATTACACACTATTTCACCATGTGCGGGTACAATTTTAAAAAAAATAAATAAATTAATTAAGGATTTTAATAACGCTAATAATACAATTTAAGATTGTTAACTCTTAAACTTATTTGCCGTGTATGAAATTAATATATTTTACACAAATTTATATTGTTTTAATTTACTTCAAAAGTAAGAAATTGTTTCATTTTGTTATTATGATATATATGTAAACATAAAATATAAATGATTCTCAATTTTTTTCTGTAAATAACAAATTCTCCTAGATTGGCTCGGAGATATAAATCAGTAATATAAAGTTATTGTAATTTGTAATATATTAGAACTTCTTCATTTGTAAAAACAAAAATTATTCGATAGACATGAGGTAGTTTAAGAATTAAATTGTTTATTTTATTATCCAAAAACATTCACACATAATTCAAAATATTACAATGAAATTTGAAAAAATGAGACAATATAAACTATCGAAATTAATATGATAAAAGTTTGAGTATTGATACGAAAATAAATATTTAAGAAGAACTATTTATATAGTATATATAGTATTAGTTAATCTCATAGTTTATTTTTATTTTTAAATATTTTATGTTTTTCCACTTAGTTTAGTCCATTTTTAAATATTTTTATTTATCTCGTCTTTATCTTTTTCTCTTTACCTTCTATTTTTCTTCTTTGCTTTTTTTTTCCTACTCTTCGAGTTTTCTTCTTCTTCAAATTTCCATCTTCTTTTTCATTGTCTTTTTTCTTTTACTCGTGTTTTTATTTGTTCTTATCTATGTCTAGTATTTCACCTATCAATTCATTCAATAGTTTAGATTTTCAAGGATTTATGAAATAGTTTTTATCTTTATACAGTTGAGATTTGTTTTTAATCTATTGGTATTTTTTTCTTTCGATTCTGGATTTTCTTTAATTGTTTTAGTTTTTTTTGTATTTGTGAATGTAATTGTTTTAGTTTTTTTTTTAAATGCACCGAAAACTAAACCCTACACCCATCAATATAAACCCTAAACCCCACAGTGTAACAACCCCCCCAACCTACACCATAAACCCGAAACCCACATATTCTGAACTTGCTTTTATCTTTTATTTTTTTCTTAAAAGAAGTTTTTTTTTAATATCGGTAATGTACTGTATTCAATATTTTTAAAACGCATCAAAAACTAAATCTTACACTCATCAATATAAGCCGTACATCGTAAACTCCAACCCCATTTTATCTTCTTCTTTTAATTTTTCTTTTACTTCTTTCATATTTTTACCTTAATTTTCTACCATTTTTTATTATTCTTATCAAATTTTCTATTCTCTTTTTCTTTTCCTCTCTCTTCATCGTCATCTTTTTATTTTCTGGTTTTTATTCGTTTTTCCCTTTTAGTTTTTCAATTGGCTTTGTGTTCTTATTCTTTATTTTTTTATGTTTTGATTTTTTTAACTTCTTTATTGTTCACATTTTCTTTAATTCTTTTTTTTTTCCGTCTTCTTCCAACTTTCATCTTTTCTTTATTTGTATACAGATTTTTCTTCTTATTTCATATTGTATTCTTCATCATTTTGTATTATCAATCTTTTCTTTTTTTCAACATCTTATTTTTTATCAGTTTCTTTTTTTCTCTTTATTTTATTTTATTTAGTTTTTAATACATACAAAACCAAGTTTCTTTAATATACTGAAATACTTTTCGACAACTATTTCATTCATAATCTCTACTTTCCAAGTAGTAGTTTACATGTTATTTTATTCTTGCACCACATACAAATAAATTTCTTCATGCTATGGAATTTTTTGAGTGGGGCTCATTCTAGAGCTAACATATATGCCTTTCTTCAAATGGCACTTCACAAACAGTGTTCAGTGAATTAACTAGAGGCTTGTCCGGGCTACGCCCGGGTTATTTCATTAGGTCTAGGTTGTTATATGATTTATATTTGGAGGATAATGTGTGCTTATATATAAAATGCATATCATAAGACTCTTAAAATTATAGAAAGTAAAACCTACCTAGTACTGTAATGTATACAAAATTAATGTAGTTTTTAGATCTTTATTTAATACAATTTTCGTAGTTATGGCAAATATATTGTTTTGTGGAGTTAATAATAACTTCAATAAAATGTATTTACATTAGAGTAACTTTCACCGTCTAAGTAAATAATGATGGTAACATGTTATTTTGTTCATCTGTCGATTTTTATAATCTGGACAAAAACCAACAACACACCAAAGTAAATCGGAACAACCAACTCTAACTGTAACATATTTGTTTTGCATGTACACTGAAATGCTAGTTATCATGTGAAAGAGAGAAGAATAAGAAATCAACAAAATAAACTTCAGAAATTCTTCTCTTTTTAGATACTTTTATTTTTGGCCACCCAATAAAGATAGACTCTAACGTTGGGCAATTAACGTGGCAGCAGAATATGTCCTTTGTCCATCAGAGATCGAAATCACACATCTCTTTTTAAAATGTGGGTTCTCTGCAGGTTCTTGGCAATTTGCCTAGTCATCATGGCCAAATAAGTCGTGTAACATCATATTAAACAGAGAAGATGGTTCTAAGTCTCAACATTTGAACCCAAAAAAACTTAAGAAATACTTGTTAATTCAACATTTACAGAAATGATGAAACTATATGGAAATGCATTTAGAGTTCAAGACCATTATATATTCCAACTGCGGTTATCATCTTCAGCCATGAAACCACAGTTGCTTAATTTTCGAAGACTAAGCAAGAAGGATTAAAAAGAACGTCAAACTGCTTTTATATCATCGCTGCCACACTTTTCAGCTTTCACCTATGAATCAAAACAATTATATTATAGTATATTTTATAATTGCTTTTTCCCGGCGAGTTTCGATAGTATATCAGCCGCTGATCTCCTTATCTCTTCCTCTTGCAGATCTTTCCAATTCAACATCTCCACCAACCTAATGACAAAGAAAAATGACAATATAAAAATAAAAATTCAACCAAGTCTCATCGTATAAAAGCTTTACGATTTGTTTCTACTTCATATGCAACTCGAAAATCAAGCAAAATTACCAAATGTTCATCAATATATTTTCTACTCTCCTGAGGGTAGCTAAGCATGAAAACATCATCTTAAAAAAAACATGGACACGTAAAATATTGTGATCAAATTATATAAAATGAACCAAGGAAAAAAGCTATATTGAGTTGGTTATTAACACACAAGAACCTAATAAATTAGTGGATCCATTATCGTGACGAAATCTCAATATGAAAGATGAAGAGAAGCAAATTGGTCCTTGAACCTGTTAGGTCTTCCTTAAGTTTCGTTGGAACCATGTAGTGTGAAATGAAGTTGTATACTTGTATTATGCATCTCTCTCTAGCGTAATCTATAAGCACTGGCATGAAGTTTAGTTAGTCCAAGTGTTGAGTTTCTGGTTGGAGACAATCACAGGAATTATGCATTTGTTGAACACATTCTTATAAGGGAAATGAATGGCCTATGTGATAGAAAGTAGCTCTGAGAACAAACCTTTATATGGAGTTCGTCTCGAGTCCTTCATTTACTTGAAAAAGATTTATATCCTGCAAAAGAAAATATGCTAAGAATGTTTCTCATGATGAGTGAGACTAATCTTAAGAGTGTAGCCCTCTTCATGCAATACATTCAGAGAAATCTACCTTAAAGTTTGGATCAGTTGGGCTAAGCTGCAAGACGTACCTCTCGGAAATAAGATTCATTGTACAGCTTTATTTTGTTTCTCTCATTGAGTTTACGAATCCGTTGCTCTTGTTATAGGTTCTGATTTGTGAATCAAATCTGGTCGAAGGACAACATATACCAGAGTAAGATTGAAACAACCTCAACAACATATAACCAAGCAATTGAATCATAACAGCAAGAGTATTTCAATTAAACTATGTTTCAGGGGAAAAGGACAGGTAAGAGACAGACCTTGTCGGTGTAGCCACCCTTCTCGATAGCAGTCTTGAGCAATTCAAGACCTTCCTTGTTTTCCTGAATGTCTGGTGCAAATCCACCTTCATCACCAATCGTTTGTGGCATCCTGTCCGTACTTCTTCTTAATCACAGACTGCAAAAACATGAGGCCAAGAAGATTGTTAAGTCATAAAAGAAAACATGTATTATCATTTTAGTCCAAAGTAATTATTCAAGCAATTCCCACTGCAATTTACAGCAGCTGTAAATAGGAAGACATGAATTTTGTATATTCATTGATTTAAGTATTGGAGATTTACCTTCAAGTTGTGGTAAACTTCCACACCCATCGACCAACAGGGAGAATCATGAACTCCTAGAAACACCAAAATAGCCAATCAGACAATATTTGAGGAAGCTTGAAATTTGAAAAGTCAATGAGAAAGAATGAAACAAACGTGCCTGCATAGCAAGCTTGTTTCCTGCGTGGGATCCACCATTGATGACTTTGAAGGCGGGAACTGGTAGCACAATCTTGAGGTTACCAGCGAGATTGCCGATGTGCTACACAACGCAAAGGTAAGAGCTTTACACAGAGATCTGAACTTCAAATCAAATAAGAACCCTTTCAGAATTATACCATGAAGATAAAGGATGCAAGATATAACAATTGCATCGGTGGCTGAGTCTGCTTGTAAACGTCTGGTGGATGGATCGGAGGAAGTTCCACAGATGATGATGATTCGCGGAAGAAGAAGCTTCGTGTTGAGACTCAGGATCCCACGAATCGAAATCAAAGTTCCTCCTCGGACTTTGTGGACGTTGCGGAGGAGATGGATCGGAGAAGATCCGTGACGCCGAGGCGTCGTTGGTCGGCTAGAGAAAGGCGTCGTCGGTTCCGAGTTTCTTCCGTGTTTGATCTGCTTCTTAGCTGTGTGGTGCCAACTCAGTCTGCTAGAGTGGAGGAATATATATAGATGGAATCATGGAATAACATCGTTTGGAATAAAGAGAACCCAAAAGGTCATGAAGATGAATCGTAGAGAAGAAGCCGAATCGTTTGTTTTTTTTTTTTTTTTTTTAAACTCAGAAGGTTTACGCTGACGTGGCGACGTGAGAATGATCCCGAGAAAGGTGAGTTGGATGCTTGAGAGGCCCCAGGCAGCTGCTATAATGTATTATAGATTCTTCCAAACCATAGATTCCTTCTACTATTAACTTAGCTTAGAAGTTTAATAATGCTATACTTTAAGGATTTCAATTATGCCATAAACTTAGCTTACACTAAGACTCTTTACTTTGTTGCTTGTATTCATGTAACGTGTAGCTTTGGTTACGTGTAGCTTTGGTTATTAAATTTAAAGGCTGTTATGACTAATATTAAGGATCCAATCATATCATGATCGTATCAAGGATTCGTATCAAGGATTGCATCAATTACAGACTCGTTTATGTACAGGAAATATATTGTAATAACTCTGATTGCATTCTCTGACACGTTCTCTACTTGTATATATACTGTAACCTCTGTATTGAATAAAATATCACCTTCTACAAACTCTTATAACTAAGTCGGGTATTTGTCTCTTATACTTTGTTGCTTATATTGTGGTTCATTCTCCTCCTTGTGCCTCCAAGATAAGAATCAAAATAATGAAAATCAGAGAAAAATAAGAGATATTAAAATATTTTAATGAAATATAAATGAAACTAAAATATTAGATATAATAATGAAATTTTTAAGACTTAAAATATTAATGAAATTAAGAAAATTATAGCAATTTATCATCAAACTAAAAGTAGGTTAAACAATCTTAGATGGTAATAATATTTTTCATTACTCTATTTCATCAAAGGCACATGCCCTAGCTAAACAGCATCCAACTGCTTTACAACTTCCTATCTCATCGAGCATTGAACGAATTCACTCTTGTGACATCGGCAATACACATTTAAATGATATGGCTCTCCTTAATCAGTTCAATGAGCAACAGACTGAGTATCGTGGGAGAACCACAAGCTCACATCCGAGCGCTAGTTAAGAAAGACAACATGGTGGATATTAAAAGCAAGAACATATTTTGGAGCAAAATCACACATATTATGAGGTAACAATTACCAACAGAAGCTTAGGCCTCAAGCAACAATGTCCACAAACTTATAAACCAATTACATAAACGGAAATCATAAACCTATCTTGCTTACCGATGAAAACAACAGGTTCTACTCAACGCAACAACAGCTCAACGGTGGAGATGAGGTAACTTGGATCCTAAGCAACAACAACAGTGGTTGAAACATCATTCACTCTCTCATGAAAAATAAGCAGAGACATGGTGATGAGCGTGAAAGAGATCAGCTTCCACTTTAACAACTTCGTGTTAATAATCTTTTGCATTTCATAAGCAAAATTTCATTCAAGAATAAGAGATCAATATGTTAATTTTTTAACATATAACATATCAAGTATCATAATCAAATACCAATATGCTATGTTTTTTTATTTTTCTGCAATCTATACATTAAAATAAGAAACAAAATTAGAAATCTGTATATGAAGATGATTAAACTTTAACATTTGATGACAACTGATTTGTACATATATTGATCTGAATTCATAAACTTCAAGAATCAAAGGATTCAATACGAATCTCGAAAGATCAATGCAGAAATTAATTATTTTATATATAAAATCATAAAAGAGAAATAGGTATATACAATATTCAAGTAATTAATCTCATATACCATGATTAACTGCATAATACAATACTTGAAAAACTGAAGAGGAAATAAATATTTGTGATAGTGATACATTCGTCATATTTATTACACTTATCCTGCATTGTATATTGCAAACAACATCAAAATTCTTTGAGAAAAAACAAATCCTGATCACGCAAGACATTTGAGAAGATCTGAAACAGAGAAGGAGGCTGAACAGTGTCCAAAAATCAAACTACTAAGCATAATCCCCAGAAAATTTAGAGGCTCGACAATCAAGTTTTAAGTATTGTAATTTGTAAGTTGAAAAGGAGAAGTCTTATAACGTCCCGACCACCCCTCCCGGTGAGTCACTCACGCCCTCTCTCTGGACCCGTAGGCCCATCTCGGCCCGTGGCCCTCACCCCTGTCCCACGGCCGGTCCGTATTTTTTTAGAGGCTCTAATGACTTGTTTACTATCCCTGCAATTAACACCCGACCTTGCCCCGTGTTTTTGCCTCACTCACACGATTTCGGAAACCACTTCCCGAAAGGTCACCCATCCTTCAACTACTCCAGCTCAAGCACGCTTAACTGGAATTACTTATAGACCTTTGACCGAAAAGGTAAGTGCACTTTGTTGACATTGTTGACATAGGTAGCCAAATCAATTCTCTTAAGCCTCTCCTCATTTATCACAAATCGGGATATTACAAGTCTTTAACACCACACACAATATGAACTTACTGAAACAAAGGCAGAAGGTTTCAAGAGATGAACCTGAGGTCTCTCGTATGCTTGAAAGTGGCCACAACTTTACCTAAATCTTGACCGGATTTCTTGTAAGAGCTTCAGAGAGTCACATAGACGAAGTAGTCGTTCATGTTAGTGACTCAGCTGGCGGTTCGAGCATAACAACAGAGAGAACGGTCCAGAAAAGTCCACAATATTTAGATGGGGGCTCCTACAGGACAAAAGTGATAACTTAGCTACACTTGATCCAATACGTTGATATTCAACCAGTTCCTAAACGCTTACCTCTAAACTACTTTTAACCATCCACCAACCAATGAAGCCTTGTCCAGCACCAAGTGAAAATAAACCAGCGAGCTTAAATCCAAGACGTAGTGTAATATAACCTTTACGCAGAAATAAAGCAAAGATGATTCCCAGTCCTATTCCCCCATATTCGATGAGCATACTCCATCCCTTTGTTCACACTATAAACCACCAACCCCAAAACAAAACAGCATATTCGAGATCAAAGATTTCATCCAAAGACAGAAAGTGCAACACAAGCAACAGCTAGAGATCAAAAGTGCAACACAAGCAACAGCTAGAGAGCAACCCAAATCTACATAACTAATAAGACTTGGACATTTTCCAGTCTTTGACATGTGACACTTTTTTTTTTTTTTTTTTCGCCTAACACTAAAACAACGTCGTATTGCGCTTTATTTATTTATTTTTTTCGTCTTACACCAAAACGACGTCGTCTTTGTCTTAATTGACAGCAGAACGACGTTGTTTTTAATTTTAACTCTAACAACGCTTGAAAAAAAAAAAAAAAAAAAAAAAAAAAATTCCACGCCAACTAAAAAGCTCTGCAGCCTGCAGGATCTGAAAAGGCAAGAAAAAGGGATGTGGATTGTCAACGTAGATCGGTTCCAAGCTTCCATCAACGCCGTAGCTGTCAAAGTCATCCTAAACCTAACCCTCCACGTCGATCTCTCCTTGAAAACCCGAAACCGCGTCGGATTCAGCTTCAATTCGTCGTCGGCGTTGCTCAATTACAGAGGCCAATTGATCGGCGAAGCTCATATCCCGGCGAGCCGAATCGCGCCGGAGAAAACGCTGCCAATGAACCTAACGCTGACGCTTATGGCGGATCGGTTACTCTCCGAATCGCAGCTCCTCTCTGACTTCATGTCCGGCGACATCCCTCTCAACACGTTCGTGAGAGTTGCCGGAAAAGTAAGCGTCCTCAACATCTTCAAGTTTAAAGTCCAGTCGTCTTCTTCCTGCGATCTCAACATCTCTGTTTCAAATCGCAACGTCACGAGTCAACACTGTAAGTATTCATCTAAGCTTTGATCTTCCTTCTTGAGAAAGAATCTCTCGACTTTGCTTTGGGTTTGTTTATTTTCTTTACGGGATCGAGAAATTATAGCTCAGCCTAATCTCTGATGATTTGGTTTCTACTTTCAGGTTTCTGTTCTTCATAATTTGACAGGGTCAAGATGAAGAGTGAAATGCCTGCATCAGTTACTTATGGACTCTACTCCGACCAGGAATCGGGTCATAGATGGATGATATTCATTTCCCTTAATGGAGCTTCGACATTTGGCAGAAGCTGAGAAAGCTGCCAGGAAAGGCTATGAGATCAACAGAAACGACTCTTGGGCTCATCACTGCGTGAGTTTCAATCTTTTATGTTACCTGCTGATATGTCCTGTTATACGTATGCAAGCTTTCATTTCTCATCTGTTTCTTTGAGGCAGTTGTGTCATGTTCTTCAAACACAATGTCGTTTCAAGGAAGCAGTAGAGTTCATGGAAGGTTGCTCACCTTTTTGGGATTCTTGCTCTTCCTTAAGGTATAAAAAGCATTTTACAAACAAATTGTAATCCTCTCTTCTGGTCATCACTGGAATCACCAGTTAATTTGACAACCAAATACTTTTGGAACATTTTTAATTAGGTACTCGCATAATTGGTCGCATGTAGCTCTTTGTTACTTGGAAGGAGGTTCATCCATAGGTAAAGTACAAGAAATATATGATCACCAAATGTGTAAAGAGCTCCAGAAAGACGATGCTGTTGCAACAGACGTAATTCTCTTTTACATTTTTCTCTCATTTTTCAAAAATTGGAATGTTGATGTCTTATGCTTTGCAATATTAAAACTTCAGGTTTATATGGATGCTCTTCGCTTGTTGTTGCGCTTCGACACACGAGATAAACTTGATCAGTTTCTAGACAGACTCAAGATTCTGGCAAATTGTTTGACTGATCAAGTAAGTAATGCATCCTGTTTGCCTTGCATTTCTCTGCATTTATTTGCTCTTCTTGTTAGACTATTTTTGTGCAACTTCGATGTTAAGGTAATGTGGCATCAAGAGTGGCTTTAGGTTTCACATGTACTCCTCCATGTGGTAATGTGGAAACACTTCACATGTACTCCTCCATAGCCTCAAGTCCCGGTCAGTACCACTTTCTCTTTTGTGTCATTTTTTTCGTCAAATGAGAGTTTTGTCTCTTGACTTATCACCAGACTCAAACTTAATGAATTGGTTTCAAATGAATTTTTCATGTAGTTCTATGATGAAGAAGTTAGAGGTCTGACTTTAAATCTAATGGAGAAAGAATATGAAGGTGATGTGTCTGAAGCATTATTCTTTATATCTTGGATTAATAGAAATCTTTTAAAGGTACCAGAAAATGAATGTTTGTTTGCAGCTAATGTCAGTTCGCTCCAACTCAACGAAGAGGCAGACCAATGTAAAGACTTTTGTCTCTTTCCTACTTCTGTAACTAATCAATCTTATAATACTCTTTATGTTGTATAATGTGGAATCAGCTGCAAAGCTAACGTAATTTTTGGTTTCTTTTATTATAATAAAAGCTTATTTGGGTTTGGAAACCTAACGTATTTCTTTGTTTTCTAATATGTAGGTGGAATTGCAAGTATAGATGTGAAGGCAATACCAGTTCTTCAATTTTAAGTTTTACCAAGGTAATACATTTAATCAAAAGTCTGCTGCTGCTATTGTTAGATACTCATTTATGTTGTTTGCATGTTATGTCATACTAAGCCAAATCCGAGTTCTGACTTACGAAGTTTAGGTTTTCTATATTCTATTTCCTCAAGTACTCAGTCTACAAGCACTGGGAGCATGGCTTGACGTTGATGTGTCGGGTTTCTCTTGCATGGGTGGATATACTGGGAATATAATGAAGTTAAGACCTGGTTGTCCCGGCTCCTAAACTCCAAAACGTACGCAGGTCCGTAACTCATTTCATTTGTTCCAAATATTCGTATGACTCTAGCCTTCATATAGTCTAGGAAATGGAATCAAGTCCTTTTCAGAAAATGCTATCCTCTTGTATTTCTACCATATCACTTGTGGTTTGTTCAGAAAGAAAGAAAAGGTCTAAAACTCGATTGAGTAAAAGTATGCTGTTTTGATATGTTCTTCACTATCATGATAAATTTGATAATTTATGTAACTTTTGGTTAGAGATTAGTCAGAAAGGTTTTTGATTTCACTAAAAGATATCTGCCTGCTTTTATTATTCTCTTCTTAAAATTGGAGTTGTGAGTGGTGGCAAATGAATGGTTCGTTTCTCCACCTCTAGGAAGCAATGCGTTTCTTCAGATTAATTTCTACATTGAGCTAAATTTGTGGGGTTTCTGCATTTAAAGTGTTTGAGCTGATCATAGGCTAAATATTAAGTGTTCATGAAGATAATGAATCTAAATATCATCCATAGTTTAGCTTTGTCTAGAACCAGACCTTCTACAATGTTCATTGCTAACAAGTAATTGATGTTCAGTCATTTTGCTAACTGACTGAACTAAGATAAAAGAGTCAAGATGACGAGATTCCATTTTTTTCATAGATTGTGTTATTACTTTGCAACTGTAACTGCTCTTATTCACTATTTAACATTGTACGCTTTGGAAATTTTGCAGGTTGCAGCATATTTGATTGGGTTTTCAAGCTTTTAGAGTTTATTTGATGTTGAACCTATGGAAAAGAGGAATTGGCAAATCGATTTGTAGACCATTCTCATGGTTTAGACTTTACAGTATCACTCCAGCTCCAGATGTAGCGTTCAGTATAGAAGATATACTACTATCGTTTTGAAACACAAATCGATTTCTGCAGTAATTGTTTCCTGCAACTTCCCTAGCTTTTTCATTTTATTTGCAAGAGATGATGTTAATAAAGTTATATTTATATTTTTATATTCTACATATGAACGGACGAAACTTGTGGAAGAGAAGAGAACATGTAAGAGAAGAGAACACCTCTAAACGAATCTCCCCCGATGAATTCATGCTCTTTAAAGTTTTTACAAAGTCGTTCTTCTGAGTCATTGCTCAGGTTGTATTCAGTTAATAAAATTTTACTTTCTCTGTTAGTTTCACTATTTAGTTTATCTTTCCTTTACGACTTTTGTCCCCAGAGTGTCTTTCTGCAGATAGTTATTACTTATTAGTTTAGACAATAATCTTCTCGTGTTTTAACCTAACCCATGTACCATTCAATATAGCGGAATCCATTCTATAGACAGACATTTATGGTAAAAAAAACCGTTGATGAGACACAAATCATGCCTGCAAGTGTCAGTTAATTGTGTAATTAAACACAAACCACTTACAAAATGATCTACAAAACTTACAACATATAAAATACAAAATTCACCCGCGCATTGCGCGGGTTCACACCTAGTTGCCATAATAAGAAAACAGAAAATCAATACTCGAACACAAAGCTCAATCAGATCGTTGCCTCTTTTATCATAATCCAATAAAGAAAACATATAGTCTGCTACTTTATAGCTACGATGGAGCGTGGTGGTGAAGAAGAAAAGAATAAAGTGGTTGATTTTGTCTTCCACCTATGGTTTTATATATATTGAGATTTAAGTCTAGGGTTTTGTTTTTGTTATATTAAGTATTATTTAGGAGATAGATATATTTTGTAGAGTTTCCTTTTATTTTATTTTATCAAAATTGATATTAAAAAAAGATATTGATAAGATTTTCATTAAGGATAATTCTGTAATTCCGCGGCTGAGAGTTAACGTGGGGCCTCCATTCGAAATTCTGACTTTGCAAATAATAGTATGATAATCATATTGGGAAAAAAATTAAGAATATAGCCATAACAAATGTTTGGCTATAATACATAAATATATTCACACAAAATTACCTATATTAACCCTAAAGAAATACTATACTACAATATTATTGTTATAGAACAAAACTTCTACTAGATATTTATGGTTTAGATTTTAGGGTATAGAGTAATTTTCGAGTTAAGGGTTTACATATTGGTTTTATGATTTATATTTTGGGTTTTAGGTTTAGGGTGTAGAATCTAAAACCAAATACTAAACCCAAAATTAATCTAAACCCTAAACCCAAAATCTAAACCCTAAAACCTAAACTGAAAAACCTAAACCCTAAAACTATAATATAAACCCTGCTATAAGAAAAAAATTCTAAACCCTAAAACCCAAAATTTAAACCCTAAACCCAATAAAACTAAAACCCTAAAGTGAAACCCAAAATCCTAAACCTAAAAATATAAACACAAACCTAAAACCAAAATACTAAACACAAAATTGAAACCTAAATCTAAAAAAAAAACCCTAAATGAAAAAATGAAAACATGGTTCTATCCCATACACACACAAAAAATAGTACGGAATTGATTTTTATATATAGAAGAAAAAGGACAAAATTGGTATTATTGTATAAAATATACTGTGTATTCTAGCCAAGACTTTCATATGATTAGTTTCTTAATTTTGGTTGCCAATAGGATTATTATTGACTATAATTTTCCAATTTCGAAATCCAATAACAAATAGCATAATGACAAAATCTTTGTTCATCTGATGTACCATATAATTAAACTCACATACACCATTTAATACTTTAATTTAAAACTATAAAACTTCAAAAGTATCGAAAAAGCTATATCTCTAGCCTATAACTTGTATTTTTAAAGTTTTATATTTATATCATCGTTTAAAGTTAACCAACATAATACATGTTGACAAAAAAATGGATACATAAGTAAAGACATTAATTAAAATAACTCATCCTCTTTGGTTGAATATACATTTATGTAACATTAATTAAAGAATTTATTAAAAGGGTTGGTTCTTTTTTTTTTTGAACGTAAGGAAAAATCTAAACCCTAAAGCCTAAACTGAAAAACCTAAACCCTAAAACTATAATATAAACCCTGCTATAAGAAAAAAATTCTAAACCCTAAAACCCAAAATTTAAACCCTAAACCCAATAAAACTAAAACCCTAAAGTGAAACCCAAAATCCTAAAAATATAAACACAAACCTAAAACCAAAATACTAAACACAAAATTGAAACCTAAATCTAAAAAAACTAAACCCTAAATGAAAAAATGAAAACATGGTTCTATCGCATACACACACAAAAAATAGTACGGAATTGATTTTTATATATAAAAGAAAAAGGACAAAATTGGTATTATTGTATAAAATATACTGTGTATTCTAGCCAAGACTTTCATATGATTAGTTTCTTAATTTTGGTTGCCAATAGGATTATTATTGACTATAATTTTCCAATTTCAAAATCCAATAACAAATAGCATAATGACAAAATCTTTGTTCATCTGATGTACCATATAATTAAACTCACATACACTATTTAATACTTTAATTTAAAACTATAAAACTTCAAAAGTATCGAAAAAGCTATATGTCTAGCCTATAACTTGTATTTTTAAAGTTTTATATTTATATCATCGTTTAAAGTTAACCAGCATAATACATGTTGACAAAAAAATGGATACATAAGTAAAGACATTAATTAAAATAACTCATCCTCTTTGGTTGAATATACATTTATGTAACATTAATTAAAGAATTTATTAAAAGGGTTTAGGGTTTAGGGTTTAGTTTAGACGAATCTCCCCCGATGAATTCATGCTCTTTAAAGTTTTTACAAAGTCGTTCTTCTGAGTCATTGCTCAGGTTGTATTCAGTTAATAAAATTTTACTTTCTCTGTTAGTTTCACTATTTAGTTTATCTTTCCTTTACGACTTTTGTCCCCAGAGTGTCTTTCTGCAGATAGTTATTACTTATTAGTTTAGACAATAATCTTCTCGTGTTTTAACCTAACCCATGTACCATTCAATATAGCGGAATCCATTCTATAGACAGACATTTATGGTAAAAAAAACCGTTGATGAGACACAAATCATGCCTGCAAGTGTCAGTTAATTGTGTAATTAAACACAAACCACTTACAAAATGATCTACAAAACTTACAACATATAAAATACAAAATTCACCCGCGCATTGCGCGGGTTCACACCTAGTTGCCATAATAAGAAAACAGAAAATCAATACTCGAACACAAAGCTCAATCAGATCGTTGCCTCTTTTATCATAATCCAATAAAGAAAACATATAGTCTGCTACTTTATAGCTACGATGGAGCGTGGTGGTGAAGAAGAAAAGAATAAAGTGGTTGATTTTGTCTTCCACCTATGGTTTTATATATATTGAGATTTAAGTCTAGGGTTTTGTTTTTGTTATATTAAGTATTATTTAGGAGATAGATATATTTTGTAGAGTTTCCTTTTATTTTATTTTATCAAAATTGATATTAAAAAAAGATATTGATAAGATTTTCATTAAGGATAATTCTGTAATTCCGTGGCTGAGAGTTAACGTGGGGCCTCCATTCGAAATTCTGACTTTGCAAATAATAGTATGATAATCATATTGGGAAAAAAATTAAGAATATAGCCATAACAAATGTTTGGCTATAATACATAAATATATTCACACAAAATTACCTATATTAACCCTAAAGAAATACTATACTACAATATTATTGTTATAGAACAAAACTTCTACTAGATATTTATGGTTTAGATTTTAGGGTATAGAGTAATTTTCGAGTTAAGGGTTTACATATTGGTTTTATGATTTATATTTTGGGTTTTAGGTTTAGGGTGTAGAATCTAAAACCAAATACTAAACCCAAAATTAATCTAAACCCTAAACCCAAAATCTAAACCCTAAAACCTAAACTGAAAAACCTAAACCCTAAAACTATAATATAAACCCTGCTATAAGAAAAAAATTCTAAACCCTAAAACCCAAAATTTAAACCCTAAACCCAATAAAACTAAAACCCTAAAGTGAAACCCAAAATCCTAAACCTAAAAATATAAACACAAACCTAAAACCAAAATACTAAACACAAAATTGAAACCTAAATCTAAAAAAAAAACCCTAAATGAAAAAATGAAAACATGGTTCTATCCCATACACACACAAAAAATAGTACGGAATTGATTTTTATATATAAAAGAAAAAGGACAAAATTGGTATTATTGTATAAAATATACTGTGTATTCTAGCCAAGACTTTCATATGATTAGTTTCTTAATTTTGGTTGCCAATAGGATTATTATTGACTATAATTTTCCAATTTCGAAATCCAATAACAAATAGCATAATGACAAAATCTTTGTTCATCTGATGTACCATATAATTAAACTCACATACACCATTTAATACTTTAATTTAAAACTATAAAACTTCAAAAGTATCGAAAAAGCTATATCTCTAGCCTATAACTTGTATTTTTAAAGTTTTATATTTATATCATCGTTTAAAGTTAACCAACATAATACATGTTGACAAAAAAATGGATACATAAGTAAAGACATTAATTAAAATAACTCATCCTCTTTGGTTGAATATACATTTATGTAACATTAATTAAAGAATTTATTAAAAGGGTTGGTTCTTTTTTTTTTTGAACGTAAGGAAAAATCTAAACCCTAAAGCCTAAACTGAAAAACCTAAACCCTAAAACTATAATATAAACCCTGCTATAAGAAAAAAATTCTAAACCCTAAAACCCAAAATTTAAACCCTAAACCCAATAAAACTAAAACCCTAAAGTGAAACCCAAAATCCTAAACCTAAAAATATAAACACAAACCTAAAACCAAAATACTAAACACAAAATTGAAACCTAAATCTAAAAAAACTAAACCCTAAATGAAAAAATGAAAACATGGTTCTATCGCATACACACACAAAAAATAGTACGGAATTGATTTTTATATATAAAAGAAAAAGGACAAAATTGGTATTATTGTATAAAATATACTGTGTATTCTAGCCAAGACTTTCATATGATTAGTTTCTTAATTTTGGTTGCCAATAGGATTATTATTGACTATAATTTTCCAATTTCAAAATCCAATAACAAATAGCATAATGACAAAATCTTTGTTCATCTGATGTACCATATAATTAAACTCACATACACCATTTAATACTTTAATTTAAAACTATAAAACTTCAAAAGTATCGAAAAAGCTATATGTCTAGCCTATAACTTGTATTTTTAAAGTTTTATATTTATATCATCGTTTAAAGTTAACCAGCATAATACATGTTGACAAAAAAATGGATACATACGTAAAGACATTAATTAAAATAACTCATCCTCTTTGGTTGAATATACATTTATGTAACATTAATTAAAGAATTTATTAAAAGGGTTGGTTCTTTTTTTTTTTGAACGTAAGGAAAAATCTAAACCCTAAAGCCTAAACTGAAAAACCTAAACCCTAAAACTATAATATAAACCCTGCTATAAGAAAAAAATTCTAAACCCTAAAACCCAAAATTTAAACCCTAAACCCAATAAAACTAAAACCCTAAAGTGAAACCCAAAATCCTAAAAATATAAACACAAACCTAAAACCAAAATACTAAACACAAAATTGAAACCTAAATCTAAAAAAACTAAACCCTAAATGAAAAAATGAAAACATGGTTCTATCGCATACACACACAAAAAATAGTACGGAATTGATTTTTATATATAAAAGAAAAAGGACAAAATTGGTATTATTGTATAAAATATACTCTGTATTCTAGCCAAGACTTTCATATGATTAGATTCTTTAATTTTGGTTGCCAATAGGATTATTATTGACTATAATTTTCCAATTTCAAAATCCAATAACAAATAGCATAATGACAAAATCTTTGTTCATCTGATGTACCATATAATTAAACTCACATACACCATTTAATACTTTAATTTAAAACTATAAAACTTCAAAAGTATCGAAAAAGCTATATGTCTAGCCTATAACTTGTATTTTTAAAGTTTTATATTTATATCATCGTTTAAAGTTAACCAGCATAATACATGTTGACAAAAAAATGGATACATAAGTAAAGACATTAATTAAAATAACTCATCCTCTTTGGTTGAATATACATTTATGTAACATTAATTAAAGAATTTATTAAAAGGGTTGGTTCTTTTTTTTAAAAGGGTTGGTTCAGAACATCTATCTCTGTTTCAAATGATCATTGGATTCCAGCTTCTACCCCAAGGCCAGTTACAGGATACATGATTAATTACTACCCTCATTTCCGGGTGAGTGAGTTAATAAATCCAGTACAACAACGTGGAATTTACCACTATTGAATCAATTATTCGACAGCAAGGATGTTTCTATCATTCTCGGGATCCCCACCTCAAATTTTGCCTCACCATGGGAAGGTTTTTTACGAAGACGGGTCGATATACGGTGAAGTCGGTTACACGGTTCTACAACAAAGTTTGGATGCTGGTAGGCCTATTTTCTTGGGCCCTGATATATGGCGCCTTCAAGCACAGGTTTGGAAGGTACAATGTACTCAGAATTTACAGCATTTCATTTGGCAAGCTCTGACGGGATGTATAGCGGTCGGGGCAAGACTAAAGAGTCGCGGTATGCTGATAGACCCACAATGTATGCAGTGTGGAATGGCGACAGAAACAGTGAACCACACACTGTTTGAATGCCCACCGGCACTACAAGTTTGGGCTCTATCTCCAATACCAACGGCTCCCCATCGGTTCCCCACAGGAAGCTTGTTTGCAAATATAGCATATCTTTTTTGGCATCTGCCAAACGATGATAGGATGAAATTATATCCTTGGTTAATTTGGTATATTTGGAAATTACGCAATGATAAGGTTATAACGAATGTGGATTAGGACCCACATGAAATAATCATCAAAGCAACAGCGGAATCCTAGCATGGGTCCCGCACAGGAAAAATATGTGACAGTATGTCCACTATTAGCGACCCAAGGGGAATCATCTCGAGAGGGAGATACTTCCCAGGTAGATGGGGCTTGGAAAGAGACAGGAAGCCGAGCTGGGCTAGGATGGTTTTATTTAAATATTAATACCCAGGATAAGCGTATGGGAACTTGTAACTTAAGACGGGGATATCGCCCCTACAAATGGAGTTGGAGGCCCTTATTTGGGGCATGCAATGCATGCTAAGGCATAACAAATTGATAATTTTGTTTGAGACGGACTGCTCTGATGTGGTGAAGATGGTGTATACGCCAGAGGAGTGGCCGGCGTTCGCAATACTTTTTGACGAGGTTGACCGGTGTAAGCGGAGGTTTACCTCTTTTTCCATCGCGCACATGCTTAGGATGAAAAACACGAAGGCAGACAAGCTAGCACGTAGTGCTCGAGCTCTACGTATTGATGTGTATTATGTAAACTATGTTTCACCAGTTTGAATTCCCGAACTGCTGTAGAAATAGAGGCTGACGACAAAAAAAAGATACACACACACACAAACACACACGGAGAAGTGTAAGATGCGCATAATCAAGATGAGAAGGTTTGAAGATTCAAGAAATGACCAGAATGATAATTATCGAGAAGAAGAAGTTGAAACTTGAAAGGCTATAGTGATAAGTCAAACTAGTAGAGGATCCGCGCAAACGCGCGGTGTGATGTTGCAATTTTGTGAATAAAATCTAAATCCTAAACCTGAGCCGGACCCAAAAACCTTAATCAAAATTTTTGAAAACCCAAACGTTCTTAATATGTCTAAACCCGAAAATTCGAAATCCAAAAAATCCCGAACCAAATAAAAGAAACTCTAATTTTTTGACCTGAAACACTAATCCGACCTAAAAACCCTAAACAAAATTCAAACTTTTTTAATATGTTTAAATCCGAAATCCAAAAATCCAAAAAATCCGGAAAAACCTGAACTGAACCCAAAAATACTTGAACTCAACCGAACAGATATTTTCAAAAAAACCCACCGATGAGAAGTTTTCAAAAAAACCCGAACAATTTCTATATCTCTATATATCTATAAAATTAAGTCTGAGATTTTCACCCAAACCCGAACTTGTTTAGAAGAACCCAAACCAAACCCGATTCAGAAATATAAAAAACTTGAGCGACTTTTATATCACTAAACCCAAAAACCAAAAAAAAGCTTTAAAAGAAATCTGAATTGAACCCGAATTAATTTTTTATTTTTTTTTAACTTTAAACCCGAAAAACCAAAATCATATTCTATTGATTTGGTATTATCGTTAGATTATATAAAGTTTTCTTTTTTGCACATTTTTAAGAGCTGGAAAACGGAAGTTTTCTAAACCATCGGTTTGTTTTAAGTTATTATTCTTGTATCCAAACAATTTTTCAATTTATTCTTCTATCCAAATAGTTTTTTTTCTCTTATTCTTGTATCCAAACATTACAATGTACTAAATTGACCGTCATTAACTCTTTTTCCAAATATTTTCTTTTTATAATTAGATTGTTTTTTTGGTTATAAATTTTTCATGTACTTTTTAATTAATAATATAAAGAATATTATGATAGGCAGGTCGAGTCAAAACAAGTATGGGCCGGGTCGGGTCGTATCAGGTTGGATCATAAACCAGAAACTTAAAACAAAGTGTTTTTTAAAAGCCCTAGATCCGACATTCTTTACAATATTCTTGTATCAAAGTTTTCAAGTTTGCAATCGTGGGAATGAAAACACGGCGGCGGCAGTACGTCTCTCGACCTTCTTCCACCTCAACGACGATCTCAACTGATCTCATCACCGAAATCCTCTTGAGATTGCCGGTGAAGTCTATAGCGAGATGTCGCTGCGTATCGAAGCTCTGGAACTCCACGCTTCGCGATCCGTTATTCACTGAGCTCTTCTTGACCATGTCTTCGGCTCGCCCTCGGCTCTTGTTCTCCTTGGTAGAAGACCGTGAGCTCTGCTTCTTCTCAGCACCTCAAGGTGAGAGCTCGTCTACTGTCGCCGCAGATTATCATCTCCAGTTCACATTAGATGATTCATACAAAGTTTGTGGTCATGTTCGTGGTTTGGTCTGCCTTGCTGATCAAGAAACGGCTCATGTGATATGTAAACCAAGCACAGGACAGTTGTTCCCTTTACCAAAAGTGAAGACGAAGAAGACCTTTAGCGTGTATAGTTTTCTTGGGTTTGATCCGACTGATGAAGAATTCAAGGTGTTGAACATAACCAGTGGGGTTCAGCATCGAGTTCTGACGTTAGGGACTCAAACACTTGAATGGAGAATGATCGAATGTGGCATTGGACGTCATTATCCTAATAGAAATAGTGACGGGATATGCATCAATGGTGGTGTGTATTATATAGCTCGCTTTCATGAGCCTGTTGTTGCGATAGTTTGCTTTAATGTGAGGTTGGAGAAGTATAGAGTTATTAACGAAGCTGAGGACATGCATCTGTTAGGTTCTTCAACTGTTGTAAACTACAAGGGTAAGCTAGGTGTTCTTACCAAAGAAAGCAGACGTTTTGAGCTGTGGGTTCTGGAAGACGCAGAGACGCATCAATGGTCGAAGAATGTATACGTATTGCCACAATCTCTGTGGGAGAATGTAGCTGGAGAGGACGAGTTATACATTGTTGGAGTGGTTGGTGGTACTGATGAAGTTGTGTTGTGGCCGGAAGATGTATGTGATCCGTTGTATGTTTACTACTACAACATGGAGAGGAACACTTTGAGAAGAGTTGAGATCAAAGGAATGGACGCGGTTAGTGACCACACAGCGTACATGACTCTAGACTATGTAGAGGACGTGAAGCTTATGAACTATGTTTAGGACTCACTTGCAGTGTCGCTACCTTCAGTAAGAGTAGTGAGGTTACTTTTCAGTCTATGTATTCAACGAGGGGATTATATGAGTTTGTGGTCAAAGCACTTCCGGTCTTGCATTT
The DNA here is from genome assembly GCA_902728155.2 of Microthlaspi erraticum. Classification (NCBI taxonomy): domain Eukaryota; kingdom Viridiplantae; phylum Streptophyta; class Magnoliopsida; order Brassicales; family Brassicaceae; genus Microthlaspi; species Microthlaspi erraticum. The sequence continues at coordinate 188,488 of CACVBM020000788.1, forward strand.
CCTGATATAAGCCAGTTCCTTGAGGTTTTTTTATTTTTGGAAAGGTTAACACAGAAAACATGCAAATAAACGGGAGAAAAGGGTAACAGGAAAAAAATTGTATAAACATTAAAGTTGTGAAATGCGTAGACCCTGCGATTATGCTAATTCTACCTCTCTCAATTTCTATTTTTCTGCTGCAAAGTTTTGACTGAAAGCTATTAGGCCATAATACTATTTACAGTCTAAGGGTCTAAATGGTGAAGAATAATTAATTTGTATGTTACCAGTTAGAGTAGTAGAATAAGTGAAGAATTGTGTAAAATTCAGTTTCAAAGAACGACATGAAAACTGGTGGACCCTGATTGATGTACAGAAGAAGAAAAAATCTAGAGCACAATAATGTTAATCAAGACACAAGAAAAATAAAATATTACAGCTTTTACTTTTTTTTTAATCAATTTCAATAGATAAAAAATTGAAAGAATCAAAGTTTAGAATTGAGGAATTGTCAAATACTTTTTTCTTAAATTCTTATTTAAAATTATTACTTTATTTTACTGTATTCTCTCGAGTAATTTTGAAGAATATGGATAATTGTTTTTTGAAAAATTAATCTAACACTAGTTTCAATAATTGAGGAATTGTACAATATCACCCCAAAAAAAATTCATATAGGTAGGTAAATTATCCAACACGCAATAAAATCAGCTTCGAATATTTGAATTTTTGGAATGTGTGATATCGAATATTAATAATACAATTATGAATAAAAAAAAGATATGAATTAAATTTAGAGGAGCATATTTGGATACTGTGTGAACATTAATTAAAAAATATTTTAGTTTAGAGATACTTAATTTAATATATATTTTTAAATTATTATAGCAAAAACAAAACATACAAAAACAAGAGGGAATAAAATATGGTGCTAGATGCATATAATACAAGAACAAAATAAGAGGCACATATAGGGGTGTCAAAATGGATAAAAGTTAATGGATCATTCAACCCATCCAATCCATTAGACTAAATAGGCTAAAAATTGGATACAAATGGATTTATGGGTCAATTGAATTGATAGATTAATTGGGTTGGGTTGAAATGGTTAAAATTATAATGGTTTGATGGATTTCAATGGTTAACCATTTAAAAATTTTCATTTTGAGATTTTGTCGGAGAAACGTGATTTCAAGATTTTGAAGGAAAACATGATTTTGAAATTTTGGCGGAAAAACGTGATTTCAAGATTTTGACGGGAAAACGTGATTTTGAGATTTTGACGGAAAAACGTGATTTTGAGATTTTGACGGAAAAAACGTGATTTTGAGATTTTGGCGGGAAAACGTGATTTTGAGATTTTGACGGAAAACGTGATTTCGAGATTTTGGCATTTTGGCGGGAAAACGTGATTTTGAGGTTTTGATACAAGCTTTCATTATATTCCCTATCTTCTCCTTATCCATGGTAAGAGACGGGTTTTTAACAATTGCAAATCGAGCTTGTAAGACTCCAAAAGCGCGCTCAACTTCTTTGCGGGCAAACGATTGATGGGCACAAAATAATTTTGCTTTCGGTTCTCCGGCTGAGGAATTGGTTTGACAAAAGTGGACCATTCCGGATATATACCATCTGTGAGATAGTAAGCCTTCTTGTATCGGTGTCCATTAACAGAGAATGACACCTTAGGAGCTCGACCTTCTAATATATCATCAAACACGGGTGAGCGGTGGAGAACATTAATGTCGTTTAAAGTACCTGGAGGTCCGAAAAATGCGTGCCAAATCCACAGATCATACGACGCGACAGCCTCTAAAACGATTGTTGGTTTTGCATGACCCCGTGCATATTGCCCTTTCCATTCCGTGGGACAATTTTTCCACTCCCAATGCATACAGTCAATGCTTCCTATTGAGCCAGGAAATCCACGCGTCTCTCCGACCTTGAGTAATCGTTTAAGATCTGCTGGTGTAGGCCTTCTGAGATAGTCCTCCTCGTAAAAACGATGATTGCGTTGGTAAATTTATGCAAGCATTTCAGCGCAGTGCTCGCTCCTAGTCTGAGGTATTCATCGGCTGCATCAGCTGCATTGCCATATGCGAGCATACGAATGGCGGCAGTGCATTTTTGTAAGCCGGTCAAACCGGGCTTTCCAGTACCATCCGGTATGTGCTGAAAGAAGGGTAAGTCGGATAGCTTGTTAACTATACGCATGAACAATGGTCGGTTCATCCGGAAGCGACGTCGGAAAATGGCCTCGGGATAGATAGCATTCTCACTGAAATAATCATTGATCAAGCGGATGTTCCCTTCTTCACGTCTTCGATCTATGACCGCTCGTTTCTCCCTTCTCTTCTCTGGCTCAAGAACTTCATTTATATCATCTAAACACTCTCTCATAGAGTTTGCAAACTCATAATCGATTGCTTGTTGAAACTCATCATCAAATGAAAAAGGATGGTTGGAAGATGATGCCATTTTTAGGTTTCTTTGCAATTTGAAAAGAGTTGGTGTTTTAATGAATGGAATGAAAGAATTTTGTAAAGATTTTTTTGTGTTGATGAATGAATGAGAGTTTGAAGAGAGTGTAATGAAAGAAGAGAGTTTATGCTGATGCAATACAAAGAGATAAAAGGTTTTATAGATAAACATTCCAAACATCATTTAGTTGGCCGAGAGTTGCATGTGAATGGCCGAGACAAAACAGAAACAAACGAAAATAGTGGCCGAGTTTGTTTTTTCTGGCCGACAAAACTAAAAAACAAGTTTCAAAAAAAAAAAAGTTGTGTCACACAAACGACCAAAACAAGAGGTCGGCAACAACAACAAAACAAGTTTTCAGTCACAAGGAGAGAAACTCACGGTACTTCTCTTGCTCCAGGATCCTCCGTTTTAGTCTGCATACACGCAAAAACCAGAGTTATCATAAACACAGATACTTTAAAGAACACATTACCTAAGTTCAAGGATACTTTAAAGAAAATACGCATTGATTAGTTATCATAAACACATACTTTAAAGAACACGTTACCTAAGAAGGAATTTAAAGAACAGATACACATTGATGGAAGCAGAACACATTACCTAAGTTCAAGGATCGTTTCACCACTTGCGCCTTTTCTCCCATCTTCGCAGAGGTCTCTTTCAGACGCCCTAAACAATCCTCCATCTCTCTATCGGCCTCACGGGAAGCTGCTCCACAGTCCAAGCAATCTTGCTCTGCTTCCATCAGTAAGTTCTCACAGGCGGCCATATCTTCCCTCAACTGGAGTGTGTGACGCTGAAGAGACCTAAACCGATCGTAAGATGCCATGAATGCTTTCTGAACATGTTTGTGTTTGATTTGGAGCAAGTCCAACCGGCGCTTTTCCGAGTTGTACACCTCAAGTAGGTCCTGCAAGAACCATATACAGGAAGCAGAGCATTAAACTTCAAGCTTCAAACATAAACAACAAACATACCAACATACATAACATAAACATCACAGAAGTATAAACAGCAATATTAACAACAATACGAAAAACACGGAAGCATGCAACAATAAAACTAGTATTTGAACTGGAACATAAACAGAATAAAACAAGTTTAATGATATAAACCAGGAAGCATTAAACCATGACTTTCATATAAAGAAACCGGGAACACAAGGCATCAAACCATTTAAAACATTTAAAACAACGGGACATGACTAGATTATAAGGAAACCGGGAACACAAGGCATTAACAAGGCATTAGGACATTTCACTTAACTGAAACCTACTGATAAATCTGACTAATTAGCTTATCCTTGAGCGCTTTCTCTATTTCGTTAAGTGGTTCGGTTTTTCCTAAGAGGTTAGCTAGGACTTGTTTATCCGCTAATTTGTCCTTGTTAGTGAACTCCTTCTCACTTAGAGCAGCCACGGCTTGGAGGTTCTTCATAGCAGCCTCCCTGTCTTTCGCTGGTTCTCTTCACGGTCTTGGATCCTCTCAACTTTGCAGCCTTTGCTGCCTTCACACCGATCGGTCTCTCTTCTTCTTGTTCCTCCCTGGGACCGACGTCTCCGGAATCATGTGGCTGTGCTCTTTTTGCTCTGCGTTTTGCCTTTATCTCTATTAAGAGAACGCCACTTCTGATCGTTTCTAAGAGCTCTCCACGCATGGTCTAAGATGAAGTTGGTCTTATGATCCTGGTAATAGAACTTGTAAGCCATCTGGAAGATATCATCATCGGATTGGCCGCTTGTAGCTTGACGGCTCGCCTGGTCAAAGCATCCGCAAAACAACTGCACTTCTTTGTTTATTTTCGTCCATCTCTGCTTGCAAGTATTCCACAGGCGAGGAGGGAAGTCCTTCACCGCAGTACACCCATGATAGTAGTTGCAAACCCGTTTCCAAAACGCTTGAGCTTTCTGTTCATTTGCAATGACGCCATCTTTGCTGGTGTTTAACCACGCGGTCACCAGCGCCCCATCTTCTGCGTTTGACCATCTTCTTCTCGCTTCCCGTGTAGCAATGGTGAGCTCTCATCTGCTGTGGAGCTGGTTTGGGTACTAGTTTGGTCACCGAAGAGAGGTGTCTGAGTACTAAACAGAGGAGTTTGGGTACCAAAGAGAGGTGTTTGGGTACTAAACGAAGGTGATTGGGTACAAAACGGAGGTGTTTGAGGTGTATCGGTTTGGTTCATGAGGTATGTGAAGGATCTAGGAAAGCTCGAGGGACTATTGGAACCCATTTCGTAAACAGAAAATGTTTTTTACTTGACTAAAAGTGGGTAACCTAGAGGTTTGTTTTAGGGTTAGCGAGATGAGTGAAGAAGAAGCTCACCAAGTTGTGTCTTTATAGGCAAAATTGGGTGTTACTAAAAGCGACAAGACATGAAACTGTTTTTGAAAGTTTTTTAACTCATTTAACTCTACACTTTAGTGGTTGACATTGCATTTAACTCAACATAAGCAACATACAAGCAAAATTCCTAATCGCTCACAACCTAAATCAGACCTATGAACCAATTAAAAGCAAACAACAACCGCAACCATTAACACCTCTCTACCTAAACCGCAAACAATAACTACAGCCGCAAGCTAATCTATCACACAAAGGCGGAAACCTAACCTTGTACTTTCTCGAGCTGATTTGAGTTGCCATCATCTCCACCAGCTGTCTTCTTCGACGCCATCTCGAGACATGAGGAAAAAGAAGAAAGAATACATGTTAGTTAAAAGAAAAGAGCATTCAAAGCTCTAAGATGTATGCTTTCTAGTTCCGTTGGATTTTTATGAATAATAAAACACAAGAGACAACAGTTTTAAGAATCAATGTCACGCACAAAGCATTCAACCGACATGATACAACAAAACGAATCAATATGAGCTCGCAAACCATTTCCGGGAGATTACAATCACGTTTCAGACAGAACATATACTATAACAGTTTCACCCAATTCGATTCACCTCAGATTAAATCAGACAACCACACATGGCAAATCAATTAACATTTCCAGCAAACTCAATTTCCTAAATCACAAATCCGATTTACGTTTTCAAACTACTCAACCACCAAAATTCATTTTATACTGAGTCTGGATAGAGGCCCATACCTGAGAAACTCGCCGAAATTCTAAAAACTCGCCGGAAATCGCCGGAGATCGAACACGAAAAAAAGAGAACGCGAGACGACGAAGAAGGAGAAGAAAAACTGGACGAAAGAGAAGAAGGAACAGAGCAGAAACGGGGTATCGGAGACAGAAATCTCGTGTCGCCGATTTCAGATCGACGAGAAGCGGAGAAAGCGAGGAGTCAAACTGAAATGAAAAAAAAAACTCGGGACACCGACGAAATCCACAAACGGGCTCCTTCTACAGCTGACATGTGGTCGGTAGAACCGGTTGTGGGCTGCTTCCGGAGAGACGATTCTGGAAGTTGGCTTGCCACATGTGTAATATTTTGCAATTGTTCTCTAATTATGGGCTAAAGAAACGTAGTGAGTATGTGCGTTGTTGCACATGCTCTAACTGTTGAAGTAACGGTCTTGTTTTAATTTAATTTTACTATCTTAAGATAAATTTTAAACTTGAAACCACATAATGGCCACGTAGAAGCATAGTAGCATTTCTTTAGGAAAAACATAGGATGTGAATTGATGGAAGTTATTTAAAAAAAATAGGTGGAAATTGTTTTTTACTCCCAATTCCCCATCTGGTTATTAACCAATTAAGTGGAAAACACAAAGATAATTATTCGCTCAATAATGCTATATGTAGCGTTATTTATTACTCTTATTATTAATTTTTTATAGAGTAAAACACTCTTTATTTTATTCCACCTGTTTACTTTATTTTCATTTTTCCTTCCGTTTCAATTACTTTTCTTTCATTTACTCCCAACTACTCTAAATAAATATTGTACAGTTACAAATCCAATACAAAAATATTACATAACTAAAATAGGATAAAAATTAGGCTTGAGATTTTTATCCGAACCTAAACTCGACCCGAGAAACCCGAACCAAATTTGAACTGAAATTGAAAAAAAAAAAACACTTTATTCCTATACAGTAATTTGTGTAAATAGGACAAATATACATCGTATTTAGCTAATAGGAAAAGTACTAATCACTTTTTTTTTAATACTAAACTACCCCTTCTCTCTCCTCTCTCCTTATTCTATTCTTCTCCATCGTTCACTCTGCCTCTTTCTTTTATCTCCCTCTCTATCTCCCAAATCTGAACTGAAATTGAAAAAAAAACACTTGATTCCTATACAGTAATTTCTGTAGATAGGACAAATATACATCGTATTTAGCTAATAGGAAAAGTACTAATCACTTTTTATAATACCAAACTACCCCTTCTCTCTAATCTCTCCTTATTCTCTTCTTCTCCTTCGTTTCACTGCGCCTCTTTCTTTTATCTCCCTCTCTATGTCTCCCAAATCTGAACTGAAATTGAAAAAAAAAACACTTGATTCCTATACAGTAAGTTGTGTAGATAGGACAAATATACATCGTATTTAGCTAATAGGAAAAGTACTAATCAATTTTTTTTTAATACCAAACTACCCCTTCTCTCTCCTTTCTCCTTATTCTCTTCTTCTCCATTGTTCACTCCGCCTCTTTCTTTTATCTCCATCTCTATATCTCCCAAATCTGAACTGAAATTGAAAAAACTCAAAAACCGGAAAAAATCTGAACCGAACTCGAACCAAAATTTTAAAAAACATGAAAAATTTCTATATTTGTAAACCTGAAACTCGAAAAATCCGACCCGCCCAAACTAAAACCCGAAACCTAGTAAAAATAATTGAATTCAAAATAATCAATAACATCAGAAATTAAGAGAAACTTATAATCCACATATCCAAAAGCATTAACTAAACTTAAACAAACAAAAACTTCACCACAATATACAAAATATTCGACAATAACATTACTCCCTCCATTTTATATTAGTTGTCGTTTTTAGAAAAGTTATGAAATGTATTAGAATGTGTTTTGAGTTAAATACATCCATATATATTTTATATACATTTCTAAAAATGACAATTAATATAAAATGTATAGGTATACATTAATAGAAATGGATTGAATTATACTCCTAAACCACGTACTGGTTAGAAGATAAACAGTAACACAAATAAAAATAAAAAATTATAAAAAAGAACTATATGATATTGTTTGCGTTTATATGATTTTCGTACAAAGAAAACTTATTAGTAACGAAACTTAGATAAATACATTAATAGTTTAATAGTTTAATAGTTTAATAGTTTTAGTTAATCCATGGTTTGACGCCGAAGTTGGAAGCACATGATTGATTAAGTTGATGTCTCACTGGAGTGATCTTTGCTATGAATGTATGCGTATGAAGATGTCATTCCACCAAACTAGCCCACAGATTTTGTCTACGCTAACACTGTTTACAGTCACCAATATGCGGTGGCGGAGCCAGTAAACTAGCAAGATGGTCAATTGACTTCCACTAATTCTTAAATTTTATTGAATTAAGGTATATAATTGTAATATAGATTGGTTATTTGGTTAGTTTCTAATGGTTTTAACTTTTACTAATTGTAAGTTCCCAAATTTTGACTCCACTATATACTTTTTTCTAGCTCCGCCTCTGCCACTATGTAACAATAAAATTATCCAACTCATTTTTCGAATTATCTGATTTAAAAAAAAAAACAGTCGCATTTAAAGTTCGAAAAATCTACTATGCATAAATTGTCATAAGATCAGTATTTGTACCATGTCAGTTTTTACTAGTAATCTTCAGTCTTCACTTAAGTTGGTATTTCGTAATGAGGTTTGTGATGGGTGAGAGTTTGACACAAAATGTTTTTTGAAAAAAAAAAAATATGCAATGATTTCATTCAATCGTTTCTTCACGTTAATTTTTGTTAGAAACTATGGTTTTTGAGTTTTTTAGATACCACATACTGTATTTGAGAATTTAAATTATTAAAAATGGAAAACGCTTTTTTTTACTGGTTGACCAAAAGACTAGTGTTTTTACATTTTGGTTGAACAAAGTCCAAAAGAGTTGGGCCATATTTTTGGTTGAACATACATTTTGACACAATTAAATAAAAGAAATCATCCTTTCCAGAACCAAAATGACAAAATCTAACACACACACACAAACACACAAAAGGGGTTCTTTTTTTTTTTTTTTTTTCACTGAATCGTACGTTGTATTAAATAAACCTCACAAGGAGGGAAATGTAACAGTAACAGAGGCAAAACGGGAAAGGCTCAAAACAAAAACAACCAACAGAACACAGAGCATAAACAAGCTCTGATTCTACAAGATCAAAAAACCGAGAGGGAAGAAACTCTGATAGAGACGAAAGAAAGCCATCGGGTTGACTGACATTCAAATTATCACACACCTCCATTCAAATTAGCTCTCTCCATATGGAAGAAATCCCACATCCAAGAGGGCGCTCCAGTCTCTACATACGATGATAGCCGATCATCCGATGTGACACATTTGGCTATTTCGAAAGCTCCCATGTTGCATCTCCTGTCTTCAAAGCTAATGTCCCAGCCTATTTGTTCTCTTGTCAACATAATCAGACCTGCGATATGCCTCAGAAACGCCGGCCATTGCGATGGTTGATTAAGACCTTGGATGATCTCCATCGATGATGCCGCAAAGGTGACGTTTTCTCTATGCATATCCTTCATACATTGCAGGGCCCATTCCCAGCTCCGGATTTTAGCATCAAAGCAAGTGGAGACATTAGTATAGGAACGTCGACTATGGCAAAGGACCGTCCCTAAGCTGTCACGTAGGACCCACGAAGCACCAGATATAGCCTTGGACTGTGACCATGAGAAACCAATATTGCATTTGAAAATGTCCTGTTTCAGGCGGTGACCATCGCATCACCACCGGTTCCGTTGCCGGTATTATATTCTCAACACGGTTTTGCGCCATAGACCACTGTCTTGCATCATCAAAAGCCTTTCCAACGACTTCATGTGGCTCAAACCGCTTACCCTCGAATACCATTGCATTCCTATTTTTCCATAGGACCCATAAGACCCATGGAGGAACAGAGCGAATATCCTCCGGTACATCCTTCCTCGCCATTACCCCGAATAAATTTAGGTTTTCAAATAAAGAACTGCAAAACCCATTTTCCGGGGATGGAACATTAGATAAGGCCCACACCAATCTTGCCTGTGGACACTCGAAAAGGATATGATTTATCGACTCCAACTCATGCTGACAGAGTAGACATCCCAAATCTCCCCTAATGCCTCTGGTTCTCAGCCTCTCCATCACTGCCAAGGATCCAGAGCATGCTTTCCACATAAAGACTTTGATTTTTGGAGGAGTTTTACCTTCCAACACTTCTCGTAGATGGGATACATTGATGGTTGTGCCTCGGCCTGAGTATATAGATCTTTGTGTTTGATCTTACTCATGAGATCATATCCCGTCTTCACTGTATACACCCCATTCTTCGTACCTGTCCACACAAAGGAATCTTCTCTGGAAGTATATGGCCTCTGCCTACAGATGAGCTCAATATCATCCCGACAGAAAAGCTCCCTGAGTATAGTCATATTCCAGTTCTGCCTCGTCTCATCAATAAGATCAGAGACTCGTAACTCTATGTTCATCAAGGAATGCCTTCCTCCAGGTCGACTTGGGATGCCGTCATAGAGCCAATTGTCCACCCATACCAGAGTAGCTTTCCCATTACCTATCGAGCGTCTCAGCCCTTTCCTCAAAAGTTCTCGGCCGTAGATGATGCTCCTCCACCCGTATGATGCTCCGCGACCACTAGAAGCAGACAACAGATCACCATCAGCATAGTATCGACTTTTAAAGAACCGGCTGAACAGGCTTTGGGGGTCATGCAGTAATCTCCAGGCTTGTTTGGCAAGCAAAGCTTGGTTGAAAACTTGGATATCGCGAAATCCCAAGCCCCCAGCCTTCTTTGGCAGCGTTAATTTCTCCCAGCCTACCCAATGAATCTTGCTCTTATTCTCCTCTGTACTCCACCAGTAAGTCATCATGGCACTGGTAAGATCTTTACAGAGCTTCACCGGAAGTTTAAAGCAGGTCATAGCATACATAGGCATTGCCATTGCCACCGACTTGAGTAGCACTTCTTTACCTCCCTGAGACAAGGACTTAGCATACCAACCGTTTAGTCTCTTATAACAATTTTCCTTTATGTACCCCATAAGCTGTTGTTTGTGGATCCACTTAGATACTCCGGTAATCCCAGGTACTTGCCTGTTCCACCTTCAGTGAGGATATTGGATTTGGCCTTGATCCAAGCTTTGATTTCTGCCGAGACACGTGAGCCAAAAGTAATGGCCGATTTTGAAGCATTGATTTTCTGACCCGAAACTCTTTCATAATCACTTAAGACCTCGAAAAGCTCCTGACACTGTTGATTCGTAGCTTGACATATAAACAAGCTATCATCCGCGAATAGCATGTGATTAATGGACGGACCACTAGGATGAAACTGAATACCCGTGATTCTTGCTTGACTTTCAGCTCGATTAAGCAAATGGACCAAAGCCTCCGTACATAAGACAAAGAGAAATGGAGATAAGGGGTCACCTTGACGCAAGCCACGTTTTGGTCGTATCATTCCGTACGGTTGGCCGTTTATTAGGACAGAGTACGTGACAGTCTGTACACAACTCATGATCCAGTTGATCCATATAGTTCTGAAACCCATAGCCACCAAGAGCTCTCGTAAAAACCTCCACTCCACACGATCGTATGCCTTTGACATATCAGTCGTAATGGCCATAAAACTCTCCGAAATCTCACGGTGTGAACTCAGACTGTGGACTATCTCATGGGCAATTAAGATGTTATCAGAGATGAGTCTCTCCGAAACAAAAGCTGACTTCGTGGGAGACACGATTGCAGGTAGAATCTTCTTCAGTCGAGATGTGAGAATCTTAGACAAGATCTTGTATAACACCGTACAAAGGCTAATAGGTCTGAGATCCGTCATTCGAGGGGTACTAATCTTTGGGATGAGAGTGATATACGTATGGTTCCATTCATCCTGTATCTTTCCACTTCTAAAAAAGCTCTACACATCCACAAACAACTGATGCTTCACAATCTCCCAGTACTTTTTATAGAAGAAACCAGTCATTCCATCATGGCCTGGTGTTTTCTCACTCTCGATAGAAAAAAAAGCTAATCGGACTTCTTCCAAAGTAACATCACATGTAAGCCCATCATTCATTGCGTCTGTCACTCGAGGGAGAAAATCTGAGAAGATCTCGGTGAAAGACGTCGGGGAGGAAGTCTTAAACAAATCGGAGAAATACCGCACTGCCACTTCACTCTTATCCCGATTAGAAAACTGTTCTCTTTCGTGCTCATCAAGTAAAAACTGCAACGAGTTTTTAGCTCTCGTAGATTTCACAGAAGCTTGAAAGAACTTTGTATTCCTATCTCCTTCCCTCAACCACTTCTCTCGAGATTTCTGTCTCCAGAAGATTTCCTCGTCACAATAAGCTATAGCTAGCTCGATTTTGATCTCAGCAATTCTCGTAAACCATGGATATCGCTCCTCTTCTTCCTCTTCCAGTTCTTCTCGTAGCTTTGTGATCCTTGTCAAAGAATTTGACCCATTTTGCTCTTTCCATCCACTAATTGCTCTCCGGCAGTTAACAATGCGTGATAGACTTGTCCCCGAGTGAGATTAACTTCCACTCTCCCAAGTATTTTTGACCAACGGTTGAGAAATTAGGGTCCGGGGCCCATCTCTTATCAAACCTGAACTGACCACATAAGGGTTCACTCTCACCCATGAACTTGACCAAAACAGGCCTGTGATCAGATGGATACCTCTCAAGGAACCATTGATGTCCACTAGGGAACATCGATAAACACAACGGGTTAGCAACACATCGATCCAAGCAACATTTGATGGTTTGCTTGTTTCTAACTCCTCTCCACGTAAACTTATTCCTTGTGCTCCCTCACAGTTTTGCAGAAAAGTCTGAAACGGTCTGAAACTAGACAGATGCCTCACTTTACCACCAATCTTCTCATGTCGTTAGATAAAATCTCATTGAAATCACCTATCATACACCAAGCGTCCTTCCGACTAGAGCCAAATCTAGTCACTCGTTCCCAAACTTCAGCTCGAAACTTTGGATTCGGATTCCCATATATGCATGAGAGAAACCAAACCCGACCACCACTTGTAATCTTCATATCCAGAACATTTTTATCTTCTAGAAGGACTACAACATCCAAATTTTCCTTCCAAAAGATAGCAAGACCACCACTAAGACCATCAGGTTCAATTGTGCGAAACCATTTGTATCCTAGTGCAACATGTAACTCTGCCAGAACTTCCAACTTGTTTTTTGTCTCCATCAGGAACAAAATATCAGGGAAATGCACCCGGCACATTTCCTTGATACAATCGATTGTCACGGGATTCCCAACTCCGCGACAATTCCAGCTCAAGATACCTATTTGATCTTCGGCAGATCAATTGGATCCACTCTTGTTTGGTCTCTCTTAATACACTTGGCTGAGACCTCTCCAGCTTCTTCTGCCTTCTTTTTACTGTGACTAGACTCCTGCTGGCCAGAACTTTGTTGTTGCTCTGTTTCAGTCGGAGTGCTTGTAGCATCCCTTTTCTGCGATTTCCTAGTAATTGATTGGGGTCGCTTGCGATACTTCTTTTTCTTTGCTGTACCTGTCCCGGACGAGCTAGCACCAGAAGTGCCAACCCTAAAACCCGTAGAACAGTCAGCAAAGGAAGATTCAGTTGATGCTGCCAACTCCATACTACGGAGCAGTTCCAAATTGGAGCGCCCACCTGAAAGCTGAGCGTCTCTCATCAATCTATCTCCTCGCTCTTCTGAAACATTCTGCTCCGGGAAGTGGAATACAAGTCCTTTTCCTTTGTTGACATTTGTAGATAAGATTGGAGCTGGTTCAAGACGTAAAAGAGTCTTCTGCCCCCAAGGTATCTCCCTCCAAATTCAAGATAGACTGTTTCACTCTCAACTCTCTAGCTTTCTTCTCAGACGGATCCACCACCTGAAGATATTGTCTGGCTACATCTAGCACTTCATTAGCTATCTTCCACTTGCATGTGTTACTATCCAATCCCACTTGTGTTAAGACACCAAACAGAGGATCATTAGGTTGCAGACGCGGGGTCTGAACCACTGTAACTACCGGAGCTATTACCTTGGCGGGAGCTGGAGTTCTGACAAGGTTACTCCAACGAGCAGGGTTCTCAGGACATCTAGACTTGTCATGTGTCAACCTCTGACACTAGAAGCATCGTTTCCGGATTCTCTCGTACTCAAACATAACCGTGACTACGTCTCCTTCCGGTAGTTCCACTGTCTTAAAGTTACAAAGTGGTTTGGAGGTGTTAAAGAGGACCCTTGCTCTGACATACCTTTGGTTTTGGGGTTTCTCTGGGTCAAATGCTACTTCAATCACCTGTCCAATCACCTCTGCAATGTCTGTGATTGTAGCTTCAGTATAGTAGTTCACCGGCACCTCATATAATCGCACCCAAACTGGGAGAATCGTTAGATAATCATCAGGCGGTTTTTCAACCCATCTCTCCAACGTGACACACCAATCATCATGTGTGTAGACGCCAACTTTCAAGACCTTCTTGAGATCCTCCTAATACTTAAAGAAAAACTGAAAACTATCTTTCTTGAGCGCTACTCCATGTACTCTATCAAAACAGTTAAAAGCCCTCGGGAGATCCCATATGAGGCTTTTCATGTTTTGATTTTCCGGATTAATCATCTTGTTCCTTTCAGTAGAACGGTATTTCTGGTGACTTGGAAGCTTAAGCGGCCTATCTCCTATGGTCATTGATTGTAGAGCTTTGTTAAAATCCATCTCCATCTAGTGTAGACGAAGCTTTGCAAAGATGATCAAAAACCAAACGAGAAGACCTCGGAAGTCTTGACGGCGGCTTCTCTTCTTACGGTATTAGGGTAAAACTTGTTCGAGAAAATTCGAAACTTGCCAAAAACGCAATGGTAGATTATGAAATGGTAGTTTGTTTTTTTTGTTTGAATCATATTTTAAATTAAAATTTATGGTCAAAATTTGGTGAATTCGTAGTTTTGGTAGATTTGAGGAATCCTATTTTTGGAGAAAATATTTAGAATAAGACTTCCGACGTAAAATAATATTTTTGAGAAATTTGTGATTTTATACTGCACAAATTAATTGCAGAGAAATTTTATTGACTCACAAATACAGCGGAAAATTTGTTAATCAGATTTTGTTTGATGGTAACGTTGCGGAATAGTTTGTAATGAATATTTCTATTTGCTTTCTTAATATAAATTTTAAAGAAAGTTTACCTTGACTACATTTTATCAGCAATATTTCTAAAGGTCTTTTAAATTTAGTTAAATTATAATCTTTTGAAAGAATCACATATTTAATGTATTTTGAAAATAGGAAACAACTTACATATAATAATACATATAAATAAATAGCAAAATATCTATTCATTATTCAAAAAAAAAAACCCTACAATATTAGTAATAGAGACAATATGCTTATTATTATATAAAAAATATTTTATATGGATTGAGAAAGAAATAAAATAGATATTAATCTAAAAACAATATAGAAAATGACATATTCATTCAATAATAATTTATTTTAAATACGAAAATGTTAAAGTTAACTCAATCCCACGCTTTAGGCGTGGGTAATCCCCTAATGTTTTTGGTTGAACATACATTTTGACACAATTAAATAAAAGAAATCATAAAATGACAAAATCTAACACACACACAACCACACAAAAGGGGTTTTCGAAGCCTATTAATGCAGTAAATTGAAGGGGGAAAAAAGAAGTTGAGAATCGAAGGTTTGGTTGGGTTTTTAAGCTTTTTGTTTTGAGATATCAAATTTCTAATGCCAATTTCATTTATTAATTTCCGCCGATCTATCGACTCTCGCCATTCTTCTTCTTCACTCTCGTGACTGCGACGATTTCGTCTTCCCGTTGAAAAAGGTAAAGCCTTTATTCTCTCTCGTTTCAAATTCCGGAAATTTTAGATGGGACTTTACTAGTAGTCTTAGTCTTAAATGCAATACTTTTCGAATTGAGGCTGTGATGGAGCTTCCTGGTCTGCGCTGGTCACTTTTCTTGTAGACTCATAAACCCTAACCTGAAATGTTTCAACAATTTTGGTTCTTGTCGCTTCAAGTTTCCTTTTTTTTCTCTCGTGAGTGTTCAATTGGGTTTTGGGGAAAGAATATGAGCTGGATCTTGCTTAGACTGAGAACTGGTTGATTGATGATTCCTGGCAATTAAATGTTGTTGCTTTCAAAGTGTAGTAGGTTTCTAGTATTCAAAGCGCCATGAAAACACGGTGGAGGCAGTACTTCTCTCGAGCTTTGTCCTCATCAACGAATGCAAAAGGAGAAAACTCAGAGACAATCTCAACTGATCTCATCACCGAAATCCTCTTGAGATTGCCTGGGAAGTCTGTAGCGAGATGTCGCTGCGTATCGAAGCTCTGGAACTCCACGCTGCGCGGTCCGTATTTCACATAACTCTTCTTGACCATGTCTTTGGCTCGTCCTCGGCTCTTGTTCACCTTCCGAAAAGACAGTGAGCTCTGCTTCTACTCTGCACCTCAAGGTGAGAGCTCGTCGTCTCCTGTAAGCGCAGATTATCATCTCCAGCTCAAATTGGATGATTCATACGAAGTCTGTGCCTCTGTGGTCACGTCCGAGGTTTGGTCTGCCTTAATGATCTCCAGGACATAAGGGAAAGGAAAGAAACGGCTCTTGTGATATGTAAACCAAGCACAGGGCAGTTGTTGCCTTTACCAAAAGTGAAGACGAATACGAGTTTTCTTGGGTTTGATCCGACTGATCAGGAATTCAAGGTTTTGACCATAACCGGTGGTGGGTTTGAGCATCGAGTTTTGACGTTAGGGACTCGAAAACTTGAATGGAGAAGGATCGAATGTGGCATTGGACGTCATTGTCCTAATAGAAATAGTGACGGGATATGCATCAATGGTGGTGTGTATTATAAAGCTTGGGACGATCACTCAGGTCGTGTGATAGTTTGCTTTGATGTTAGGTTGGAGAAGTGTAGAGTTATTAACGCAGCTGAGGGCATCAATCTAAATTGTGGTGCTCTTATAAACTTCAAGGGAAAATTAGGTGTTTTTACCGAAGAAAGCAGAATTTTTGAGCTGTGGGTTCTGGAAGACGCAGAGAGGCATGAATGGTCAAAGAATGTATTGCCACTGCCTCTGTCGAAGATTGTAGCTGGGGAGGCCATGATATACATGGTTGGAGTGGCTGGTGGTACCGATGAAGTTGTCTGGTGGCCACGATCTGTATGTGCTCCGTTTTATGTTGACTACTACAACATGGAGAGGAACACTTTCAAAAGAGTTGAGATCAAAGGAATGGAGGCAGTTAGGGACTACACAGCGGACATGACACTAGACTATGTAGAGGACGTGAAGCTTATGGAACATGTTTAGGACTCACTTGAGAGTGATAGCTCAATCCGGTCTTTCCATGTCTCTAGCATTTCCTGTTTTTTGTTGTTGTTGTTGTGTTGCTACCTTAAGTAAGAGAAGTGAAGTTCGTTTCAGTTTATGTGTTACTGTTTTTATTTCTAACATCTTATCTACTTGATATGAGTTGTAAAAAACTATAACTCGTGTAGCAGATTACGGATAGTGAAATGATCAAAATGTTAATTATCAAGAAGAAGAGGTTGAAAAAACTTTAAAGGCTATAGTGACTCGTCAATTTATCAAAAAAAAAAACTTTTCGAATTGAGAGGTTTCTTTTTGGTTTCTAAGATTTTATTTTATGTACTATATACCTCAGAATTTCCTATAAAGCTTCTTTCTAAGTTTCTCTCTCTAAGATGTCTCTCTAAGTTTCCAACATTTATTCTTCCTTCAATAATTTTTTGCTGTAAAATAATCTGTATAAAAACAAAAATTTGATGGATTCACTATGCTCTGATTTCATCACTCATTCGAGTGTATATATATGAAAAACATAACCAATGAAATTATTAATGCAAATTTATGTCATGACCCGTCTCGTCCCATTTTATTGCTTTTCATTATATCTTATCCGTCTGAGAACCATCCTATCTCATTTTGTTTCTTTGATTTTGTTATGTCCCATTTCGGTCCTTCTGTTTCTTTTCGTTCTGTCTCTAAATATAATAAGAGGTAGACAAAATTCACTTCTCATCCTGTTATTATGTTTCTTCTCAGCCCGTCCAGTCTGGTCTCGTCTCATTTCATCCCAATAAAAACAAAGTATATAATTTAATAAAACTAAAATTACTAAATAATAACTTTTTATAAATCTATACATAAGCTTCTTTTTTTTAAATGACTTTTCATATTCTTGTTCTTGTTAAACCTATTATATTAATGAATAATAATTAATTACTAGAATATTAAAACAATTAAACTTAAGGGTCTAACTGGTAAATGTGGAATGTAGCTAAATTGAGGAATGTAGCTGAATATATGATTTTAATATGTTACCAGTTAATTATGAGGTATTGTAGAATTGTGGAATTGAGAAAAGTTGAGCAATTGTAGATTTTATCACTACAAGACGAAAACATTCTTTTTTTCAGAAAACACTTTAACAAAAATGAAAAAACATGCTAACCTGCTTTTAATATACCAATCATTGTATACAATTATTAGTTTTTTATAATTAAATAGATAATTTATTGTTTATTTCTAAGAAATTAAATTTGATTTAAAAAAAATGCAGTCCAATAATAAAATTATGAATCCGAAAAATTAAATTACGAATCAGGAAAATAAATCTACAGATGTGGATCCAAGTAATAAAAATGTTTAGACGAACATATACAAATATATGAAATAATATATTAAATAATGCTTCTTTTAGTATAAAAAAAAACTCATTTATAATAAACAAAAAAAAACTCATTTATAATAAACTCTAATATAGATTTTTGAATCTTTATAGCACATAAACTTTGTGGAAGAACAAGAGAACAACAACAATGGACGATGTGGCATGTATCAGGAGGCTATATACATTTATAACTTAAATAAATGATAGATGTTAACTATAAAACATTTATCATTTTACTTGACTTCCACAGATTGTGATTTTTGTTATAAAATCATACAAGCATCATCTAACAAAAAAAATGAAATAAATATAATCTTTGTTATATGAGTATTCTTAAAATTCATTTTTGAAGTTTAAATTTTAAATACTATAACAAACTTGTGTTCTATTTTATTTTCAACAGTGAAATGCTAATTATATTTTCATATAAAATGGTGCAATTTTTAAAAGTTTATAATTCTTATGTTAAATAAAGTATTATGAATCCAAAATCTAAATTCTTAAATTCTATATATTTTTTTTTTAAATTATTTAATTATTTTTTAGTTATTTCACAACTATATGTTTTTATTTGTTTATTGATTCGACTGGGTAAATATTTTGTTATTCTATTGTACTAATAATTTGTTATATATTTATTTCGCATTCAGCAAAATTTAGCCGTTACCATTCACATTACTAAGTAATCAGCCAAATTCCGGAATTATTCATCATTTAATTCTGCAAGATTCCATATTCAACAAGATTCTTGGATTACCGTGTAGACCCTAAGATATACAACAATGATGTGTCAAATTTCTAGAGCTCATTTTTTATGATGTAGAGGACTGAGAAAAGATTAGGCTTGAAATTATATATATATATATATATATATATAGATTTTCAAGTATATTAAACAGATATTTTATAATTACAAATCAAATACATAAATATTAGGGTACATTACTGAAATAAAATAATTAATAACAGCAGAAATTAAGAGGAACTTATAATTCACAGATCCAAAAGCATGAGCTAAACTTGAAAACAAACTAAAAATTCACCACAGTATACAAAATATCTGACAGGCGACCGTAACACTGTATAATACAGCGAAAAGAAAACGGATTAAAATTATACTCCTAAATCCACGTGTTGGTGTTTGCGTTTATAGGATTTTCTTCGTAAAAAAAAACTTATTAGTAAGAAGCTTTGAATTTTGACCAAAAAAAAAAGTAACAAGCTTTTTTTTTTTTTTTTTTTTTTTGTCAACAGTCTAAGTTCCTAAATCCGGTCGGGAGGCGGAATCGGTGGAACTGAGTTTATGTAGTACACATCGTGGGGCTGAGCTCGAATCGGGAATGTATGTGAGGGAGAACGCCTGGAACATCCCTCTGCATTTCGCCACTTCTTCAAGTAATATCGCAAAAGCTGGTAACTCTGTCGGTTTGGACACCATCTTCACCAACTGAGCACAGTCTGTTTGGAAATTCATCCGGCGTTTATTATGGACTAGCATACTTTGCATAGCCCACCAAACCAATGCATCCAGTTATGTCTGAAGAGGAGATAAACCCCACCGTAAATTGCTAGACCCAATTAAAATTGAACCCGAGTCCGGGTCGAAATTGTACCATCCAAGTCCTGCCCGACATTCTGTTACTTTCCAAGCTCTATCAATCTGACACCACTCCCCCAGTGGGGCGGGGCTAGCCTGAGTGAAGCTATTAATGTTTACCCGTTCTGTTACCGTTTGGGCTGCTGCCCATGCCCGTGCTTCCATTATCGCGGATTCCAGGACATCCTGCGGATTGTGATCATCATTTGAGAAAACTTTAGAGTTTCGGGCTTTCCAGATAAACCATAGAAGCCATGGGAAAATCAACATATCATCATTGTCTGGGAGATTCCAAAAAAGATGTGCCATATTTGAATATAGTGCGTCCGTAGGAAAGTGCTCGGAAGGCGTAGGTATAGGAGAGAGTGCCCATGCTTGGCGAGCCGGAGGGCACTCAAAAAGCATATGGTTTATGGTCTCATCTCCCATGCCACATCTCACGCACTGCGGGTCCATCCGCATTCCCCGACTATCGCGCACCCACCGATAAATAGCCGGTAATAATTTGCCAAATGAAATGTTGGAGTTTTGTAGTAGTTTTAACCTTCCAGGATTGCGCTTGCAGCCCCCGGATATCAGGTCCGAAAACTGGTAACGCCTCCTTATCTGAGAGGTCTTGTAAAATATTGTAGCCCGATTTAACTGTATACCGACCCGTGGTTGTATAAAACCAACCTCAATTATCGGGTTTATATCCAGTAGCCACTGGTATACCCGTAATACGAGTGACTTCCTCACTCTCAAACAATTGCTGTAATAGTGGGCGATTCCACGTTGAGGTCTGGGAATTAATCAACTGATTCACCGTCAGGTGGGGGTAGTAATTAATTCCTTTGGAGATAGCTGGCCTCGGGCGAGAGTCAGAAATCCAGGGGTCATACCATACAGAGATAGATGAGCCTGAACCAACTCTTTTGATATGTCCTTTGTGTACCAGAGGTCGAGCTGAAACAATACTCTGCCATCCATAAGATGGGGAGTAAGATCGTATTGGATCCAAGGGGGTTGAGTTCCGAAAATATCGTCCCTTGAAAACTTTTGCAAATAACGATTCCGGGGTTATCCATTAGCCGTCATAACTGTTTTGCAAGTAGCGCCGTGTTAAAGTCTTCGATTACCCTAAATCCCAAACCCCCATCTGTTTTGTGTCGACACAGTTTTCGCCATGCGAGCCAATGCATTTCACGTGTTTGGGAATTTGTACTCCACCAGAAATCTGCCACCGCACTTGTGAGTTTATTCGTAACCCCCTTCGGTAATCGGAAACATGACATGACATGTGTTGGCATTGCCAATAGTACAGATTTTACCATTACTTCTTTTCCTCCTTTAGAGAGGACCTTTGATGTCCAACCGTTTATCCGTTTCTGTTGTCTGTCAATAAGAAAGCTGAAGATTTTTGTCTTAGCACCCCCCAGACTCTCTGGGACACCTAGATAATTCCCGACCCCCCAACCTTGTGTATACCCAGTATATGATGAATTTCCGCCCGTACCGTAGTCTCCACCGTATGTCCAAATTGGATGGAAGATTTATCAAAATTTATTTTTTGACCCGATGCCCGTTCATAATTCTGAAGAATCTGAAGTAAAATAGCGCTCTCCTCAACTGTCGCCTTGCAGAAAAATAAACTATCGTCCGCAAATAGTAAATGTGAAACTGGTGGGCTTGCCCGAGCCACCTTCAGACCCGTCAGAGATTTACTCAATTCGGCCCGTTTAAGGTTAGATATCAAGACCTCTGTACAGAGAATAAATATGTAAGGAGATATAGGGTCGCCCTGCCTTAGTCCCCGATTCGGAATTATTTTCCTCCGTGGTTGCCCATTAATAAGTACTTTATATTCCACCGACTTTATACATTTCATGATCCATCCAATCCACCGGTCGTCGAAACTCATTTTGCGCATGGTGGCTTCAACAAATTGCCACTCAACGCGATCATAGGCTTTACTCATATCAGTTTTGACTGCCATATACTTTCCTTTGCAAGACTTATTAGTTCTTAACCCATGAAACATTTCCTGTGCTATCAGAATATTGTCTGAAATTAGTCTCCCCGGGACAAAGGCTGACTGGGTTTCCGAGATTAATTGTGATAAGACTATTTTCAACCGCTCACATAATACTTTAGAAATAATTTTGTACCCCACATTACAGAGGCTAATCGGACGCATTTCCGTCATCCGTGTTGGTCGCTCTGTCTTCGGAATCAAACAGATATTCGTCATATTTAATCTGTTATCAAATGCTCCCGTTGTCAAAAAGTCATTAATAAGACCCAAAATATCTTTTTTGAATAAAGACCATGATTTTTGGAAAAACAAGGCCGTCATCCCGTCCGGACCTGGAGCTTTCTCCGGGTTCATCAAAAACAAAGCCACCCGCACTTCCTCTTCCGATGCTGGCCGTGTGAGGAATGCGTTATCTGTCCCCGAAATCACCTCCGGAATAATTCCATCTAATATATCCGTAAAATCGTCCGGGGAAGTAGTAGTAAACAAATCCGAGAAATACTCAACCGCCACTTTCTCCATCTCTTTTTTCCCTGTTACCCAAGTATCCGTTTTATCATGTAAGCCGACCATTCTATTTATCGCCCTTCTTTGTTTCGTGGTTGCATGATAAAACTTTGTATTTAAATCCCCATCCTTAAGCCAGAGGTTACGACTTTTTTGTTTCCAATATTGTTCTTCATCTCTATAAGCTTCCTTCAACTTTTGTGTAATCTCATCTTATTCCTCCTGAGTTCGAAGATCATCATTTTGAATGTCTTCTAAAGCTTTTTGTAAATCCGCTATTTTTTCCTTTTCATATGGTTGATTTTCGTGCCTCCATCGGGAAATTTCGTGCCGACATTTGCGGATCATATCCACCACATTTACTTCTGCAGTAATCCGATTATCCAACAATCCTCGTTTAATTGCTTCCGAGAATCCGTCCTGCCCAATCCAACGTTTATCAAATTGAAATTGCTTCTGTGCCCTAGAAATCTTATTGTCAATGGTTGCCAGAATCGGCCGGTGATCGGACCTGATGTACTTGCATTTTACATAGTTTTAGCACATCTTTTATGCATCTTTTGCATAGTTTTAGCTTCCATTTGCATCATATCTTGTTCCTTTTCTCTTCTTATGCATTCATGTTAGTTTTAGGTTGCATTTGCATACATATGCATGTTTGGTCCTTTGAAATAGGTCTTTTGGAGCATTCTGGAGCATATGGGACATGAGGAGCATGGAGGGACTTGGCACATGGAAGCAGCTCAACTGGATACGCAAAGGAAGAAGGGAGAAGCCATCTTGAAGACCAGCTCGACCGTCTACTCGACCAACCGGTCGAGTTCCTCAACTCGACCGGCCAAGCTTCAACTCGATCGAGCTGGAAGTCAAAGTCAAACCCGAAAAATGTTGCTTCCCCCTTGACTTTCCTTTGACCCTAAACCTAATCCTCTTGTATTTAAAGGCTCTAAGCCACGAAAAAACCACCAAGCTTTAGATTATTTTGTTTTAGTTTCTTTAATTTTATTGTCTTTTACTTTTTAGAACCTAATCCCATCTTTGTGTTCTTGAAGCTCTTGCTTCTTGAATCTTAGATCCTGGATAATCTCTTTGTATTTGCACTTGCTTATTTCAATAAAAGTTGTTTAATTTCATCTCCTCTTTCTTATGATGTCTCTTTTATTGCATTTGCTTGTGTTTACATTCATGTGTAGTGAGTAGTTACCCATTAGGGTTTGAGATGGGATAGATTAGAGGTTTCATATGCTTAATCCTTCTAGCTTATGGTCTTAATCTAGATTCTCTCTCTTTTGGATAGATCTTAAGGCTACATGACCACTACCCCTGGCTTGTAAGTCCTTAGGCGACTCCCCACACGAAAGTGATGGCATTCGCTGGAAAAGATCCACTAAGAGCTCCAATATCTCTTGCTCTAGACAATAGAGGTCTAAGGGGTTGGATGGATTAGTTTGGGCAATGATCCTATAGCCTCCAAGGTTTGATTCTCACTGGCTAACCCCCTGTTTCTGAGATCATTCCTTGGTTGATAGCCTCCACCTTGGGAAAGGGTTGGCTAGGCATTGAGAAGCCCAATATCAAGAGAAGCCTTGATACAAGGAGTTTTAAGAGCTAGATTGATTAAGTGTAGATTCCTTTGATTGCAAAACCCTGTCTTGAACCCTAATTCTCTCTTTATCTTGTTAAAGTCGTCACCTTTAGCTTTTTGTCTCAACTCGACCCTAAACTCGATCGAGCTGGTACTCTGTTCCACTCGACTCGAGTCCTTGGTCGAGCTGACTTGTTACTGCTTTGTTTACTTTTATTGCACTGCATTTCATTTTTAGGTTGTTAGTGTTACTTCAAATCTATAACTGCTTGCTTGACTTTCTGGTTGTTTCATATTCTCATAGAGTGACAAGTTTCCCATTTTGGATTGATAACCCTTTGTACTACATCAACTATCATGGTTAAAGGGAATTGTTGACTGTGTTTGTGTTTGCATCTTACCACCATCATTACCACTGATTGCATTCCACTCATCTCATTTCATTCTTTTCACATCCACACACAAATCCTATCATCAATTTGGCGCCGTTGCCGATTTGGGAATATTTTTGTTGCATTTGAGTTTCAAACACACTTGGACGATCAAGCTATACCACCCCTGTTCTATTGTACTGCTGGGTTTTTGTCTCTTTTTGCAGGTGTATGCGAACTCGATCGAGTCGGTCTAACTGAAGACTTGGTCGAGCTAGACTTACAACGGGTAGAAAGAGGGTTCAGAGGTCACAGAGGGTACAAGAGGAACCTGAGGTGCTTGTTGCTGATACAATGGATGTACCAGAGGGGAATGGAAACCCTTTGGGCATGGACTCGGTCGAGCTAGGCAAACTCGACCGATTGGTCAAGGAGATGCTCCAAACCGCCACCAACAGAGACAAGGGATTGTTCCACCACCAGTGCAGAACCACAACTTTGAGATCAAGCTGGGAATGATCAACCTTGTCCAGAACAAGATGTTCCATGGATTGCCAAGTGAAGACCCCATTGACCACCTTGATGAGTTTGATAGGCTTTGTGATTTGACAAAGATCAATGGTGTCTCTGAAGATGCCATCAAGCTGAGACTCTTTCCTATGTCTCTAGCTGACAAAGCTCACCAATGGGAGAAGAGCTTGCCCCATGGCACAATCACCACTTGGGATGAATGCAAGAAGGCCTTTCTTGCTAAGTTTTTCTCCACCGGTCGCACAGCCAAGCTTAGAGGAGAGATATCCAGCTTCATCCAGCGAAACAATGAGACATTCGCAGAGGCTTGGGAGAGGTTCAAAGGCTACACAAGTCAGTGCCCACACCATGGATTCAACAATGAATCACTACTCTCCACTCTTTATAGAGGATGCTTGCCTAGGTATAGGGAGATGCTAGACACAGCTAGCAATGGGAACTTCCTCAACCAGGATGTAGATGATGGCTGGCAACTTGTGGAGAACATGGCCATATCAACAGAATGCTATGGAGAGCACTATGAAAGTACAGACTGGAGCTCGACCGCACTCGATCGAGCTGGACGCTCAGATGAGAAAAGACATGCTTGCACTCAACTCGAAGTTGGACAAACTGATCCTAGCCCAATTCCCTGCCAAGCATGTCAACTATGTCTCAGAACAAACCTTAGTCAAGGACCAGGAAGGGGAGGAGACAACACAAGAAGTTTGCTACATTCAAAATAGACAAGGAAGCTATAGGAATCCTCAACAAGGGCGATACAACAATTATCAAGCCCCCTGGCCGCACCACAACAAAGTGTTCCACAAGGCTTCAACACAAGGACTACTCATACCCAACCAACTCAAGATTGGGATATGAAGGAAATGCTCCAACAACTTTTACAAGGGCAAGCCAAAGGTTCTCTGGAAATGAACAACAAGCTGGTTGAGATACACTCTAAACTAGAGTCATTGACTTCAAGAGTCCAAATCATTGAGTCTTCAAGTGCATCATCCTCTTCACCACAAGAGTATGCCCAAGCAGTTACACTAAGAAGTGGGAGCAATTCCCGAGTAGAGGTAGCCCACCCCAAATCGCTGTGGACATCGATGACGAGGAAGGGGAGGATTTAGTCGACTATGCTGATAACTCGACCGAACTCGATCGAGCTGGAACAAAACCCTGAACCAGAACTCGATCGAGCTGAAGAAACTGAGACACTGCAAGACAAACCAGAGCTCGATCGAGCCAGAAGAGACAGACAAAGCAAACTCCAGCCAACCAGCTAAACCTGTTGCAAAGAAGAAAGACACTCCAGCAGGACCACCACCATACAAGCCCCCTCTGCCCTTTCCAGGAAGGTTCAAGAAACAACTGTTGGAAGCACACAAGGCCAAGTTTGATGAACTAATGAGACAGCTTGAGTTGAAGTTGCCCTTCATCGACGCCTTGATGCTCATTCCACCTTATCAGAAATTTCTGAAGGATGCTGTTCAGCAAAGAACCAGGGAAGCACAAGGGATGGTAGTGTTGACGCGAGTGCAGTGCAATCATTCAGCGGAAGGTCATCTCCGACAAAAAGGAAGATCCGGGGAGTTTCACTTTGCCCTGCATGTTGGACCCCTATCTTTCAAAAACAGTCTCTGCGATCTAGGATCATCTGTCAGCCTCATGCCTTTGTCTGTAGCAAAGAGACTGGGATATCACAAGTACCAAGCCTGCGGAATCTCACTAGTCTTGGCAGATAGATCGATAAGGTTACCAACTGGGATGCTTGAAGACCTGCCTTTGAGGATAGGGAATGTGGAGAAATCCCCACAGACTTCATTGTGCTTGAGATGGATGAGGAACCAACAGATCCATTGATTCTAGGAAGGCCATTCCTAGCTACAGCAAGAGCAATGATAGATGTCTGTGAAGGAACAATTGAGTTAAACTTGGGAAAGGACCTGAAGATGAAGTTTGATATCAAGGATACAATGAGGAAACCAACTATAGAAGGTCAGCTCTTTTATGTTGAGGAAATGGATCAGTTGGCAGATGAGCTTCTAGAAGAGTTATCAACAGAGGATCCCTACAAGTTGCTTTGACCAAGGATTCTTCAGAGGGATATGTGAGCTCAGAAACTGATGAGTACAAGAAGCTCCTTGACACCTTCAGACCAGTTCCAAACATTCTGAGCATTGAGGATTGGACAGGCCAGTTTGCGAAGTCATGGCAGTGAGCTCGATCAAGAACTCGATCGAGTCGATCGAACAAACGAACTCGATCGAGCTGGGGCTGAAGCAAGGAGCAAGCTCAAGGAGATTGGTCTGAGCTTAAGGCGCCTAAAGTCGACCTCAAACCTTTGCCTGAGGGCCTCAGGTATGCATTTCTGGGTGAAAACTCAACTTACCCTGTCATTGTGAACTCTGATTTGGAACCTGAACAGTTGAGTGCTTTGCTTGTTGAATTGAGAAAGTACAGAAAGGCAATAGGTTACACTCTAGATGATATCAAGGGGATCTCCCCTGACCTATGCATCCATAGGATTCATCTAGAGGATGAAAGTAAGTCAAGCATTGAACCTCAGAGAAGGTTGAACCCCAATCTAAAGGAAGTAGTGAAGAAAGAGATACTCAAGTTGCTTGATGCTGGGATAATCTATCCCATCAGTGATAGCACTTGGATATCTCCAGTTCATTGCGTCCCAAAGAAAGGGGGGATCACTGTCATTAAAAACGACAAAGAGGAGCTGATTCCCACTAGAACAATAGTGGGGCATCGCATGTGTATTGACTATAGGAAGCTAAATTCAGCATCTAGAAAGGATCATTTCCCTCTCCCTTTCATTGATCAGATGTTAGAAAGATTGGCAAACCACCCTTTTTATTGTTTTCTTGATGGCTACAGTGGTTTCTTCCAAATCCCGATCCACCCTAATGATCAGGAGAAGACCACTTTCACATGCCCTTATGGCACCTTTGCTTATCGAAGGATGCCATTTGGGCTGTGCAATGCTCCAGCTACTTTCCAGAGGTGCATGACCTCCATTTTTTCAGATCTGATAGAGGAGATGGTAGAAGTCTTCATGGACGATTTCTCAGTCTATGGAGCATCCTTCTCCTCATGTTTGTCTAACTTGTGCAGGGTGTTGCAGAGGTGTGAGGAGACCAATCTAGTACTCAACTGGGAGAAGTGCCACTTCATGGTTCGAGAAGGGATTGTGCTTGGACACAAGATTTCCGAGAAAGGGATCGAGCTCGATCGAGCTAAGGTGGATGTCATGTTGCAGCTCCCTGTTCCCAAGACTGTGAAGGACATAAGGAGTTTTCTGGGTCATGCAGGGTTCTACAGAAGATTCATCAAGGATTTCTCAAAGATAGCAAGACCCTTGACAAGGCTTCTGTGCAAGGAGACAGATTTTGAGTTTGATGAAGAATGCCACAAGTCTTGGACCTTGCTGAAGGATGCTCTGGTGTCTGCGCCAATAGTACAAGCTCCAAACTGGGATCACCCATTTGAGATTATGTGTGATGCATCTGACTATGCAGTAGGAGCAGTGCTTGGCCAAAAGATAGACAAGAAACTCAATGTCATCTACTATGCAAGCAAGACTATGGATGATGCTCAGTGCAAGTATGCAACCACAGAGAAGGAACTCCTTGCCATAGTCTTTGCCTTTGAGAAGTTTCGAAGCTATATAGTTGGATCCAAGGTGATTGTGCACACTGACCATGCTGCCCTTAGACACATCTTCGCTAAAAAGATACAAAGCCAAGACTTCTCAGATGGATCCTTTTGCTTCAAGAGTTTGATATAGAAGTTGTGGACAAAAAGGGAGTAGAAAATGGAGTTGCTGATCATCTCTCTAGGATGCGAGTTGAAGACATGATCCCCATCAATGATTCTATGCCTGAAGAACAGCTTATGGCAATCATGATCTTGAAGGAGAGTTTTGATGAGAAAGCCAGGCTGGAAGAAGTTAAGGCTCTGCGTGATGAGAATTTGCCATGGTATGCTGATATAGTGAACTTCATGGTGTCCGGAGAAGTCCCTAGTAGCTTTGATGCTTACAAGAGAAGAAATTCTTCAAGGATGCTAGGCATTACTATTGGGATGAGCCCTACCTGTACAAGAGAGGACCAGACAGCATTTACAGGAGATGCATTGCTGAAGAGGATGTGCAAGGAGTTCTAGAGCATTGCCATGGGTCAGTTTACGGAGGTCACTTTGCTACATTCAAAACAGCAACTAAGGTTTTGCAATCGGGTTTATGGTGGCCTACTTTGTTTAAGGATGCAGCAGACTACATTGCCAAGTGTGATCCATGCCAAAGGAAAGGAGGGATCACCAAGAGGGACGAGATGCCACTAAACCCAATTCTAGAGGTTGAGATTTTGATGTATGGGGAATAGACTTCATGGGACCTTTCAAACCCTCTTCAAACGGGCACAACTACATTTTGGTTGCTGTAGACTATGTATCCAAATGGATTGAAGCCATTCCCTGCCCAACCTGTGACGCCAAGGTGGTTGTCAAGCTTTTCAGAACCATCATCTTTCCAAGGTTCGGCATCCCAAGGGTTGTTATTTCGGATGGAGGCTCCCATTTCATCAACAAGGTGTTTGAAAAGTTGATGAGAAGCCACGGAGTAAAACACAAGGTCGCCACGCCTTATCACCCTCAAACCAGTGGGCAAGTTGAAGTCTCCAACAGACAGATCAAGGCCATATTGGAGAAGACTGTAGCTTCACTAGGAAAGACTGGGCAGCAAGGCTTGATGAGGCACTTTGGGCTTATAGAACAGCCTACAAAACCCCCATTGGAAGGTCTCCTTTCAATTTGCTGTATGGGAAGGACTGCCACTTACCTGTGGAGGTCGAATATAAGGCTTTATGGGCAGTAAAGATGCTGAACTTTGATATAAAGGCAGCACAAGAAAGGAGGGTAATGAACTTGTTTGAGCTGGAGGAGATAAGAATGAATGCCTATGAGAACTCTAGGATTTACAAGATGAGAACCAAGGCAGCCCACGACAAACTGATTCGCCTTAAGGACTTCAAGGTTGGGGACAGTGTGCTCTTGTATAACTCCAAGCTAAGGTTGTTTCCCGGGAAGCTGAGGTCAAAGTGGGCGGGACCATTCAAGATTCACGAAGTTCTACCCTATGGGTCCCTCACTTTGCTCAATCAAGAGGGGAAGGAATTCACAGTGAATGGACATAGATGCAAGCCATATCTAGGAATGACCCCCACAGAGGAGATCATCACTCCTCTAGAAGATCCAACCCCGGCCTAAAAGGGGTAAGGTCAAGCTAAGAGACCTAAAACAAGCTCACTTGGGAGGAATTCCCATGTCTATCTTATGCATTTATACTTTATCCTTTTATTTTATGATTTTTCTTGGCTGAGTCTCACAGGAGCAGGTTTTAGGAAGACGAGTGGCAACTCGAGGCACAACTCGATCGAGTCAAGAGCAAGCTCGATCGAGTGAGCCGAACCCAGTTGAGTGGAGTGCTCCTGATGGCCGTCTCCCATCTCCAGACCACGACCTAGTCTCCCAGTTCTTTGGGGGACACTGAGGTATCCAAACACCAACCCTTGTATATACCATTTCATATTTTCTTGCATTTGTTCTTGTTTTTTCTTGGTTTTGCCCTCTTGAATCTTTCACTAATTTTTCTCACACAAGGGACTGTGTGATTTAAGTTTGGGGGAGGGTTCAAGAGATGATTTAACCTTGTTTTCTTTGTTCTTAGTTTTTCATTTATCTTTTGCATAGAAAAACCAAAAAAATCATAAAATTTTCAAAAAATCCAAAAATATTTTCATCTTTTTGCATTCATATTTGTTAGACTTGTTTAGGATTGCATTTTTCACTTGCATTGTTGATTTGACTTTGAAAACTTGTCCATCTTTTGCGATTTCTTGAGTGCCCTGTTTTTAGATTCTTTTGTGCATTAGGGTGAGATTGATTGAGCAGCAAGAACCATGTTTATCTTGATCATATCGCTGCATGCACATCTCATTCAACCATTGCTGTGATTTGATGCATTTCCCTATCTATTTGAACCATAACTTGATCTTTAATTACCAATGCTTGCATTTGATTTCAACTCATGGCTACCACATACATATCTGGACATTCTTTACCTTTCATATCCCTTTTGCTTGTCCAGATAGCTGATCTCTATCTTTGAGACAGTTACCACACCTTAAACCTAAGCCTTTTCATTTCAAACCCCTTATTATCTCTTGTGCGAATGTGAGAACCTTTCTTGGCTTTGCTTAGCATAAGGTGTTGTGTTTAAACCGGCAGGGGCAGTAGTTCTAGTTGTCTAGTTCTCTTGGGATTGTTTTCAGGCTAAGTTTGGGGGTGCCAACTCGAGCTCGATCGAGTTGGGTGTAAAAACCAGAAAAGTGGTAAAAAGTTGGGAAAAACCCAAAGGAAAAAGAGTTTGGTTAAGTCCAGGGAGTTGGCAGTGTTAAAAAGGGTCTAGTAAAGGTTTGGGAAGTTAAAAAAGGAAAGTAAAAAGGGTTCTAAGTAGAATGAAAAGAAGGCAAAGCCTCAAGTGTCAAAAAGGAAAGAAAAGTTCCCTAAGTGTTTAGAAAATCCCAAACCGCTAGATGTTACCTCAAGAAGCCTCTCCCTAGGAAGTTCTTAAAAGAAAAGTGAGCAAAGCTCCTCAGTTTCAAAGGCGAAATGCCAAAAAGGGTAGTTAGGATTTTGTTCTAAAAAGCTCTAAGTGTTGAACTCGATCGAGTTAGGATTAGCGGCTCGAGCTGCTGTTCTTGCATCATCTTTGGTTCTAACACTTAGCCTTCTGCCAAAGCAAAGCCACTTTCTTGAGAGATCCCTGTTACTAAACCACCATACAAAAGAGACCCTCTTTGTCTCTTAACCCATAAACCCTTGAAACCAAATGAGTTGATTGATCTTGCATGTTTTTGGTTCACTGTTTTTGCTTAATGAATGTTAAAGGGATTTGCTGATTTGAATGCATTGTTTGAGTGACTGTGAAGTGGGATTGATGTTGATAAGCATGGTTAAATCTTAATGAATATCTCTCACCTTGTTGCATTCTAGAATCTCTAAGTTGGACATTTAGCAAATCGCTTTTGAGGACATGTTTTTAAGTGTTGAATCAGCTGTTTTCAAACCTCATCTCTTTCTTGTTCTATTTGTTTGCTTGAGGGCAAGCAAAGTTCAAGTTTGGGGGTGTTGATGTACTTGCATTTTACATAGTTTTAGTACATCTTTTATGCATCTTTTGCATAGTTTTAGCATCCATTTGCATCATATCTTGTTCCTTTTCTCTTCTTATGCATTCATGTTAGTTTTAGGTTGCATTTGCATACATATGCATGTTTGGTCCTTTGAAATAGGTCTTTTGGAGCATTCTGGAGCATATGGGACATGAGGAGCATGGAGGGACTTGGCACATGGAGCAGCTCAACTGGATACGCAAAGGAAGAAGGGAGAAGCCATCTTGAAGACCAGCTCGACCGTCCACTCGACCAACCGGTCGAGTTCCTCAACTCGACCGGCCAAGCTTCAACTCGATCGAGCTGGAAGTCAAAGTCAAACCCGAAAAATGTTGCTTCCCCCTTGACTTTCCTTTGACCCTAAACCTAATCCTCTTTGTATTTAAAGGCTCTAAGCCACGAAAAAACCACCAAGCTTTAGATTACTTTTGTTTTAGTTTCTTTAATTTATTGTCTTTTACTTTTTAGAGAGCTCTAATCCCATCTTTGTGTTCTTGAAGCTCTTGCTTCTTGAATCCTAGATCCTGGATAATCTCTTTGTATTTGCACTTGCTTATTTCAATAAAAGTTGTTTAATTTCATCTCCTCTTTCTTATGATGTCTCTTTTATTGCATTTGCTTGTGTTTACATTCATGTGTAGTGAGTAGTTACCCATTAGGGTTTGAGATGGGATAGATTAGAGGTTTCATATGCTTAATCCTTCTAGCTTATGGTCTTAATCTAGATTCTCTCTCTTTTGGATAGATCTTAAGGCTACATGACCACTACCCCTGGCTTGTAAGTCCTTAGGCGATTCCCCACACGAAGTGATGGCATTCGCTGGAAAAGATCCACTAAGAGCTCCAATATCTCTTGCTCTAGAATAGAGGTCTAAGGGGTTGGATGGATTAGTTTGGGCAATGATCCTATGGCCTCCAAGGTTTGATTCTCACTGGCTAACCCCCTGTTTCTGAGATCATTCCTTGGTTGATAGCCTCCACCTTGGGAAAGGGTTGGCTAGGCATTGAGAAGCCCAATATCAAGAGAAGCCTTGATACAAGGAGTTTTAAGAGCTAGATTGATTAAGTATAGATTCCTTTGATTGCAAAACCCTGTCTTGAACCCT
>CACVBM020000789.1:0-10189 GCA_902728155.2 Microthlaspi erraticum
GGACCACATTGTGGAAACTCACTTGTAGTGTATAAGATGAACTAGATGGACCCATACTTACCCAAACATGGATTAATAGGTTCTACACATGACTATGAGGACAAACATGAGTGAAACGGTCTCAATCCAAGGGAGGAACATCAAATGGACCTAATTTGGGAACCGGAAGAGGTAAGGAGTCCGAAATGTACCTCTGTGACTCCACATTGTGGAAACTCACTTGTAGTGTATAAGATGAACTAGATGGACCCATACTTACCCAAACATGGATTAATAGGTTCTACACATGACTATGAGGACAAACATGAGTGAAACGGTCTCAATCCAAGGGAGGAACATCAAATGGACCTAATTTGGGAACCGGAAGAGGTAAGGAGTCCGAAATGTACCTCTGTGACTCCACATTGTGGAAACTCACTTGTAGTGTATAAGATGAACTAGATGGACCCATACTTACCCAAACATGGATTAATAGGTTCTACACATGACTATGAGGACAAACATGAGTGAAACGGTCTCAATCCAAGGGAGGAACATCAAATGGACCTAATTTGGGAACCGGAAGAGGTAAGGAGTCCGAAATGTACCTCTGTGACTCCACATTGTGGAAACTCACTTGTAGTGTATAAGATGAACTAGATGGACCCATACTTACCCAAACATGGATTAATAGGTTCTACACATGACTATGAGGACAAACATGAGTGAAACGGTCTCAATCCAAGGGAGGAACATCAAATGGACCTAATTTGGGAACCGGAAGAGGTAAGGAGTCCGAAATGTACCTCTGTGACTCCACATTGTGGAAACTCACTTGTAGTGTATAAGATGAACTAGATGGACCCATACTTACCCAAACATGGATTAATAGGTTCTACACATGACTATGAGGACAAACATGAGTGAAACGGTCTCAATCCAAGGGAGGAACATCAAATGGACCTAATTTGGGAACCGGAAGAGGTAAGGAGTCCGAAATGTACCTCTGTGACTCCACATTGTGGAAACTCACTTGTAGTGTATAAGATGAACTAGATGGACCCATACTTACCCAAACATGGATTAATAGGTTCTACACATGACTATGAGGACAAACATGAGTGAAACGGTCTCAATCCAAGGGAGGAACATCAAATGGACCTAATTTGGGAACCGGAAGAGGTAAGGAGTCCGAAATGTACCTCTGTGACTCCACATTGTGGAAACTCACTTGTAGTGTATAAGATGAACTAGATGGACCCATACTTACCCAAACATGGATTAATAGGTTCTACACATGACTATGAGGACAAACATGAGTGAAACGGTCTCAATCCAAGGGAGGAACATCAAATGGACCTAATTTGGGAACCGGAAGAGGTAAGGAGTCCGAAATGTACCTCTGTGACTCCACATTGTGGAAACTCACTTGTAGTGTATAAGATGAACTAGATGGACCCATACTTACCCAAACATGGATTAATAGGTTCTACACATGACTATGAGGACAAACATGAGTGAAACGGTCTCAATCCAAGGGAGGAACATCAAATGGACCTAATTTGGGAACCGGAAGAGGTAAGGAGTCCGAAATGTACCTCTGTGACTCCACATTGTGGAAACTCACTTGTAGTGTATAAGATGAACTAGATGGACCCATACTTACCCAAACATGGATTAATAGGTTCTACACATGACTATGAGGACAAACATGAGTGAAACGGTCTCAATCCAAGGGAGGAACATCAAATGGACCTAATTTGGGAACCGGAAGAGGTAAGGAGTCCGAAATGTACCTCTGTGACTCCACATTGTGGAAACTCACTTGTAGTGTATAAGATGAACTAGATGGACCCATACTTACCCAAACATGGATTAATAGGTTCTACACATGACTATGAGGACAAACATGAGTGAAACGGTCTCAATCCAAGGGAGGAACATCAAATGGACCTAATTTGGGAACCGGAAGAGGTAAGGAGTCCGAAATGTACCTCTGTGACTCCACATTGTGGAAACTCACTTGTAGTGTATAAGATGAACTAGATGGACCCATACTTACCCAAACATGGATTAATAGGTTCTACACATGACTATGAGGACAAACATGAGTGAAACGGTCTCAATCCAAGGGAGGAACATCAAATGGACCTAATTTGGGAACCGGAAGAGGTAAGGAGTCCGAAATGTACCTCTGTGACTCCACATTGTGGAAACTCACTTGTAGTGTATAAGATGAACTAGATGGACCCATACTTACCCAAACATGGATTAATAGGTTCTACACATGACTATGAGGACAAACATGAGTGAAACGGTCTCAATCCAAGGGAGGAACATCAAATGGACCTAATTTGGGAACCGGAAGAGGTAAGGAGTCCGAAATGTACCTCTGTGACTCCACATTGTGGAAACTCACTTGTAGTGTATAAGATGAACTAGATGGACCC
Organism: Microthlaspi erraticum; assembly: GCA_902728155.2. NCBI lineage: Eukaryota > Viridiplantae > Streptophyta > Magnoliopsida > Brassicales > Brassicaceae > Microthlaspi > Microthlaspi erraticum. The sequence goes on from CACVBM020000789.1 coordinate 2,430, forward strand.
ATACTTACCCAAACATGGATTAATAGGTTCTACACATGACTATGAGGACAAACATGAGTGAAACGGTCTCAATCCAAGGGAGGAACATCAAATGGACCTAATTTGGGAACCGGAAGAGGTAAGGAGTCCGAAATGTACCTCTGTGACTCCACATTGTGGAAACTCACTTGTAGTGTATAAGATGAACTAGATGGACCCATACTTACCCAAACATGGATTAATAGGTTCTACACATGACTATGAGGACAAACATGAGTGAAACGGTCTCAATCCAAGGGAGGAACATCAAATGGACCTAATTTGGGAACCGGAAGAGGTAAGGAGTCCGAAATGTACCTCTGTGACTCCACATTGTGGAAACTCACTTGTAGTGTATAAGATGAACTAGATGGACCCATACTTACCCAAACATGGATTAATAGGTTCTACACATGACTATGAGGACAAACATGAGTGAAACGGTCTCAATCCAAGGGAGGAACATCAAATGGACCTAATTTGGGAACCGGAAGAGGTAAGGAGTCCGAAATGTACCTCTGTGACTCCACATTGTGGAAACTCACTTGTAGTGTATAAGATGAACTAGATGGACCCATACTTACCCAAACATGGATTAATAGGTTCTACACATGACTATGAGGACAAACATGAGTGAAACGGTCTCAATCCAAGGGAGGAACATCAAATGGACCTAATTTGGGAACCGGAAGAGGTAAGGAGTCCGAAATGTACCTCTGTGACTCCACATTGTGGAAACTCACTTGTAGTGTATAAGATGAACTAGATGGACCCATACTTACCCAAACATGGATTAATAGGTTCTACACATGACTATGAGGACAAACATGAGTGAAACGGTCTCAATCCAAGGGAGGAACATCAAATGGACCTAATTTGGGAACCGGAAGAGGTAAGGAGTCCGAAATGTACCTCTGTGACTCCACATTGTGGAAACTCACTTGTAGTGTATAAGATGAACTAGATGGACCCATACTTACCCAAACATGGATTAATAGGTTCTACACATGACTATGAGGACAAACATGAGTGAAACGGTCTCAATCCAAGGGAGGAACATCAAATGGACCTAATTTGGGAACCGGAAGAGGTAAGGAGTCCGAAATGTACCTCTGTGACTCCACATTGTGGAAACTCACTTGTAGTGTATAAGATGAACTAGATGGACCCATACTTACCCAAACATGGATTAATAGGTTCTACACATGACTATGAGGACAAACATGAGTGAAACGGTCTCAATCCAAGGGAGGAACATCAAATGGACCTAATTTGGGAACCGGAAGAGGTAAGGAGTCCGAAATGTACCTCTGTGACTCCACATTGTGGAAACTCACTTGTAGTGTATAAGATGAACTAGATGGACCCATACTTACCCAAACATGGATTAATAGGTTCTACACATGACTATGAGGACAAACATGAGTGAAACGGTCTCAATCCAAGGGAGGAACATCAAATGGACCTAATTTGGGAACCGGAAGAGGTAAGGAGTCCGAAATGTACCTCTGTGACTCCACATTGTGGAAACTCACTTGTAGTGTATAAGATGAACTAGATGGACCCATACTTACCCAAACATGGATTAATAGGTTCTACACATGACTATGAGGACAAACATGAGTGAAACGGTCTCAATCCAAGGGAGGAACATCAAATGGACCTAATTTGGGAACCGGAAGAGGTAAGGAGTCCGAAATGTACCTCTGTGACTCCACATTGTGGAAACTCACTTGTAGTGTATAAGATGAACTAGATGGACCCATACTTATCCAAACATGGATTAATAGGTTCTACACATGACTATGAGGACAAACATGAGTGAAACGGTCTCAATCCAAGGGAGGAACATCAAATGGACCTAATTTGGGAACCGGAAGAGGTAAGGAGTCCGAAATGTACCTCTGTGACTCCACATTGTGGAAACTCACTTGTAGTGTATAAGATGAACTAGATGGACCCATACTTATCCAAACATGGATTAATAGGTTCTACACATGACTATGAGGACAAACATGAGTGAAACGGTCTCAATCCAAGGGAGGAACATCAAATGGACCTAATTTGGGAACCGGAAGAGGTAAGGAGTCCGAAATGTACCTCTGTGACTCCACATTGTGGAAACTCACTTGTAGTGTATAAGATGAACTAGATGGACCCATACTTATCCAAACATGGATTAATAGGTTCTACACATGACTATGAGGACAAACATGAGTGAAACGGTCTCAATCCAAGGGAGGAACATCAAATGGACCTAATTTGGGAACCGGAAGAGGTAAGGAGTCCGAAATGTACCTCTGTGACTCCACATTGTGGAAACTCACTTGTAGTGTATAAGATGAACTAGATGGACCCATACTTATCCAAACATGGATTAATAGGTTCTACACATGACTATGAGGACAAACATGAGTGAAACGGTCTCAATCCAAGGGAGGAACATCAAATGGACCTAATTTGGGAACCGGAAGAGGTAAGGAGTCCGAAATGTACCTCTGTGACTCCACATTGTGGAAACTCACTTGTAGTGTATAAGATGAACTAGATGGACCCATACTTATCCAAACATGGATTAATAGGTTCTACACATGACTATGAGGACAAACATGAGTGAAACGGTCTCAATCCAAGGGAGGAACATCAAATGGACCTAATTTGGGAACCGGAAGAGGTAAGGAGTCCGAAATGTACCTCTGTGACTCCACATTGTGGAAACTCACTTGTAGTGTATAAGATGAACTAGATGGACCCATACTTATCCAAACATGGATTAATAGGTTCTACACATGACTATGAGGACAAACATGAGTGAAACGGTCTCAATCCAAGGGAGGAACATCAAATGGACCTAATTTGGGAACCGGAAGAGGTAAGGAGTCCGAAATGTACCTCTGTGACTCCACATTGTGGAAACTCACTTGTAGTGTATAAGATGAACTAGATGGACCCATACTTATCCAAACATGGATTAATAGGTTCTACACATGACTATGAGGACAAACATGAGTGAAACGGTCTCAATCCAAGGGAGGAACATCAAATGGACCTAATTTGGGAACCGGAAGAGGTAAGGAGTCCGAAATGTACCTCTGTGACTCCACATTGTGGAAACTCACTTGTAGTGTATAAGATGAACTAGATGGACCCATACTTACCCAAACATGGATTAATAGGTTCTACACATGACTATGAGGACAAACATGAGTGAAACGGTCTCAATCCAAGGGAGGAACATCAAATGGACCTAATTTGGGAACCGGAAGAGGTAAGGAGTCCGAAATGTACCTCTGTGACTCCACATTGTGGAAACTCACTTGTAGTGTATAAGATGAACTAGATGGACCCATACTTATCCAAACATGGATTAATAGGTTCTACACATGACTATGAGGACAAACATGAGTGAAACGGTCTCAATCCAAGGGAGGAACATCAAATGGACCTAATTTGGGAACCGGAAGAGGTAAGGAGTCCGAAATGTACCTCTGTGACTCCACATTGTGGAAACTCACTTGTAGTGTATAAGATGAACTAGATGGACCCATACTTATCCAAACATGGATTAATAGGTTCTACACATGACTATGAGGACAAACATGAGTGAAACGGTCTCAATCCAAGGGAGGAACATCAAATGGACCTAATTTGGGAACCGGAAGAGGTAAGGAGTCCGAAATGTACCTCTGTGACTCCACATTGTGGAAACTCACTTGTAGTGTATAAGATGAACTAGATGGACCCATACTTATCCAAACATGGATTAATAGGTTCTACACATGACTATGAGGACAAACATGAGTGAAACGGTCTCAATCCAAGGGAGGAACATCAAATGGACCTAATTTGGGAACCGGAAGAGGTAAGGAGTCCGAAATGTACCTCTGTGACTCCACATTGTGGAAACTCACTTGTAGTGTATAAGATGAACTAGATGGACCCATACTTATCCAAACATGGATTAATAGGTTCTACACATGACTATGAGGACAAACATGAGTGAAACGGTCTCAATCCAAGGGAGGAACATCAAATGGACCTAATTTGGGAACCGGAAGAGGTAAGGAGTCCGAAATGTACCTCTGTGACTCCACATTGTGGAAACTCACTTGTAGTGTATAAGATGAACTAGATGGACCCATACTTATCCAAACATGGATTAATAGGTTCTACACATGACTATGAGGACAAACATGAGTGAAACGGTCTCAATCCAAGGGAGGAACATCAAATGGACCTAATTTGGGAACCGGAAGAGGTAAGGAGTCCGAAATGTACCTCTGTGACTCCACATTGTGGAAACTCACTTGTAGTGTATAAGATGAACTAGATGGACCCATACTTATCCAAACATGGATTAATAGGTTCTACACATGACTATGAGGACAAACATGAGTGAAACGGTCTCAATCCAAGGGAGGAACATCAAATGGACCTAATTTGGGAACCGGAAGAGGTAAGGAGTCCGAAATGTACCTCTGTGACTCCACATTGTGGAAACTCACTTGTAGTGTATAAGATGAACTAGATGGACCCATACTTATCCAAACATGGATTAATAGGTTCTACACATGACTATGAGGACAAACATGAGTGAAACGGTCTCAATCCAAGGGAGGAACATCAAATGGACCTAATTTGGGAACCGGAAGAGGTAAGGAGTCCGAAATGTACCTCTGTGACTCCACATTGTGGAAACTCACTTGTAGTGTATAAGATGAACTAGATGGACCCATACTTATCCAAACATGGATTAATAGGTTCTACACATGACTATGAGGACAAACATGAGTGAAACGGTCTCAATCCAAGGGAGGAACATCAAATGGACCTAATTTGGGAACCGGAAGAGGTAAGGAGTCCGAAATGTACCTCTGTGACTCCACATTGTGGAAACTCACTTGTAGTGTATAAGATGAACTAGATGGACCCATACTTACCCAAACATGGATTAATAGGTTCTACACATGACTATGAGGACAAACATGAGTGAAACGGTCTCAATCCAAGGGAGGAACATCAAATGGACCTAATTTGGGAACCGGAAGAGGTAAGGAGTCCGAAATGTACCTCTGTGACTCCACATTGTGGAAACTCACTTGTAGTGTATAAGATGAACTAGATGGACCCATACTTATCCAAACATGGATTAATAGGTTCTACACATGACTATGAGGACAAACATGAGTGAAACGGTCTCAATCCAAGGGAGGAACATCAAATGGACCTAATTTGGGAACCGGAAGAGGTAAGGAGTCCGAAATGTACCTCTGTGACTCCACATTGTGGAAACTCACTTGTAGTGTATAAGATGAACTAGATGGACCCATACTTATCCAAACATGGATTAATAGGTTCTACACATGACTATGAGGACAAACATGAGTGAAACGGTCTCAATCCAAGGGAGGAACATCAAATGGACCTAATTTGGGAACCGGAAGAGGTAAGGAGTCCGAAATGTACCTCTGTGACTCCACATTGTGGAAACTCACTTGTAGTGTATAAGATGAACTAGATGGACCCATACTTATCCAAACATGGATTAATAGGTTCTACACATGACTATGAGGACAAACATGAGTGAAACGGTCTCAATCCAAGGGAGGAACATCAAATGGACCTAATTTGGGAACCGGAAGAGGTAAGGAGTCCGAAATGTACCTCTGTGACTCCACATTGTGGAAACTCACTTGTAGTGTATAAGATGAACTAGATGGACCCATACTTATCCAAACATGGATTAATAGGTTCTACACATGACTATGAGGACAAACATGAGTGAAACGGTCTCAATCCAAGGGAGGAACATCAAATGGACCTAATTTGGGAACCGGAAGAGGTAAGGAGTCCGAAATGTACCTCTGTGACTCCACATTGTGGAAACTCACTTGTAGTGTATAAGATGAACTAGATGGACCCATACTTATCCAAACATGGATTAATAGGTTCTACACATGACTATGAGGACAAACATGAGTGAAACGGTCTCAATCCAAGGGAGGAACATCAAATGGACCTAATTTGGGAACCGGAAGAGGTAAGGAGTCCGAAATGTACCTCTGTGACTCCACATTGTGGAAACTCACTTGTAGTGTATAAGATGAACTAGATGGACCCATACTTACCAAACATGGATTAATAGGTTCTACACATGACTATGAGGACAAACATGAGTGAAACGGTCTCAATCCAAGGGAGGAACATCAAATGGACCTAATTTGGGAACCGGAAGAGGTAAGGAGTCCGAAATGTACCTCTGTGACTCCACATTGTGGAAACTCACTTGTAGTGTATAAGATGAACTAGATGGACCCATACTTACCAAACATGGATTAATAGGTTCTACACATGACTATGAGGACAAACATGAGTGAAACGGTCTCAATCCAAGGGAGGAACATCAAATGGACCTAATTTGGGAACCGGAAGAGGTAAGGAGTCCGAAATGTACCTCTGTGACTCCACATTGTGGAAACTCACTTGTAGTGTATAAGATGAACTCAGATGGTTACCTACTATGAACCATGGATGAATAGGTCTACCAAGGGACAACATCAAATGGACCTAATGGGAACCGGAAGAGGTAAGGAGTCCGAAATGTACCTCTGTGACTCCACATTGTGGAAACTCACTTGTAGTGTATAAGATGAACTAGATGGACCCATACTTATCCAAACATGGATTAATAGGTTCTACACATGACTATGAGGACAAACATGAGTGAAACGGTCTCAATCCAAGGGAGGAACATCAAATGGACCTAATTTGGGAACCGGAAGAGGTAAGGAGTCCGAAATGTACCTCTGTGACTCCACATTGTGGAAACTCACTTGTAGTGTATAAGATGAACTAGATGGACCCATACTTATCCAAACATGGATTAATAGGTTCTACACATGACTATGAGGACAAACATGAGTGAAACGGTCTTCAAGGGAGGAACATCAAATGGACCTAATTTGCGAACGGAAGAGGTAACATCAAATGGACCTAATTTGGGAACCGGAAGAGGTAAGGAGTCCGAAATGTACCTCTGTGACTCCACATTGTGGAAACTCACTTGTAGTGTATAAGATGAACTAGATGGACCCATACTTACCCAAACATGGATTAATAGGTTCTACACATGACTATGAGGACAAACATGAGTGAAACGGTCTCAATCCAAGGGAGGAACATCAAATGGACCTAATTTGGGAACCGGAAGAGGTAAGGAGTCCGAAATGTACCTCTGTGACTCCACATTGTGGAAACTCACTTGTAGTGTATAAGATGAACTAGATGGACCCATACTTACCCAAACATGGATTAATAGGTTCTACACATGACTATGAGGACAAACATGAGTGAAACGGTCTCAATCCAAGGGAGGAACATCAAATGGACCTAATTTGGGAACCGGAAGAGGTAAGGAGTCCGAAATGTACCTCTGTGACTCCACATTGTGGAAACTCACTTGTAGTGTATAAGATGAACTAGATGGACCCATACTTACCCAAACATGGATTAATAGGTTCTACACATGACTATGAGGACAAACATGAGTGAAACGGTCTCAATCCAAGGGAGGAACATCAAATGGACCTAATTTGGGAACCGGAAGAGGTAAGGAGTCCGAAATGTACCTCTGTGACTCCACATTGTGGAAACTCACTTGTAGTGTATAAGATGAACTAGATGGACCCATACTTACCCAAACATGGATTAATAGGTTCTACACATGACTATGAGGACAAACA
>CACVBM020000790.1:0-10157 GCA_902728155.2 Microthlaspi erraticum
AAGGAGTCCGAAATGTACCTCTGTGCCTCCACATTGTGGAAACTCACTTGTAGTGTATAAGATGAACTAGATGGACCCATACTTACCAAACATGGATTAATAGGTTCTACACATGACTATGAGGACAAACATGAGTGAAACGGTCTCAATCCAAGGGAGGAACATCAAATGGACCTAATTTGGGAACCGGAAGAGGTAAGGAGTCCGAAATGTACCTCTGTGACTCCACATTGTGGAAACTCACTTGTAGTGTATAAGATGAACTAGATGGACCCATACTTACCAAACATGGATTAATAGGTTCTACACATGACTATGAGGACAAACATGAGTGAAACGGTCTCAATCCAAGGGAGGAACATCAAATGGACCAAATTTGGGAACCGGAAGAGGTAAGGAGTCCGAAATGTACCTCTGTGACTCCACATTGTGGAAACTCACTTGTAGTGTATAAGATGAACTAGATGGACCCATACTTACCAAACATGGATTAATAGGTTCTACACATGACTATGAGGACAAACATGAGTGAAACGGTCTCAATCCAAGGGAGGAACATCAAATGGACCAAATTTGGGAACCGGAAGAGGTAAGGAGTCCGAAATGTACCTCTGTGACTCCACATTGTGGAAACTCACTTGTAGTGTATAAGATGAACTAGATGGACCCATACTTACCAAACATGGATTAATAGGTTCTACACATGACTATGAGGACAAACATGAGTGAAACGGTCTCAATCCAAGGGAGGAACATCAAATGGACCTAATTTGGGAACCGGAAGAGGTAAGGAGTCCGAAATGTACCTCTGTGACTCCACATTGTGGAAACTCACTTGTAGTGTATAAGATGAACTAGATGGACCCATACTTACCAAACATGGATTAATAGGTTCTACACATGACTATGAGGACAAACATGAGTGAAACGGTCTCAATCCAAGGGAGGAACATCAAATGGACCTAATTTGGGAACCGGAAGAGGTAAGGAGTCCGAAATGTACCTCTGTGACTCCACATTGTGGAAACTCACTTGTAGTGTATAAGATGAACTAGATGGACCCATACTTACCAAACATGGATTAATAGGTTCTACACATGACTATGAGGACAAACATGAGTGAAACGGTCTCAATCCAAGGGAGGAACATCAAATGGACCAAATTTGGGAACCGGAAGAGGTAAGGAGTCCGAAATGTACCTCTGTGACTCCACATTGTGGAAACTCACTTGTAGTGTATAAGATGAACTAGATGGACCCATACTTACCAAACATGGATTAATAGGTTCTACACATGACTATGAGGACAAACATGAGTGAAACGGTCTCAATCCAAGGGAGGAACATCAAATGGACCTAATTTGGGAACCGGAAGAGGTAAGGAGTCCGAAATGTACCTCTGTGACTCCACATTGTGGAAACTCACTTGTAGTGTATAAGATGAACTAGATGGACCCATACTTACCAAACATGGATTAATAGGTTCTACACATGACTATGAGGACAAACATGAGTGAAACGGTCTCAATCCAAGGGAGGAACATCAAATGGACCAATTTGGGAACCGGAAGAGGTAAGGAGTCCGAAATGTACCTCTGTGACTCCACATTGTGGAAACTCACTTGTAGTGTATAAGATGAACTAGATGGACCCATACTTACCAAACATGGATTAATAGGTTCTACACATGACTATGAGGACAAACATGAGTGAAACGGTCTCAATCCAAGGGAGGAACATCAAATGGACCTAATTTGGGAACCGGAAGAGGTAAGGAGTCCGAAATGTACCTCTGTGACTCCACATTGTGGAAACTCACTTGTAGTGTATAAGATGAACTAGATGGACCCATACTTACCAAACATGGATTAATAGGTTCTACACATGACTATGAGGACAAACATGAGTGAAACGGTCTCAATCCAAGGGAGGAACATCAAATGGACCTAATTTGGGAACCGGAAGAGGTAAGGAGTCCGAAATGTACCTCTGTGACTCCACATTGTGGAAACTCACTTGTAGTGTATAAGATGAACTAGATGGACCCATACTTACCAAACATGGATTAATAGGTTCTACACATGACTATGAGGACAAACATGAGTGAAACGGTCTCAATCCAAGGGAGGAACATCAAATGGACCTAATTTGGGAACCGGAAGAGGTAAGGAGTCCGAAATGTACCTCTGTGACTCCACATTGTGGAAACTCACTTGTAGTGTATAAGATGAACTAGATGGACCCATACTTACCAAACATGGATTAATAGGTTCTACACATGACTATGAGGACAAACATGAGTGAAACGGTCTCAATCCAAGGGAGGAACATCAAATGGACCTAATTTGGGAACCGGAAGAGGTAAGGAGTCCGAAATGTACCTCTGTGACTCCACATTGTGGAAACTCACTTGTAGTGTATAAGATGAACTAGATGGACCCATACTTACCAAACATGGATTAATAGGTTCTACACATGACTATGAGGACAAACATGAGTGAAACGGTCTCAATCCAAGGGAGGAACATCAAATGGACCTAATTTGGGAACCGGAAGAGGTAAGGAGTCCGAAATGTACCTCTGTGACTCCACATTGTGGAAACTCACTTGTAGTGTATAAGATGAACTAGATGGACCCATACTTACCAAACATGGATTAATAGGTTCTACACATGACTATGAGGACAAACATGAGTGAAACGGTCTCAATCCAAGGGAGGAACATCAAATGGACCTAATTTGGGAACCGGAAGAGGTAAGGAGTCCGAAATGTACCTCTGTGACTCCACATTGTGGAAACTCACTTGTAGTGTATAAGATGAACTAGATGGACCCATACTTACCAAACATGGATTAATAGGTTCTACACATGACTATGAGGACAAACATGAGTGAAACGGTCTCAATCCAAGGGAGGAACATCAAATGGACCTAATTTGGGAACCGGAAGAGGTAAGGAGTCCGAAATGTACCTCTGTGACTCCACATTGTGGAAACTCACTTGTAGTGTATAAGATGAACTAGATGGACCCATACTTACCAAACATGGATTAATAGGTTCTACACATGACTATGAGGACAAACATGAGTGAAACGGTCTCAATCCAAGGGAGGAACATCAAATGGACCTAATTTGGGAACCGGAAGAGGTAAGGAGTCCGAAATGTACCTCTGTGACTCCACATTGTGGAAACTCACTTGTAGTGTATAAGATGAACTAGATGGACCCATACTTACCAAACATGGATTAATAGGTTCTACACATGACTATGAGGACAAACATGAGTGAAACGGTCTCAATCCAAGGGAGGAACATCAAATGGACCTAATTTGGGAACCGGAAGAGGTAAGGAGTCCGAAATGTACCTCTGTGACTCCACATTGTGGAAACTCACTTGTAGTGTATAAGATGAACTAGATGGACCCATACTTACCAAACATGGATTAATAGGTTCTACACATGACTATGAGGACAAACATGAGTGAAACGGTCTCAATCCAAGGGAGGAACATCAAATGGACCTAATTTGGGAACCGGAAGAGGTAAGGAGTCCGAAATGTACCTCTGTGACTCCACATTGTGGAAACTCACTTGTAGTGTATAAGATGAACTAGATGGACCCATACTTACCAAACATGGATTAATAGGTTCTACACATGACTATGAGGACAAACATGAGTGAAACGGTCTCAATCCAAGGGAGGAACATCAAATGGACCTAATTTGGGAACCGGAAGAGGTAAGGAGTCCGAAATGTACCTCTGTGACTCCACATTGTGGAAACTCACTTGTAGTGTATAAGATGAACTAGATGGACCCATACTTATCCAAACATGGATTAATAGGTTCTACACATGACTATGAGGACAAACATGAGTGAAACGGTCTCAATCCAAGGGAGGAACATCAAATGGACCTAATTTGGGAACCGGAAGAGGTAAGGAGTCCGAAATGTACCTCTGTGACTCCACATTGTGGAAACTCACTTGTAGTGTATAAGATGAACTAGATGGACCCATACTTACCAAACATGGATTAATAGGTTCTACACATGACTATGAGGACAAACATGAGTGAAACGGTCTCAATCCAAGGGAGGAACATCAAATGGACCTAATTTGGGAACCGGAAGAGGTAAGGAGTCCGAAATGTACCTCTGTGACTCCACATTGTGGAAACTCACTTGTAGTGTATAAGATGAACTAGATGGACCCATACTTATCCAAACATGGATTAATAGGTTCTACACATGACTATGAGGACAAACATGAGTGAAACGGTCTCAATCCAAGGGAGGAACATCAAATGGACCTAATTTGGGAACCGGAAGAGGTAAGGAGTCCGAAATGTACCTCTGTGACTCCACATTGTGGAAACTCACTTGTAGTGTATAAGATGAACTAGATGGACCCATACTTACCAAACATGGATTAATAGGTTCTACACATGACTATGAGGACAAACATGAGTGAAACGGTCTCAATCCAAGGGAGGAACATCAAATGGACCTAATTTGGGAACCGGAAGAGGTAAGGAGTCCGAAATGTACCTCTGTGACTCCACATTGTGGAAACTCACTTGTAGTGTATAAGATGAACTAGATGGACCCATACTTACCAAACATGGATTAATAGGTTCTACACATGACTATGAGGACAAACATGAGTGAAACGGTCTCAATCCAAGGGAGGAACATCAAATGGACCTAATTTGGGAACCGGAAGAGGTAAGGAGTCCGAAATGTACCTCTGTGACTCCACATTGTGGAAACTCACTTGTAGTGTATAAGATGAACTAGATGGACCCATACTTACCAAACATGGATTAATAGGTTCTACACATGACTATGAGGACAAACATGAGTGAAACGGTCTCAATCCAAGGGAGGAACATCAAATGGACCTAATTTGGGAACCGGAAGAGGTAAGGAGTCCGAAATGTACCTCTGTGACTCCACATTGTGGAAACTCACTTGTAGTGTATAAGATGAACTAGATGGACCCATACTTACCAAACATGGATTAATAGGTTCTACACATGACTATGAGGACAAACATGAGTGAAACGGTCTCAATCCAAGGGAGGAACATCAAATGGACCTAATTTGGGAACCGGAAGAGGTAAGGAGTCCGAAATGTACCTCTGTGACTCCACATTGTGGAAACTCACTTGTAGTGTATAAGATGAACTAGATGGACCCATACTTACCAAACATGGATTAATAGGTTCTACACATGACTATGAGGACAAACATGAGTGAAACGGTCTCAATCCAAGGGAGGAACATCAAATGGACCTAATTTGGGAACCGGAAGAGGTAAGGAGTCCGAAATGTACCTCTGTGACTCCACATTGTGGAAACTCACTTGTAGTGTATAAGATGAACTAGATGGACCCATACTTACCAAACATGGATTAATAGGTTCTACACATGACTATGAGGACAAACATGAGTGAAACGGTCTCAATCCAAGGGAGGAACATCAAATGGACCTAATTTGGGAACCGGAAGAGGTAAGGAGTCCGAAATGTACCTCTGTGACTCCACATTGTGGAAACTCACTTGTAGTGTATAAGATGAACTAGATGGACCCATACTTACCAAACATGGATTAATAGGTTCTACACATGACTATGAGGACAAACATGAGTGAAACGGTCTCAATCCAAGGGAGGAACATCAAATGGACCTAATTTGGGAACCGGAAGAGGTAAGGAGTCCGAAATGTACCTCTGTGACTCCACATTGTGGAAACTCACTTGTAGTGTATAAGATGAACTAGATGGACCCATACTTACCAAACATGGATTAATAGGTTCTACACATGACTATGAGGACAAACATGAGTGAAACGGTCTCAATCCAAGGGAGGAACATCAAATGGACCTAATTTGGGAACCGGAAGAGGTAAGGAGTCCGAAATGTACCTCTGTGACTCCACATTGTGGAAACTCACTTGTAGTGTATAAGATGAACTAGATGGACCCATACTTACCAAACATGGATTAATAGGTTCTACACATGACTATGAGGACAAACATGAGTGAAACGGTCTCAATCCAAGGGAGGAACATCAAATGGACCTAATTTGGGAACCGGAAGAGGTAAGGAGTCCGAAATGTACCTCTGTGACTCCACATTGTGGAAACTCACTTGTAGTGTATAAGATGAACTAGATGGACCCATACTTACCAAACATGGATTAATAGGTTCTACACATGACTATGAGGACAAACATGAGTGAAACGGTCTCAATCCAAGGGAGGAACATCAAATGGACCTAATTTGGGAACCGGAAGAGGTAAGGAGTCCGAAATGTACCTCTGTGACTCCACATTGTGGAAACTCACTTGTAGTGTATAAGATGAACTAGATGGACCCATACTTATCCAAACATGGATTAATAGGTTCTACACATGACTATGAGGACAAACATGAGTGAAACGGTCTCAATCCAAGGGAGGAACATCAAATGGACCTAATTTGGGAACCGGAAGAGGTAAGGAGTCCGAAATGTACCTCTGTGACTCCACATTGTGGAAACTCACTTGTAGTGTATAAGATGAACTAGATGGACCCATACTTACCAAACATGGATTAATAGGTTCTACACATGACTATGAGGACAAACATGAGTGAAACGGTCTCAATCCAAGGGAGGAACATCAAATGGACCTAATTTGGGAACCGGAAGAGGTAAGGAGTCCGAAATGTACCTCTGTGACTCCACATTGTGGAAACTCACTTGTAGTGTATAAGATGAACTAGATGGACCCATACTTATCCAAACATGGATTAATAGGTTCTACACATGACTATGAGGACAAACATGAGTGAAACGGTCTCAATCCAAGGGAGGAACATCAAATGGACCTAATTTGGGAACCGGAAGAGGTAAGGAGTCCGAAATGTACCTCTGTGACTCCACATTGTGGAAACTCACTTGTAGTGTATAAGATGAACTAGATGGACCCATACTTACCAAAACATGGATTAATAGGTTCTACACATGACTATGAGGACAAACATGAGTGAAACGGTCTCAATCCAAGGGAGGAACATCAAATGGACCAAATTTGGGAACCGGAAGAGGTAAGGAGTCCGAAATGTACCTCTGTGCCTCCACATTGTGGAAACTCACTTGTAGTGTATAAGATGAACTAGATGGACCCATACTTACCAAACATGGATTAATAGCTTCTACACATGACTATGAGGACAAACATGAGTGAAACGGTCTCAATCCAAGGGAGGAACATCAAATGGACCTAATTTGGGAACCGGAAGAGGTAAGGAGTCCGAAATGTACCTCTGTGACTCCACATTGTGGAAACTCACTTGTAGTGTATAAGATGAACTAGATGGACCCATACTTATCCAAACATGGATTAATAGGTTCTACACATGACTATGAGGACAAACATGAGTGAAACGGTCTCAATCCAAGGGAGGAACATCAAATGGACCTAATTTGGGAACCGGAAGAGGTAAGGAGTCCGAAATGTACCTCTGTGACTCCACATTGTGGAAACTCACTTGTAGTGTATAAGATGAACTAGATGGACCCATACTTACCAAAACATGGATTAATAGGTTCTACACATGACTATGAGGACAAACATGAGTGAAACGGTCTCAATCCAAGGGAGGAACATCAAATGGACCAAATTTGGGAACCGGAAGAGGTAAGGAGTCCGAAATGTACCTCTGTGCCTCCACATTGTGGAAACTCACTTGTAGTGTATAAGATGAACTAGATGGACCCATACTTACCAAAACATGGATTAATAGCTTCTACACATGACTATGAGGACAAACATGAGTGAAACGGTCTCAATCCAAGGGAGGAACATCAAATGGACCAAATTTGGGAACCGGAAGAGGTAAGGAGTCCGAAATGTACCTCTGTGACTCCACATTGTGGAAACTCACTTGTAGTGTATAAGATGAACTAGATGGACCCATACTTATCCAAACATGGATTAATAGGTTCTACACATGACTATGAGGACAAACATGAGTGAAACGGTCTCAATCCAAGGGAGGAACATCAAATGGACCTAATTTGGGAACCGGAAGAGGTAAGGAGTCCGAAATGTACCTCTGTGACTCCACATTGTGGAAACTCACTTGTAGTGTATAAGATGAACTAGATGGACCCATACTTACCAAACATGGATTAATAGGTTCTACACATGACTATGAGGACAAACATGAGTGAAACGGTCTCAATCCAAGGGAGGAACATCAAATGGACCTAATTTGGGAACCGGAAGAGGTAAGGAGTCCGAAATGTACCTCTGTGACTCCACATTGTGGAAACTCACTTGTAGTGTATAAGATGAACTAGATGGACCCATACTTACCAAACATGGATTAATAGGTTCTACACATGACTATGAGGACAAACATGAGTGAAACGGTCTCAATCCAAGGGAGGAACATCAAATGGACCTAATTTGGGAACCGGAAGAGGTAAGGAGTCCGAAATGTACCTCTGTGACTCCACATTGTGGAAACTCACTTGTAGTGTATAAGATGAACTAGATGGACCCATACTTACCAAACATGGATTAATAGGTTCTACACATGACTATGAGGACAAACATGAGTGAAACGGTCTCAATCCAAGGGAGGAACATCAAATGGACCTAATTTGGGAACCGGAAGAGGTAAGGAGTCCGAAATGTACCTCTGTGACTCCACATTGTGGAAACTCACTTGTAGTGTATAAGATGAACTAGATGGACCCATACTTACCAAACATGGATTAATAGGTTCTACACATGACTATGAGGACAAACATGAGTGAAACGGTCTCAATCCAAGGGAGGAACATCAAATGGACCTAATTTGGGAACCGGAAGAGGTAAGGAGTCCGAAATGTACCTCTGTGACTCCACATTGTGGAAACTCACTTGTAGTGTATAAGATGAACTAGATGGACCCATACTTACCAAACATGGATTAATAGGTTCTACACATGACTATGAGGACAAACATGAGTGAAACGGTCTCAATCCAAGGGAGGAACATCAAATGGACCTAATTTGGGAACCGGAAGAGGTAAGGAGTCCGAAATGTACCTCTGTGACTCCACATTGTGGAAACTCACTTGTAGTGTATAAGATGAACTAGATGGACCCATACTTACCAAACATGGATTAATAGGTTCTACACATGACTATGAGGACAAACATGAGTGAAACGGTCTCAATCCAAGGGAGGAACATCAAATGGACCTAATTTGGGAACCGGAAGAGGTAAGGAGTCCGAAATGTACCTCTGTGACTCCACATTGTGGAAACTCACTTGTAGTGTATAAGATGAACTAGATGGACCCATACTTACCAAACATGGATTAATAGGTTCTACACATGACTATGAGGACAAACATGAGTGAAACGGTCTCAATCCAAGGGAGGAACATCAAATGGACCTAATTTGGGAACCGGAAGAGGTAAGGAGTCCGAAATGTACCTCTGTGACTCCACATTGTGGAAACTCACTTGTAGTGTATAAGATGAACTAGATGGACCCATACTTATCCAAACATGGATTAATAGGTTCTACACATGACTATGAGGACAAACATGAGTGAAACGGTCTCAATCCAAGGGAGGAACATCAAATGGACCTAATTTGGGAACCGGAAGAGGTAAGGAGTCCGAAATGTACCTCTGTGACTCCACATTGTGGAAACTCACTTGTAGTGTATAAGATGAACTAGATGGACCCATACTTATCCAAACATGGATTAATAGGTTCTACACATGACTATGAGGACAAACATGAGTGAAACGGTCTCAATCCAAGGGAGGAACATCAAATGGACCTAATTTGGGAACCGGAAGAGGTAAGGAGTCCGAAATGTACCTCTGTGACTCCACATTGTGGAAACTCACTTGTAGTGTATAAGATGAACTAGATGGACCCATACTTATCCAAACATGGATTAATAGGTTCTACACATGACTATGAGGACAAACATGAGTGAAACGGTCTCAATCCAAGGGAGGAACATCAAATGGACCTAATTTGGGAACCGGAAGAGGTAAGGAGTCCGAAATGTACCTCTGTGACTCCACATTGTGGAAACTCACTTGTAGTGTATAAATGAATAGATGGACCCATACTTATCCAAACATGGATTAA
>CACVBM020000791.1:0-10155 GCA_902728155.2 Microthlaspi erraticum
TTTTAGTGTATATGAACGAGACCCATACTTACCCAAACATGGATTAATAGGTTCTATACATGACTATGAGGAGAAACATGAGTGAAACGGTCTCAATCCAAGGGAGGAACATCAAATGGACCAAATTTGGGAACCGGAAGAGGTAAGGAGTCCGAAATGTAGCTTTGTGCCTCCAAATGGTGGGAACTTACTTTTAGTGTATATGATGAACGAGACGGACCCATACTTACCCAAACATGGATTAATAGGTTCTATACATGACTATGAGGAGAAACATGAGTGAAACGGTCTCAATCCAAGGGAGGAACATCAAATGGACCAAATTTGGGAACCGGAAGAGGTAAGGAGTCCGAAATGTAGCTTTGTGCCTCCAAATGGTGGGAACTTACTTTTAGTGTATATGATGAACGAGACGGACCCATACTTACCCAAACATGGATTAATAGGTTCTATACATGACTATGAGGAGAAACATGAGTGAAACGGTCTCAATCCAAGGGAGGAACATCAAATGGACCAAATTTGGGAACCGGAAGAGGTAAGGAGTCCGAAATGTAGCTTTGTGCCTCCAAATGGTGGGAACTTACTTTTAGTGTATATGATGAACGAGACGGACCCATACTTACCCAAACATGGATTAATAGGTTCTATACATGACTATGAGGAGAAACATGAGTGAAACGGTCTCAATCCAAGGGAGGAACATCAAATGGACCAAATTTGGGAACCGGAAGAGGTAAGGAGTCCGAAATGTAGCTTTGTGCCTCCAAATGGTGGGAACTTACTTTTAGTGTATATGATGAACGAGACGGACCCATACTTACCCAAACATGGATTAATAGGTTCTATACATGACTATGAGGAGAAACATGAGTGAAACGGTCTCAATCCAAGGGAGGAACATCAAATGGACCAAATTTGGGAACCGGAAGAGGTAAGGAGTCCGAAATGTAGCTTTGTGCCTCCAAATGGTGGGAACTTACTTTTAGTGTATATGATGAACGAGACGGACCCATACTTACCCAAACATGGATTAATAGGTTCTATACATGACTATGAGGAGAAACATGAGTGAAACGGTCTCAATCCAAGGGAGGAACATCAAATGGACCAAATTTGGGAACCGGAAGAGGTAAGGAGTCCGAAATGTAGCTTTGTGCCTCCAAATGGTGGGAACTTACTTTTAGTGTATATGATGAACGAGACGGACCCATACTTACCCAAACATGGATTAATAGGTTCTATACATGACTATGAGGAGAAACATGAGTGAAACGGTCTCAATCCAAGGGAGGAACATCAAATGGACCAAATTTGGGAACCGGAAGAGGTAAGGAGTCCGAAATGTAGCTTTGTGCCTCCAAATGGTGGGAACTTACTTTTAGTGTATATGATGAACGAGACGGACCCATACTTACCCAAACATGGATTAATAGGTTCTATACATGACTATGAGGAGAAACATGAGTGAAACGGTCTCAATCCAAGGGAGGAACATCAAATGGACCAAATTTGGGAACCGGAAGAGGTAAGGAGTCCGAAATGTAGCTTTGTGCCTCCAAATGGTGGGAACTTACTTTTAGTGTATATGATGAACGAGACGGACCCATACTTACCCAAACATGGATTAATAGGTTCTATACATGACTATGAGGAGAAACATGAGTGAAACGGTCTCAATCCAAGGGAGGAACATCAAATGGACCAAATTTGGGAACCGGAAGAGGTAAGGAGTCCGAAATGTAGCTTTGTGCCTCCAAATGGTGGGAACTTACTTTTAGTGTATATGATGAACGAGACGGACCCATACTTACCCAAACATGGATTAATAGGTTCTATACATGACTATGAGGAGAAACATGAGTGAAACGGTCTCAATCCAAGGGAGGAACATCAAATGGACCAAATTTGGGAACCGGAAGAGGTAAGGAGTCCGAAATGTAGCTTTGTGCCTCCAAATGGTGGGAACTTACTTTTAGTGTATATGATGAACGAGACGGACCCATACTTACCCAAACATGGATTAATAGGTTCTATACATGACTATGAGGAGAAACATGAGTGAAACGGTCTCAATCCAAGGGAGGAACATCAAATGGACCAAATTTGGGAACCGGAAGAGGTAAGGAGTCCGAAATGTAGCTTTGTGCCTCCAAATGGTGGGAACTTACTTTTAGTGTATATGATGAACGAGACGGACCCATACTTACCCAAACATGGATTAATAGGTTCTATACATGACTATGAGGAGAAACATGAGTGAAACGGTCTCAATCCAAGGGAGGAACATCAAATGGACCAAATTTGGGAACCGGAAGAGGTAAGGAGTCCGAAATGTAGCTTTGTGCCTCCAAATGGTGGGAACTTACTTTTAGTGTATATGATGAACGAGACGGACCCATACTTACCCAAACATGGATTAATAGGTTCTATACATGACTATGAGGAGAAACATGAGTGAAACGGTCTCAATCCAAGGGAGGAACATCAAATGGACCAAATTTGGGAACCGGAAGAGGTAAGGAGTCCGAAATGTAGCTTTGTGCCTCCAAATGGTGGGAACTTACTTTTAGTGTATATGATGAACGAGACGGACCCATACTTACCCAAACATGGATTAATAGGTTCTATACATGACTATGAGGAGAAACATGAGTGAAACGGTCTCAATCCAAGGGAGGAACATCAAATGGACCAAATTTGGGAACCGGAAGAGGTAAGGAGTCCGAAATGTAGCTTTGTGCCTCCAAATGGTGGGAACTTACTTTTAGTGTATATGATGAACGAGACGGACCCATACTTACCCAAACATGGATTAATAGGTTCTATACATGACTATGAGGAGAAACATGAGTGAAACGGTCTCAATCCAAGGGAGGAACATCAAATGGACCAAATTTGGGAACCGGAAGAGGTAAGGAGTCCGAAATGTAGCTTTGTGCCTCCAAATGGTGGGAACTTACTTTTAGTGTATATGATGAACGAGACGGACCCATACTTACCCAAACATGGATTAATAGGTTCTATACATGACTATGAGGAGAAACATGAGTGAAACGGTCTCAATCCAAGGGAGGAACATCAAATGGACCAAATTTGGGAACCGGAAGAGGTAAGGAGTCCGAAATGTAGCTTTGTGCCTCCAAATGGTGGGAACTTACTTTTAGTGTATATGATGAACGAGACGGACCCATACTTACCCAAACATGGATTAATAGGTTCTATACATGACTATGAGGAGAAACATGAGTGAAACGGTCTCAATCCAAGGGAGGAACATCAAATGGACCAAATTTGGGAACCGGAAGAGGTAAGGAGTCCGAAATGTAGCTTTGTGCCTCCAAATGGTGGGAACTTACTTTTAGTGTATATGATGAACGAGACGGACCCATACTTACCCAAACATGGATTAATAGGTTCTATACATGACTATGAGGAGAAACATGAGTGAAACGGTCTCAATCCAAGGGAGGAACATCAAATGGACCAAATTTGGGAACCGGAAGAGGTAAGGAGTCCGAAATGTAGCTTTGTGCCTCCAAATGGTGGGAACTTACTTTTAGTGTATATGATGAACGAGACGGACCCATACTTACCCAAACATGGATTAATAGGTTCTATACATGACTATGAGGAGAAACATGAGTGAAACGGTCTCAATCCAAGGGAGGAACATCAAATGGACCAAATTTGGGAACCGGAAGAGGTAAGGAGTCCGAAATGTAGCTTTGTGCCTCCAAATGGTGGGAACTTACTTTTAGTGTATATGATGAACGAGACGGACCCATACTTACCCAAACATGGATTAATAGGTTCTATACATGACTATGAGGAGAAACATGAGTGAAACGGTCTCAATCCAAGGGAGGAACATCAAATGGACCAAATTTGGGAACCGGAAGAGGTAAGGAGTCCGAAATGTAGCTTTGTGCCTCCAAATGGTGGGAACTTACTTTTAGTGTATATGATGAACGAGACGGACCCATACTTACCCAAACATGGATTAATAGGTTCTATACATGACTATGAGGAGAAACATGAGTGAAACGGTCTCAATCCAAGGGAGGAACATCAAATGGACCAAATTTGGGAACCGGAAGAGGTAAGGAGTCCGAAATGTAGCTTTGTGCCTCCAAATGGTGGGAACTTACTTTTAGTGTATATGATGAACGAGACGGACCCATACTTACCCAAACATGGATTAATAGGTTCTATACATGACTATGAGGAGAAACATGAGTGAAACGGTCTCAATCCAAGGGAGGAACATCAAATGGACCAAATTTGGGAACCGGAAGAGGTAAGGAGTCCGAAATGTAGCTTTGTGCCTCCAAATGGTGGGAACTTACTTTTAGTGTATATGATGAACGAGACGGACCCATACTTACCCAAACATGGATTAATAGGTTCTATACATGACTATGAGGAGAAACATGAGTGAAACGGTCTCAATCCAAGGGAGGAACATCAAATGGACCAAATTTGGGAACCGGAAGAGGTAAGGAGTCCGAAATGTAGCTTTGTGCCTCCAAATGGTGGGAACTTACTTTTAGTGTATATGATGAACGAGACGGACCCATACTTACCCAAACATGGATTAATAGGTTCTATACATGACTATGAGGAGAAACATGAGTGAAACGGTCTCAATCCAAGGGAGGAACATCAAATGGACCAAATTTGGGAACCGGAAGAGGTAAGGAGTCCGAAATGTAGCTTTGTGCCTCCAAATGGTGGGAACTTACTTTTAGTGTATATGATGAACGAGACGGACCCATACTTACCCAAACATGGATTAATAGGTTCTATACATGACTATGAGGAGAAACATGAGTGAAACGGTCTCAATCCAAGGGAGGAACATCAAATGGACCAAATTTGGGAACCGGAAGAGGTAAGGAGTCCGAAATGTAGCTTTGTGCCTCCAAATGGTGGGAACTTACTTTTAGTGTATATGATGAACGAGACGGACCCATACTTACCCAAACATGGATTAATAGGTTCTATACATGACTATGAGGAGAAACATGAGTGAAACGGTCTCAATCCAAGGGAGGAACATCAAATGGACCAAATTTGGGAACCGGAAGAGGTAAGGAGTCCGAAATGTAGCTTTGTGCCTCCAAATGGTGGGAACTTACTTTTAGTGTATATGATGAACGAGACGGACCCATACTTACCCAAACATGGATTAATAGGTTCTATACATGACTATGAGGAGAAACATGAGTGAAACGGTCTCAATCCAAGGGAGGAACATCAAATGGACCAAATTTGGGAACCGGAAGAGGTAAGGAGTCCGAAATGTAGCTTTGTGCCTCCAAATGGTGGGAACTTACTTTTAGTGTATATGATGAACGAGACGGACCCATACTTACCCAAACATGGATTAATAGGTTCTATACATGACTATGAGGAGAAACATGAGTGAAACGGTCTCAATCCAAGGGAGGAACATCAAATGGACCAAATTTGGGAACCGGAAGAGGTAAGGAGTCCGAAATGTAGCTTTGTGCCTCCAAATGGTGGGAACTTACTTTTAGTGTATATGATGAACGAGACGGACCCATACTTACCCAAACATGGATTAATAGGTTCTATACATGACTATGAGGAGAAACATGAGTGAAACGGTCTCAATCCAAGGGAGGAACATCAAATGGACCAAATTTGGGAACCGGAAGAGGTAAGGAGTCCGAAATGTAGCTTTGTGCCTCCAAATGGTGGGAACTTACTTTTAGTGTATATGATGAACGAGACGGACCCATACTTACCCAAACATGGATTAATAGGTTCTATACATGACTATGAGGAGAAACATGAGTGAAACGGTCTCAATCCAAGGGAGGAACATCAAATGGACCAAATTTGGGAACCGGAAGAGGTAAGGAGTCCGAAATGTAGCTTTGTGCCTCCAAATGGTGGGAACTTACTTTTAGTGTATATGATGAACGAGACGGACCCATACTTACCCAAACATGGATTAATAGGTTCTATACATGACTATGAGGAGAAACATGAGTGAAACGGTCTCAATCCAAGGGAGGAACATCAAATGGACCAAATTTGGGAACCGGAAGAGGTAAGGAGTCCGAAATGTAGCTTTGTGCCTCCAAATGGTGGGAACTTACTTTTAGTGTATATGATGAACGAGACGGACCCATACTTACCCAAACATGGATTAATAGGTTCTATACATGACTATGAGGAGAAACATGAGTGAAACGGTCTCAATCCAAGGGAGGAACATCAAATGGACCAAATTTGGGAACCGGAAGAGGTAAGGAGTCCGAAATGTAGCTTTGTGCCTCCAAATGGTGGGAACTTACTTTTAGTGTATATGATGAACGGACCCATACTTACCCAAACATGGATTAATAGGTTCTATACATGACTATGAGGAGAAACATGAGTGAAACGGTCTCAATCCAAGGGAGGAACATCAAATGGACCAAATTTGGGAACCGGAAGAGGTAAGGAGTCCGAAATGTAGCTTTGTGCCTCCAAATGGTGGGAACTTACTTTTAGTGTATATGATGAACGAGACGGACCCATACTTACCCAAACATGGATTAATAGGTTCTATACATGACTATGAGGAGAAACATGAGTGAAACGGTCTCAATCCAAGGGAGGAACATCAAATGGACCAAATTTGGGAACCGGAAGAGGTAAGGAGTCCGAAATGTAGCTTTGTGCCTCCAAATGGTGGGAACTTACTTTTAGTGTATATGATG
This sequence comes from Microthlaspi erraticum, assembly GCA_902728155.2. Lineage (NCBI taxonomy): Eukaryota > Viridiplantae > Streptophyta > Magnoliopsida > Brassicales > Brassicaceae > Microthlaspi > Microthlaspi erraticum. Next base: position 6,738 of record CACVBM020000791.1, read on the forward strand.
AACGAGACGGACCCATACTTACCCAAACATGGATTAATAGGTTCTATACATGACTATGAGGAGAAACATGAGTGAAACGGTCTCAATCCAAGGGAGGAACATCAAATGGACCAAATTTGGGAACCGGAAGAGGTAAGGAGTCCGAAATGTAGCTTTGTGCCTCCAAATGGTGGGAACTTACTTTTAGTGTATATGATGAACGAGACGGACCCATACTTACCCAAACATGGATTAATAGGTTCTATACATGACTATGAGGAGAAACATGAGTGAAACGGTCTCAATCCAAGGGAGGAACATCAAATGGACCAAATTTGGGAACCGGAAGAGGTAAGGAGTCCGAAATGTAGCTTTGTGCCTCCAAATGGTGGGAACTTACTTTTAGTGTATATGATGAACGAGACGGACCCATACTTACCCAAACATGGATTAATAGGTTCTATACATGACTATGAGGAGAAACATGAGTGAAACGGTCTCAATCCAAGGGAGGAACATCAAATGGACCAAATTTGGGAACCGGAAGAGGTAAGGAGTCCGAAATGTAGCTTTGTGCCTCCAAATGGTGGGAACTTACTTTTAGTGTATATGATGAACGAGACGGACCCATACTTACCCAAACATGGATTAATAGGTTCTATACATGACTATGAGGAGAAACATGAGTGAAACGGTCTCAATCCAAGGGAGGAACATCAAATGGACCAAATTTGGGAACCGGAAGAGGTAAGGAGTCCGAAATGTAGCTTTGTGCCTCCAAATGGTGGGAACTTACTTTTAGTGTATATGATGAACGAGACGGACCCATACTTACCCAAACATGGATTAATAGGTTCTATACATGACTATGAGGAGAAACATGAGTGAAACGGTCTCAATCCAAGGGAGGAACATCAAATGGACCAAATTTGGGAACCGGAAGAGGTAAGGAGTCCGAAATGTAGCTTTGTGCCTCCAAATGGTGGGAACTTACTTTTAGTGTATATGATGAACGAGACGGACCCATACTTACCCAAACATGGATTAATAGGTTCTATACATGACTATGAGGAGAAACATGAGTGAAACGGTCTCAATCCAAGGGAGGAACATCAAATGGACCAAATTTGGGAACCGGAAGAGGTAAGGAGTCCGAAATGTAGCTTTGTCCAAATGGTGGGAACTTACTTTTAGTGTATATGATGAACGAGACGGACCCATACTTACCCAAACATGGATTAATAGGTTCTATACATGACTATGAGGAGAAACATGAGTGAAACGGTCTCAATCCAAGGGAGGAACATCAAATGGACCAAATTTGGGAACCGGAAGAGGTAAGGAGTCCGAAATGTAGCTTTGTGCCTCCAAATGGTGGGAACTTACTTTTAGTGTATATGATGAACGAGACGGACCCATACTTACCCAAACATGGATTAATAGGTTCTATACATGACTATGAGGAGAAACATGAGTGAAACGGTCTCAATCCAAGGGAGGAACATCAAATGGACCAAATTTGGGAACCGGAAGAGGTAAGGAGTCCGAAATGTAGCTTTGTGCCTCCAAATGGTGGGAACTTACTTTTAGTGTATATGATGAACGAGACGGACCCATACTTACCCAAACATGGATTAATAGGTTCTATACATGACTATGAGGAGAAACATGAGTGAAACGGTCTCAATCCAAGGGAGGAACATCAAATGGACCAAATTTGGGAACCGGAAGAGGTAAGGAGTCCGAAATGTAGCTTTGTGCCTCCAAATGGTGGGAACTTACTTTTAGTGTATATGATGAACGAGACGGACCCATACTTACCCAAACATGGATTAATAGGTTCTATACATGACTATGAAACATGAGTGAAACGGTCAATCCAAGGGAGGAACATCAAATGGACCAAATTTGGGAACCGGAAGAGGTAAGGAGTCCGAAATGTAGCTTTGTGCCTCCAAATGGTGGGAACTTACTTTTAGTGTATATGATGAACGAGACGGACCCATACTTACCCAAACATGGATTAATAGGTTCTATACATGACTATGAGGAGAAACATGAGTGAAACGGTCTCAATCCAAGGGAGGAACATCAAATGGACCAAATTTGGGAACCGGAAGAGGTAAGGAGTCCGAAATGTAGCTTTGTGCCTCCAAATGGTGGGAACTTACTTTTAGTGTATATGATGAACGAGACGGACCCATACTTACCCAAACATGGATTAATAGGTTCTATACATGACTATGAGGAGAAACATGAGTGAAACGGTCTCAATCCAAGGGAGGAACATCAAATGGACCAAATTTGGGAACCGGAAGAGGTAAGGAGTCCGAAATGTAGCTTTGTGCCTCCAAATGGTGGGAACTTACTTTTAGTGTATATGATGAACGAGACGGACCCATACTTACCCAAACATGGATTAATAGGTTCTATACATGACTATGAGGAGAAACATGAGTGAAACGGTCTCAATCCAAGGGAGGAACATCAAATGGACCAAATTTGGGAACCGGAAGAGGTAAGGAGTCCGAAATGTAGCTTTGTGCCTCCAAATGGTGGGAACTTACTTTTAGTGTATATGATGAACGAGACGGACCCATACTTACCCAAACATGGATTAATAGGTTCTATACATGACTATGAGGAGAAACATGAGTGAAACGGTCTCAATCCAAGGGAGGAACATCAAATGGACCAAATTTGGGAACCGGAAGAGGTAAGGAGTCCGAAATGTAGCTTTGTGCCTCCAAATGGTGGGAACTTACTTTTAGTGTATATGATGAACGAGACGGACCCATACTTACCCAAACATGGATTAATAGGTTCTATACATGACTATGAGGAGAAACATGAGTGAAACGGTCTCAATCCAAGGGAGGAACATCAAATGGACCAAATTTGGGAACCGGAAGAGGTAAGGAGTCCGAAATGTAGCTTTGTGCCTCCAAATGGTGGGAACTTACTTTTAGTGTATATGATGAACGAGACGGACCCATACTTACCCAAACATGGATTAATAGGTTCTATACATGACTATGAGGAGAAACATGAGTGAAACGGTCTCAATCCAAGGGAGGAACATCAAATGGACCAAATTTGGGAACCAGAAGAGGTAAGGAGTCCGAAATGTAGCTTTGTGCCTCCAAATGGTGGGAACTTACTTTTAGTGTATATGATAAACGAGACGGACCCATACTTACCCAAACATGGATTAATAGGTTCTATACATGACTATGAGGAGAAACATGAGTGAAACGGTCTCAATCCAAGGGAGGAACATCAAATGGACCAAATTTGGGAACCGGAAGAGGTAAGGAGTCCGAAATGTAGCTTTGTGCCTCCAAATGGTGGGAACTTACTTTTAGTGTATATGATGAACGAGACGGACCCATACTTACCCAAACATGGATTAATAGGTTCTATACATGACTATGAAAAT
>CACVBM020000792.1:0-10144 GCA_902728155.2 Microthlaspi erraticum
GAGGAACATGGAGGGAAGGTAAGGAGTCCGAAATGTACCTCTGTGACTCCACATTGTGGAAACTCACTTGTAGTGTATAAGATGAACTAGATGGACCCATACTTACCAAACATGGATTAATAGGTTCTACACATGACTATGAGGACAAACATGAGTGAAACGGTCTCAATCCAAGGGAGGAACATCAAATGGACCTAATTTGGGAACCGGAAGAGGTAAGGAGTCCGAAATGTACCTCTGTGACTCCACATTGTGGAAACTCACTTGTAGTGTATAAGATGAACTAGATGGACCCATACTTACCAAACATGGATTAATAGGTTCTACACATGACTATGAGGACAAACATGAGTGAAACGGTCTCAATCCAAGGGAGGAACATCAAATGGACCTAATTTGGGAACCGGAAGAGGTAAGGAGTCCGAAATGTACCTCTGTGACTCCACATTGTGGAAACTCACTTGTAGTGTATAAGATGAACTAGATGGACCCATACTTACCAAACATGGATTAATAGGTTCTACACATGACTATGAGGACAAACATGAGTGAAACGGTCTCAATCCAAGGGAGGAACATCAAATGGACCTAATTTGGGAACCGGAAGAGGTAAGGAGTCCGAAATGTACCTCTGTGACTCCACATTGTGGAAACTCACTTGTAGTGTATAAGATGAACTAGATGGACCCATACTTACCAAACATGGATTAATAGGTTCTACACATGACTATGAGGACAAACATGAGTGAAACGGTCTCAATCCAAGGGAGGAACATCAAATGGACCTAATTTGGGAACCGGAAGAGGTAAGGAGTCCGAAATGTACCTCTGTGACTCCACATTGTGGAAACTCACTTGTAGTGTATAAGATGAACTAGATGGACCCATACTTACCAAACATGGATTAATAGGTTCTACACATGACTATGAGGACAAACATGAGTGAAACGGTCTCAATCCAAGGGAGGAACATCAAATGGACCTAATTTGGGAACCGGAAGAGGTAAGGAGTCCGAAATGTACCTCTGTGACTCCACATTGTGGAAACTCACTTGTAGTGTATAAGATGAACTAGATGGACCCATACTTACCAAACATGGATTAATAGGTTCTACACATGACTATGAGGACAAACATGAGTGAAACGGTCTCAATCCAAGGGAGGAACATCAAATGGACCTAATTTGGGAACCGGAAGAGGTAAGGAGTCCGAAATGTACCTCTGTGACTCCACATTGTGGAAACTCACTTGTAGTGTATAAGATGAACTAGATGGACCCATACTTACCAAACATGGATTAATAGGTTCTACACATGACTATGAGGACAAACATGAGTGAAACGGTCTCAATCCAAGGGAGGAACATCAAATGGACCTAATTTGGGAACCGGAAGAGGTAAGGAGTCCGAAATGTACCTCTGTGACTCCACATTGTGGAAACTCACTTGTAGTGTATAAGATGAACTAGATGGACCCATACTTACCAAACATGGATTAATAGGTTCTACACATGACTATGAGGACAAACATGAGTGAAACGGTCTCAATCCAAGGGAGGAACATCAAATGGACCTAATTTGGGAACCGGAAGAGGTAAGGAGTCCGAAATGTACCTCTGTGACTCCACATTGTGGAAACTCACTTGTAGTGTATAAGATGAACTAGATGGACCCATACTTACCAAACATGGATTAATAGGTTCTACACATGACTATGAGGACAAACATGAGTGAAACGGTCTCAATCCAAGGGAGGAACATCAAATGGACCTAATTTGGGAACCGGAAGAGGTAAGGAGTCCGAAATGTACCTCTGTGACTCCACATTGTGGAAACTCACTTGTAGTGTATAAGATGAACTAGATGGACCCATACTTACCAAACATGGATTAATAGGTTCTACACATGACTATGAGGACAAACATGAGTGAAACGGTCTCAATCCAAGGGAGGAACATCAAATGGACCTAATTTGGGAACCGGAAGAGGTAAGGAGTCCGAAATGTACCTCTGTGACTCCACATTGTGGAAACTCACTTGTAGTGTATAAGATGAACTAGATGGACCCATACTTACCAAACATGGATTAATAGGTTCTACACATGACTATGAGGACAAACATGAGTGAAACGGTCTCAATCCAAGGGAGGAACATCAAATGGACCTAATTTGGGAACCGGAAGAGGTAAGGAGTCCGAAATGTACCTCTGTGACTCCACATTGTGGAAACTCACTTGTAGTGTATAAGATGAACTAGATGGACCCATACTTACCAAACATGGATTAATAGGTTCTACACATGACTATGAGGACAAACATGAGTGAAACGGTCTCAATCCAAGGGAGGAACATCAAATGGACCTAATTTGGGAACCGGAAGAGGTAAGGAGTCCGAAATGTACCTCTGTGACTCCACATTGTGGAAACTCACTTGTAGTGTATAAGATGAACTAGATGGACCCATACTTACCAAACATGGATTAATAGGTTCTACACATGACTATGAGGACAAACATGAGTGAAACGGTCTCAATCCAAGGGAGGAACATCAAATGGACCTAATTTGGGAACCGGAAGAGGTAAGGAGTCCGAAATGTACCTCTGTGACTCCACATTGTGGAAACTCACTTGTAGTGTATAAGATGAACTAGATGGACCCATACTTACCAAACATGGATTAATAGGTTCTACACATGACTATGAGGACAAACATGAGTGAAACGGTCTCAATCCAAGGGAGGAACATCAAATGGACCAAATTTGGGAACCGGAAGAGGTAAGGAGTCCGAAATGTACCTCTGTGACTCCACATTGTGGAAACTCACTTGTAGTGTATAAGATGAACTAGATGGACCCATACTTACCAAACATGGATTAATAGGTTCTACACATGACTATGAGGACAAACATGAGTGAAACGGTCTCAATCCAAGGGAGGAACATCAAATGGACCAAATTTGGGAACCGGAAGAGGTAAGGAGTCCGAAATGTACCTCTGTGACTCCACATTGTGGAAACTCACTTGTAGTGTATAAGATGAACTAGATGGACCCATACTTACCAAACATGGATTAATAGGTTCTACACATGACTATGAGGACAAACATGAGTGAAACGGTCTCAATCCAAGGGAGGAACATCAAATGGACCAAATTTGGGAACCGGAAGAGGTAAGGAGTCCGAAATGTACCTCTGTGACTCCACATTGTGGAAACTCACTTGTAGTGTATAAGATGAACTAGATGGACCCATACTTACCAAACATGGATTAATAGGTTCTACACATGACTATGAGGACAAACATGAGTGAAACGGTCTCAATCCAAGGGAGGAACATCAAATGGACCTAATTTGGGAACCGGAAGAGGTAAGGAGTCCGAAATGTACCTCTGTGACTCCACATTGTGGAAACTCACTTGTAGTGTATAAGATGAACTAGATGGACCCATACTTACCAAACATGGATTAATAGGTTCTACACATGACTATGAGGACAAACATGAGTGAAACGGTCTCAATCCAAGGGAGGAACATCAAATGGACCTAATTTGGGAACCGGAAGAGGTAAGGAGTCCGAAATGTACCTCTGTGACTCCACATTGTGGAAACTCACTTGTAGTGTATAAGATGAACTAGATGGACCCATACTTACCAAACATGGATTAATAGGTTCTACACATGACTATGAGGACAAACATGAGTGAAACGGTCTCAATCCAAGGGAGGAACATCAAATGGACCTAATTTGGGAACCGGAAGAGGTAAGGAGTCCGAAATGTACCTCTGTGACTCCACATTGTGGAAACTCACTTGTAGTGTATAAGATGAACTAGATGGACCCATACTTACCAAACATGGATTAATAGGTTCTACACATGACTATGAGGACAAACATGAGTGAAACGGTCTCAATCCAAGGGAGGAACATCAAATGGACCTAATTTGGGAACCGGAAGAGGTAAGGAGTCCGAAATGTACCTCTGTGACTCCACATTGTGGAAACTCACTTGTAGTGTATAAGATGAACTAGATGGACCCATACTTACCAAACATGGATTAATAGGTTCTACACATGACTATGAGGACAAACATGAGTGAAACGGTCTCAATCCAAGGGAGGAACATCAAATGGACCTAATTTGGGAACCGGAAGAGGTAAGGAGTCCGAAATGTACCTCTGTGACTCCACATTGTGGAAACTCACTTGTAGTGTATAAGATGAACTAGATGGACCCATACTTACCAAACATGGATTAATAGGTTCTACACATGACTATGAGGACAAACATGAGTGAAACGGTCTCAATCCAAGGGAGGAACATCAAATGGACCTAATTTGGGAACCGGAAGAGGTAAGGAGTCCGAAATGTACCTCTGTGCCTCCACATTGTGGAAACTCACTTGTAGTGTATAAGATGAACTAGATGGACCCATACTTACCAAAACATGGATTAATAGCTTCTACACATGACTATGAGGACAAACATGAGTGAAACGGTCTCAATCCAAGGGAGGAACATCAAATGGACCAAATTTGGGAACCGGAAGAGGTAAGGAGTCCGAAATGTACCTCTGTGACTCCACATTGTGGAAACTCACTTGTAGTGTATAAGATGAACTAGATGGACCCATACTTACCAAACATGGATTAATAGGTTCTACACATGACTATGAGGACAAACATGAGTGAAACGGTCTCAATCCAAGGGAGGAACATCAAATGGACCTAATTTGGGAACCGGAAGAGGTAAGGAGTCCGAAATGTACCTCTGTGACTCCACATTGTGGAAACTCACTTGTAGTGTATAAGATGAACTAGATGGACCCATACTTACCAAACATGGATTAATAGGTTCTACACATGACTATGAGGACAAACATGAGTGAAACGGTCTCAATCCAAGGGAGGAACATCAAATGGACCTAATTTGGGAACCGGAAGAGGTAAGGAGTCCGAAATGTACCTCTGTGACTCCACATTGTGGAAACTCACTTGTAGTGTATAAGATGAACTAGATGGACCCATACTTACCAAACATGGATTAATAGGTTCTACACATGACTATGAGGACAAACATGAGTGAAACGGTCTCAATCCAAGGGAGGAACATCAAATGGACCTAATTTGGGAACCGGAAGAGGTAAGGAGTCCGAAATGTACCTCTGTGACTCCACATTGTGGAAACTCACTTGTAGTGTATAAGATGAACTAGATGGACCCATACTTACCAAACATGGATTAATAGGTTCTACACATGACTATGAGGACAAACATGAGTGAAACGGTCTCAATCCAAGGGAGGAACATCAAATGGACCTAATTTGGGAACCGGAAGAGGTAAGGAGTCCGAAATGTACCTCTGTGACTCCACATTGTGGAAACTCACTTGTAGTGTATAAGATGAACTAGATGGACCCATACTTACCAAACATGGATTAATAGGTTCTACACATGACTATGAGGACAAACATGAGTGAAACGGTCTCAATCCAAGGGAGGAACATCAAATGGACCTAATTTGGGAACCGGAAGAGGTAAGGAGTCCGAAATGTACCTCTGTGACTCCACATTGTGGAAACTCACTTGTAGTGTATAAGATGAACTAGATGGACCCATACTTACCAAACATGGATTAATAGGTTCTACACATGACTATGAGGACAAACATGAGTGAAACGGTCTCAATCCAAGGGAGGAACATCAAATGGACCTAATTTGGGAACCGGAAGAGGTAAGGAGTCCGAAATGTACCTCTGTGACTCCACATTGTGGAAACTCACTTGTAGTGTATAAGATGAACTAGATGGACCCATACTTACCAAACATGGATTAATAGGTTCTACACATGACTATGAGGACAAACATGAGTGAAACGGTCTCAATCCAAGGGAGGAACATCAAATGGACCTAATTTGGGAACCGGAAGAGGTAAGGAGTCCGAAATGTACCTCTGTGACTCCACATTGTGGAAACTCACTTGTAGTGTATAAGATGAACTAGATGGACCCATACTTACCAAACATGGATTAATAGGTTCTACACATGACTATGAGGACAAACATGAGTGAAACGGTCTCAATCCAAGGGAGGAACATCAAATGGACCTAATTTGGGAACCGGAAGAGGTAAGGAGTCCGAAATGTACCTCTGTGACTCCACATTGTGGAAACTCACTTGTAGTGTATAAGATGAACTAGATGGACCCATACTTACCAAACATGGATTAATAGGTTCTACACATGACTATGAGGACAAACATGAGTGAAACGGTCTCAATCCAAGGGAGGAACATCAAATGGACCTAATTTGGGAACCGGAAGAGGTAAGGAGTCCGAAATGTACCTCTGTGACTCCAGATTGTGGAAACTCACTTGTAGTGTATAAGATGAACTAGATGGACCCATACTTACCAAACATGGATTAATAGGTTCTACACATGACTATGAGGACAAACATGAGTGAAACGGTCTCAATCCAAGGGAGGAACATCAAATGGACCTAATTTGGGAACCGGAAGAGGTAAGGAGTCCGAAATGTACCTCTGTGACTCCACATTGTGGAAACTCACTTGTAGTGTATAAGATGAACTAGATGGACCCATACTTACCAAACATGGATTAATAGGTTCTACACATGACTATGAGGACAAACATGAGTGAAACGGTCTCAATCCAAGGGAGGAACATCAAATGGACCTAATTTGGGAACCGGAAGAGGTAAGGAGTCCGAAATGTACCTCTGTGACTCCACATTGTGGAAACTCACTTGTAGTGTATAAGATGAACTAGATGGACCCATACTTACCAAACATGGATTAATAGGTTCTACACATGACTATGAGGACAAACATGAGTGAAACGGTCTCAATCCAAGGGAGGAACATCAAATGGACCTAATTTGGGAACCGGAAGAGGTAAGGAGTCCGAAATGTACCTCTGTGACTCCACATTGTGGAAACTCACTTGTAGTGTATAAGATGAACTAGATGGACCCATACTTACCAAACATGGATTAATAGGTTCTACACATGACTATGAGGACAAACATGAGTGAAACGGTCTCAATCCAAGGGAGGAACATCAAATGGACCTAATTTGGGAACCGGAAGAGGTAAGGAGTCCGAAATGTACCTCTGTGACTCCACATTGTGGAAACTCACTTGTAGTGTATAAGATGAACTAGATGGACCCATACTTACCAAACATGGATTAATAGGTTCTACACATGACTATGAGGACAAACATGAGTGAAACGGTCTCAATCCAAGGGAGGAACATCAAATGGACCTAATTTGGGAACCGGAAGAGGTAAGGAGTCCGAAATGTACCTCTGTGACTCCACATTGTGGAAACTCACTTGTAGTGTATAAGATGAACTAGATGGACCCATACTTACCAAACATGGATTAATAGGTTCTACACATGACTATGAGGACAAACATGAGTGAAACGGTCTCAATCCAAGGGAGGAACATCAAATGGACCAAATTTGGGAACCGGAAGAGGTAAGGAGTCCGAAATGTACCTTGTGCCTCCACATTGTGGAAACTCACTTGTAGTGTATAAGATGAACTAGATGGACCCATACTTACCAAAACATGGATTAATAGCTTCTACACATGACTATGAGGACAAACATGAGTGAAACGGTCTCAATCCAAGGGAGGAACATCAAATGGACCAAATTTGGGAACCGGAAGAGGTAAGGAGTCCGAAATGTACCTCTGTGCCTCCACATTGTGGAAACTCACTTGTAGTGTATAAGATGAACTAGATGGACCCATACTTACCAAAACATGGATTAATAGCTTCTACACATGACTATGAGGACAAACATGAGTGAAACGGTCTCAATCCAAGGGAGGAACATCAAATGGACCAAATTTGGGAACCGGAAGAGGTAAGGAGTCCGAAATGTACCTTGTGCCTCCACATTGTGGAAACTCACTTGTAGTGTATAAGATGAACTAGATGGACCCATACTTACCAAAACATGGATTAATAGCTTCTACACATGACTATGAGGACAAACATGAGTGAAACGGTCTCAATCCAAGGGAGGAACATCAAATGGACCAAATTTGGGAACCGGAAGAGGTAAGGAGTCCGAAATGTACCTTTGTGCCTCCACATTGTGGAAACTCACTTGTAGTGTATAAGATGAACTAGATGGACCCATACTTACCAAAACATGGATTAATAGCTTCTACACATGACTATGAGGACAAACATGAGTGAAACGGTCTCAATCCAAGGGAGGAACATCAAATGGACCAAATTTGGGAACCGGAAGAGGTAAGGAGTCCGAAATGTACCTCTGTGCCTCCACATTGTGGAAACTCACTTGTAGTGTATAAGATGAACTAGATGGACCCATACTTACCAAAACATGGATTAATAGCTTCTACACATGACTATGAGGACAAACATGAGTGAAACGGTCTCAATCCAAGGGAGGAACATCAAATGGACCAAATTTGGGAACCGGAAGAGGTAAGGAGTCCGAAATGTACCTCTGTGCCTCCACATTGTGGAAACTCACTTGTAGTGTATAAGATGAACTAGATGGACCCATACTTACCAAAACATGGATTAATAGCTTCTACACATGACTATGAGGACAAACATGAGTGAAACGGTCTCAATCCAAGGGAGGAACATCAAATGGACCAAATTTGGGAACCGGAAGAGGTAAGGAGTCCGAAATGTACCTCTGTGCCTCCACATTGTGGAAACTCACTTGTAGTGTATAAGATGAACTAGATGGACCCATACTTACCAAAACATGGATTAATAGCTTCTACACATGACTATGAGGACAAACATGAGTGAAACGGTCTCAATCCAAGGGAGGAACATCAAATGGACCAAATTTGGGAACCGGAAGAGGTAAGGAGTCCGAAATGTACCTCTGTGCCTCCACATTGTGGAAACTCACTTGTAGTGTATAAGATGAACTAGATGGACCCATACTTACCAAAACATGGATTAATAGCTTCTACACATGACTATGAGGACAAACATGAGTGAAACGGTCTCAATCCAAGGGAGGAACATCAAATGGACCAAATTTGGGAACCGGAAGAGGTAAGGAGTCCGAAATGTACCTTTGTGCCTCCACATTGTGGAAACTCACTTGTAGTGTATAAGATGAACTAGATGGACCCATACTTACCAAAACATGGATTAATAGCTTCTACACATGACTATGAGGACAAACATGAGTGAAACGGTCTCAATCCAAGGGAGGAACATCAAATGGACCAAATTTGGGAACCGGAAGAGGTAAGGAGTCCGAAATGTACCTCTGTGCCTCCACATTGTGGAAACTCACTTGTAGTGTATAAGATGAACTAGATGGACCCATACTTACCAAAACATGGATTAATAGCTTCTACACATGACTATGAGGACAAACATGAGTGAAACGGTCTCAATCCAAGGGAGGAACATCAAATGGACCAAATTTGGGAACCGGAAGAGGTAAGGAGTCCGAAATGTACCTTGTGCCTCCACATTGTGGAAACTCACTTGTAGTGTATAAGATGAACTAGATGGACCCATACTTACCAAAACATGGATTAATAGCTTCTACACATGACTATGAGGACAAACATGAGTGAAACGGTCTCAATCCAAGGGAGGAACATCAAATGGACCAAATTTGGGAACCGGAAGAGGTAAGGAGTCCGAAATGTACCTTGTGCCTCCACATTGTGGAAACTCACTTGTAGTGTATAAGATGAACTAGATGGACCCATACTTACCAAAACATGGATTAATAGCTTCTACACATGACTATGAGGACAAACATGAGTGAAACGGTCTCAATCCAAGGGAGGAACATCAAATGGACCAAATTTGGGAACCGGAAGAGGTAAGGAGTCCGAAATGTACCTCTGTGCCTCCACATTGTGGAAACTCACTTGTAGTGTATAAGATGAACTAGATGGACCCATACTTACCAAAACATGGATTAATAGCTTCTACACATGACTATGAGGACAAACATGAGTGAAACGGTCTCAATCCAAGGGAGGAACATCAAATGGACCAAATTTGGGAACCGGAAGAGGTAAGGAGTCCGAAATGTACCTCTGTGCCTCCACATTGTGGAAACTCACTTGTAGTGTATAAGATGAAC
>CACVBM020000793.1:0-10098 GCA_902728155.2 Microthlaspi erraticum
TTGGAAACTCACTTGCAGTAGTGTATAAGATGAACTAGATGGACCCATACTTACCAAACATGGATTAATAGGTTCTACACATGACTATGAGGACAAACATGAGTGAAACGGTCTCAATCCAAGGGAGGAACATCAAATGGACCTAATTTGGGAACCGGAAGAGGTAAGGAGTCCGAAATGTACCTCTGTGACTCCACATTGTGGAAACTCACTTGTAGTGTATAAGATGAACTAGATGGACCCATACTTATCCCAAACATGGATTAATAGGTTCTACACATGACTATGAGGACAAACATGAGTGAAACGGTCTCAATCCAAGGGAGGAACATCAAATGGACCTAATTTGGGAACCGGAAGAGGTAAGGAGTCCGAAATGTACCTCTGTGACTCCACATTGTGGAAACTCACTTGTAGTGTATAAGATGAACTAGATGGACCCATACTTACCCAAACATGGATTAATAGGTTCTACACATGACTATGAGGACAAACATGAGTGAAACGGTCTCAATCCAAGGGAGGAACATCAAATGGACCTAATTTGGGAACCGGAAGAGGTAAGGAGTCCGAAATGTACCTCTGTGACTCCACATTGTGGAAACTCACTTGTAGTGTATAAGATGAACTAGATGGACCCATACTTACCCAAACATGGATTAATAGGTTCTACACATGACTATGAGGACAAACATGAGTGAAACGGTCTCAATCCAAGGGAGGAACATCAAATGGACCTAATTTGGGAACCGGAAGAGGTAAGGAGTCCGAAATGTACCTCTGTGACTCCACATTGTGGAAACTCACTTGTAGTGTATAAGATGAACTAGATGGACCCATACTTACCCAAACATGGATTAATAGGTTCTACACATGACTATGAGGACAAACATGAGTGAAACGGTCTCAATCCAAGGGAGGAACATCAAATGGACCTAATTTGGGAACCGGAAGAGGTAAGGAGTCCGAAATGTACCTCTGTGACTCCACATTGTGGAAACTCACTTGTAGTGTATAAGATGAACTAGATGGACCCATACTTACCCAAACATGGATTAATAGGTTCTACACATGACTATGAGGACAAACATGAGTGAAACGGTCTCAATCCAAGGGAGGAACATCAAATGGACCTAATTTGGGAACCGGAAGAGGTAAGGAGTCCGAAATGTACCTCTGTGACTCCACATTGTGGAAACTCACTTGTAGTGTATAAGATGAACTAGATGGACCCATACTTACCCAAACATGGATTAATAGGTTCTACACATGACTATGAGGACAAACATGAGTGAAACGGTCTCAATCCAAGGGAGGAACATCAAATGGACCTAATTTGGGAACCGGAAGAGGTAAGGAGTCCGAAATGTACCTCTGTGACTCCACATTGTGGAAACTCACTTGTAGTGTATAAGATGAACTAGATGGACCCATACTTACCCAAACATGGATTAATAGGTTCTACACATGACTATGAGGACAAACATGAGTGAAACGGTCTCAATCCAAGGGAGGAACATCAAATGGACCTAATTTGGGAACCGGAAGAGGTAAGGAGTCCGAAATGTACCTCTGTGACTCCACATTGTGGAAACTCACTTGTAGTGTATAAGATGAACTAGATGGACCCATACTTACCCAAACATGGATTAATAGGTTCTACACATGACTATGAGGACAAACATGAGTGAAACGGTCTCAATCCAAGGGAGGAACATCAAATGGACCTAATTTGGGAACCGGAAGAGGTAAGGAGTCCGAAATGTACCTCTGTGACTCCACATTGTGGAAACTCACTTGTAGTGTATAAGATGAACTAGATGGACCCATACTTACCCAAACATGGATTAATAGGTTCTACACATGACTATGAGGACAAACATGAGTGAAACGGTCTCAATCCAAGGGAGGAACATCAAATGGACCTAATTTGGGAACCGGAAGAGGTAAGGAGTCCGAAATGTACCTCTGTGACTCCACATTGTGGAAACTCACTTGTAGTGTATAAGATGAACTAGATGGACCCATACTTACCCAAACATGGATTAATAGGTTCTACACATGACTATGAGGACAAACATGAGTGAAACGGTCTCAATCCAAGGGAGGAACATCAAATGGACCTAATTTGGGAACCGGAAGAGGTAAGGAGTCCGAAATGTACCTCTGTGACTCCACATTGTGGAAACTCACTTGTAGTGTATAAGATGAACTAGATGGACCCATACTTACCCAAACATGGATTAATAGGTTCTACACATGACTATGAGGACAAACATGAGTGAAACGGTCTCAATCCAAGGGAGGAACATCAAATGGACCTAATTTGGGAACCGGAAGAGGTAAGGAGTCCGAAATGTACCTCTGTGACTCCACATTGTGGAAACTCACTTGTAGTGTATAAGATGAACTAGATGGACCCATACTTACCCAAACATGGATTAATAGGTTCTACACATGACTATGAGGACAAACATGAGTGAAACGGTCTCAATCCAAGGGAGGAACATCAAATGGACCTAATTTGGGAACCGGAAGAGGTAAGGAGTCCGAAATGTACCTCTGTGACTCCACATTGTGGAAACTCACTTGTAGTGTATAAGATGAACTAGATGGACCCATACTTACCCAAACATGGATTAATAGGTTCTACACATGACTATGAGGACAAACATGAGTGAAACGGTCTCAATCCAAGGGAGGAACATCAAATGGACCTAATTTGGGAACCGGAAGAGGTAAGGAGTCCGAAATGTACCTCTGTGACTCCACATTGTGGAAACTCACTTGTAGTGTATAAGATGAACTAGATGGACCCATACTTACCCAAACATGGATTAATAGGTTCTACACATGACTATGAGGACAAACATGAGTGAAACGGTCTCAATCCAAGGGAGGAACATCAAATGGACCTAATTTGGGAACCGGAAGAGGTAAGGAGTCCGAAATGTACCTCTGTGACTCCACATTGTGGAAACTCACTTGTAGTGTATAAGATGAACTAGATGGACCCATACTTACCCAAACATGGATTAATAGGTTCTACACATGACTATGAGGACAAACATGAGTGAAACGGTCTCAATCCAAGGGAGGAACATCAAATGGACCTAATTTGGGAACCGGAAGAGGTAAGGAGTCCGAAATGTACCTCTGTGACTCCACATTGTGGAAACTCACTTGTAGTGTATAAGATGAACTAGATGGACCCATACTTACCCAAACATGGATTAATAGGTTCTACACATGACTATGAGGACAAACATGAGTGAAACGGTCTCAATCCAAGGGAGGAACATCAAATGGACCTAATTTGGGAACCGGAAGAGGTAAGGAGTCCGAAATGTACCTCTGTGACTCCACATTGTGGAAACTCACTTGTAGTGTATAAGATGAACTAGATGGACCCATACTTACCCAAACATGGATTAATAGGTTCTACACATGACTATGAGGACAAACATGAGTGAAACGGTCTCAATCCAAGGGAGGAACATCAAATGGACCTAATTTGGGAACCGGAAGAGGTAAGGAGTCCGAAATGTACCTCTGTGACTCCACATTGTGGAAACTCACTTGTAGTGTATAAGATGAACTAGATGGACCCATACTTACCCAAACATGGATTAATAGGTTCTACACATGACTATGAGGACAAACATGAGTGAAACGGTCTCAATCCAAGGGAGGAACATCAAATGGACCTAATTTGGGAACCGGAAGAGGTAAGGAGTCCGAAATGTACCTCTGTGACTCCACATTGTGGAAACTCACTTGTAGTGTATAAGATGAACTAGATGGACCCATACTTACCCAAACATGGATTAATAGGTTCTACACATGACTATGAGGACAAACATGAGTGAAACGGTCTCAATCCAAGGGAGGAACATCAAATGGACCTAATTTGGGAACCGGAAGAGGTAAGGAGTCCGAAATGTACCTCTGTGACTCCACATTGTGGAAACTCACTTGTAGTGTATAAGATGAACTAGATGGACCCATACTTACCAAACATGGATTAATAGGTTCTACACATGACTATGAGGACAAACATGAGTGAAACGGTCTCAATCCAAGGGAGGAACATCAAATGGACCTAATTTGGGAACCGGAAGAGGTAAGGAGTCCGAAATGTACCTCTGTGACTCCACATTGTGGAAACTCACTTGTAGTGTATAAGATGAACTAGATGGACCCATACTTACCCAAACATGGATTAATAGGTTCTACACATGACTATGAGGACAAACATGAGTGAAACGGTCTCAATCCAAGGGAGGAACATCAAATGGACCTAATTTGGGAACCGGAAGAGGTAAGGAGTCCGAAATGTACCTCTGTGACTCCACATTGTGGAAACTCACTTGTAGTGTATAAGATGAACTAGATGGACCCATACTTACCCAAACATGGATTAATAGGTTCTACACATGACTATGAGGACAAACATGAGTGAAACGGTCTCAATCCAAGGGAGGAACATCAAATGGACCTAATTTGGGAACCGGAAGAGGTAAGGAGTCCGAAATGTACCTCTGTGACTCCACATTGTGGAAACTCACTTGTAGTGTATAAGATGAACTAGATGGACCCATACTTACCCAAACATGGATTAATAGGTTCTACACATGACTATGAGGACAAACATGAGTGAAACGGTCTCAATCCAAGGGAGGAACATCAAATGGACCTAATTTGGGAACCGGAAGAGGTAAGGAGTCCGAAATGTACCTCTGTGACTCCACATTGTGGAAACTCACTTGTAGTGTATAAGATGAACTAGATGGACCCATACTTATCCAAACATGGATTAATAGGTTCTACACATGACTATGAGGACAAACATGAGTGAAACGGTCTCAATCCAAGGGAGGAACATCAAATGGACCTAATTTGGGAACCGGAAGAGGTAAGGAGTCCGAAATGTACCTCTGTGACTCCACATTGTGGAAACTCACTTGTAGTGTATAAGATGAACTAGATGGACCCATACTTACCCAAACATGGATTAATAGGTTCTACACATGACTATGAGGACAAACATGAGTGAAACGGTCTCAATCCAAGGGAGGAACATCAAATGGACCTAATTTGGGAACCGGAAGAGGTAAGGAGTCCGAAATGTACCTCTGTGACTCCACATTGTGGAAACTCACTTGTAGTGTATAAGATGAACTAGATGGACCCATACTTATCCAAACATGGATTAATAGGTTCTACACATGACTATGAGGACAAACATGAGTGAAACGGTCTCAATCCAAGGGAGGAACATCAAATGGACCTAATTTGGGAACCGGAAGAGGTAAGGAGTCCGAAATGTACCTCTGTGACTCCACATTGTGGAAACTCACTTGTAGTGTATAAGATGAACTAGATGGACCCATACTTATCCAAACATGGATTAATAGGTTCTACACATGACTATGAGGACAAACATGAGTGAAACGGTCTCAATCCAAGGGAGGAACATCAAATGGACCTAATTTGGGAACCGGAAGAGGTAAGGAGTCCGAAATGTACCTCTGTGACTCCACATTGTGGAAACTCACTTGTAGTGTATAAGATGAACTAGATGGACCCATACTTATCCAAACATGGATTAATAGGTTCTACACATGACTATGAGGACAAACATGAGTGAAACGGTCTCAATCCAAGGGAGGAACATCAAATGGACCTAATTTGGGAACCGGAAGAGGTAAGGAGTCCGAAATGTACCTCTGTGACTCCACATTGTGGAAACTCACTTGTAGTGTATAAGATGAACTAGATGGACCCATACTTACCCAAACATGGATTAATAGGTTCTACACATGACTATGAGGACAAACATGAGTGAAACGGTCTCAATCCAAGGGAGGAACATCAAATGGACCTAATTTGGGAACCGGAAGAGGTAAGGAGTCCGAAATGTACCTCTGTGACTCCACATTGTGGAAACTCACTTGTAGTGTATAAGATGAACTAGATGGACCCATACTTATCCAAACATGGATTAATAGGTTCTACACATGACTATGAGGACAAACATGAGTGAAACGGTCTCAATCCAAGGGAGGAACATCAAATGGACCTAATTTGGGAACCGGAAGAGGTAAGGAGTCCGAAATGTACCTCTGTGACTCCACATTGTGGAAACTCACTTGTAGTGTATAAGATGAACTAGATGGACCCATACTTACCAAACATGGATTAATAGGTTCTACACATGACTATGAGGACAAACATGAGTGAAACGGTCTCAATCCAAGGGAGGAACATCAAATGGACCTAATTTGGGAACCGGAAGAGGTAAGGAGTCCGAAATGTACCTCTGTGACTCCACATTGTGGAAACTCACTTGTAGTGTATAAGATGAACTAGATGGACCCATACTTATCCAAACATGGATTAATAGGTTCTACACATGACTATGAGGACAAACATGAGTGAAACGGTCTCAATCCAAGGGAGGAACATCAAATGGACCTAATTTGGGAACCGGAAGAGGTAAGGAGTCCGAAATGTACCTCTGTGACTCCACATTGTGGAAACTCACTTGTAGTGTATAAGATGAACTAGATGGACCCATACTTACCCAAACATGGATTAATAGGTTCTACACATGACTATGAGGACAAACATGAGTGAAACGGTCTCAATCCAAGGGAGGAACATCAAATGGACCTAATTTGGGAACCGGAAGAGGTAAGGAGTCCGAAATGTACCTCTGTGACTCCACATTGTGGAAACTCACTTGTAGTGTATAAGATGAACTAGATGGACCCATACTTACCCAAACATGGATTAATAGGTTCTACACATGACTATGAGGACAAACATGAGTGAAACGGTCTCAATCCAAGGGAGGAACATCAAATGGACCTAATTTGGGAACCGGAAGAGGTAAGGAGTCCGAAATGTACCTCTGTGACTCCACATTGTGGAAACTCACTTGTAGTGTATAAGATGAACTAGATGGACCCATACTTACCCAAACATGGATTAATAGGTTCTACACATGACTATGAGGACAAACATGAGTGAAACGGTCTCAATCCAAGGGAGGAACATCAAATGGACCTAATTTGGGAACCGGAAGAGGTAAGGAGTCCGAAATGTACCTCTGTGACTCCACATTGTGGAAACTCACTTGTAGTGTATAAGATGAACTAGATGGACCCATACTTACCCAAACATGGATTAATAGGTTCTACACATGACTATGAGGACAAACATGAGTGAAACGGTCTCAATCCAAGGGAGGAACATCAAATGGACCTAATTTGGGAACCGGAAGAGGTAAGGAGTCCGAAATGTACCTCTGTGACTCCACATTGTGGAAACTCACTTGTAGTGTATAAGATGAACTAGATGGACCCATACTTATCCAAACATGGATTAATAGGTTCTACACATGACTATGAGGACAAACATGAGTGAAACGGTCTCAATCCAAGGGAGGAACATCAAATGGACCTAATTTGGGAACCGGAAGAGGTAAGGAGTCCGAAATGTACCTCTGTGACTCCACATTGTGGAAACTCACTTGTAGTGTATAAGATGAACTAGATGGACCCATACTTACCCAAACATGGATTAATAGGTTCTACACATGACTATGAGGACAAACATGAGTGAAACGGTCTCAATCCAAGGGAGGAACATCAAATGGACCTAATTTGGGAACCGGAAGAGGTAAGGAGTCCGAAATGTACCTCTGTGACTCCACATTGTGGAAACTCACTTGTAGTGTATAAGATGAACTAGATGGACCCATACTTATCCAAACATGGATTAATAGGTTCTACACATGACTATGAGGACAAACATGAGTGAAACGGTCTCAATCCAAGGGAGGAACATCAAATGGACCTAATTTGGGAACCGGAAGAGGTAAGGAGTCCGAAATGTACCTCTGTGACTCCACATTGTGGAAACTCACTTGTAGTGTATAAGATGAACTAGATGGACCCATACTTACCCAAACATGGATTAATAGGTTCTACACATGACTATGAGGACAAACATGAGTGAAACGGTCTCAATCCAAGGGAGGAACATCAAATGGACCTAATTTGGGAACCGGAAGAGGTAAGGAGTCCGAAATGTACCTCTGTGACTCCACATTGTGGAAACTCACTTGTAGTGTATAAGATGAACTAGATGGACCCATACTTACCCAAACATGGATTAATAGGTTCTACACATGACTATGAGGACAAACATGAGTGAAACGGTCTCAATCCAAGGGAGGAACATCAAATGGACCTAATTTGGGAACCGGAAGAGGTAAGGAGTCCGAAATGTACCTCTGTGACTCCACATTGTGGAAACTCACTTGTAGTGTATAAGATGAACTAGATGGACCCATACTTACCCAAACATGGATTAATAGGTTCTACACATGACTATGAGGACAAACATGAGTGAAACGGTCTCAATCCAAGGGAGGAACATCAAATGGACCTAATTTGGGAACCGGAAGAGGTAAGGAGTCCGAAATGTACCTCTGTGACTCCACATTGTGGAAACTCACTTGTAGTGTATAAGATGAACTAGATGGACCCATACTTATCCAAACATGGATTAATAGGTTCTACACATGACTATGAGGACAAACATGAGTGAAACGGTCTCAATCCAAGGGAGGAACATCAAATGGACCTAATTTGGGAACCGGAAGAGGTAAGGAGTCCGAAATGTACCTCTGTGACTCCACATTGTGGAAACTCACTTGTAGTGTATAAGATGAACTAGATGGACCCATACTTACCCAAACATGGATTAATAGGTTCTACACATGACTATGAGGACAAACATGAGTGAAACGGTCTCAATCCAAGGGAGGAACATCAAATGGACCTAATTTGGGAACCGGAAGAGGTAAGGAGTCCGAAATGTACCTCTGTGACTCCACATTGTGGAAACTCACTTGTAGTGTATAAGATGAACTAGATGGACCCATACTTATCCAAACATGGATTAATAGGTTCTACACATGACTATGAGGACAAACATGAGTGAAACGGTCTCAATCCAAGGGAGGAACATCAAATGGACCTAATTTGGGAACCGGAAGAGGTAAGGAGTCCGAAATGTACCTCTGTGACTCCACATTGTGGAAACTCACTTGTAGTGTATAAGATGAACTAGATGGACCCATACTTACCCAAACATGGATTAATAGGTTCTACACATGACTATGAGGACAAACATGAGTGAAACGGTCTCAATCCAAGGGAGGAACATCAAATGGACCTAATTTGGGAACCGGAAGAGGTAAGGAGTCCGAAATGTACCTCTGTGACTCCACATTGTGGAAACTCACTTGTAGTGTATAAGATGAACTAGATGGACCCATACTTACCCAAACATGGATTAATAGGTTCTACACATGACTATGAGGACAAACATGAGTGAAACGGTCTCAATCCAAGGGAGGAACATCAAATGGACCTAATTTGGGAACCGGAAGAGGTAAGGAGTCCGAAATGTACCTCTGTGACTCCACATTGTGGAAACTCACTTGTAGTGTATAAGATGAACTAGATGGACCCATACTTACCAAACATGGATTAATAGGTTCTACACATGACTATGAGGACAAACATGAGTGAAACGGTCTCAATCCAAGGGAGGAACATCAAATGGACCTAATTTGGGAACCGGAAGAGGTAAGGAGTCCGAAATGTACCTCTGTGACTCCACATTGTGGAAACTCACTTGTAGTGTATAAGATGAACTAGATGGACCCATACTTACCCAAACATGGATTAATAGGTTCTACACATGACTATGAGGACAAACATGAGTGAAACGGTCTCAATCCAAGGGAGGAACATCAAATGGACCTAATTTGGGAACCGGAAGAGGTAAGGAGTCCGAAATGTACCTCTGTGACTCCACATTGTGGAAACTCACTTGTAGTGTATAAGATGAACTAGATGGACCCATACTTACCCAAACATGGATTAATAGGTTCTACACATGACTATGAGGACAAACATGAGTGAAACGGTCTCAATCCAAGGGAGGAACATCAAATGGACCTAATTTGGGAACAAGAGGTAAGGAGTCCGAAATGTACCTCTGTGACTCCACATTATG
>CACVBM020000794.1:0-10072 GCA_902728155.2 Microthlaspi erraticum
TTAAACGAGACGGACCCATACTTACCCAAACATGGATTAATAGGTTCTATACAAGACTTTGAGGAGAAACATGAGTGAAATGGTCTGAATCCAAGGGAGGAACATCAAATGGACCAAATTTGGGAACCAGAAGAGGTAAGGAGTCCGAAATGTAGCTTTGCGCCTCCAAATGGAGGAACTTACTTTTAGTGTATATGATGAACGAGACGGACCCATACTTACCCAAACATGGATTAATAGGTTCTATACATGACTATGAGGAGAAACATGAGTGAAACGGTCTCAATCCAAGGGAGGAACATCAAATGGACCAAATTTGGGAACCGGAAGAGGTAAGGAGTCCGAAATGTAGCTTGTGCCTCCAAATGTGGGAACTTACTTTTAGTGTATATGATGAACGAGACGGACCCATACTTACCCAAACATGGATTAATAGGTTCTATACATGACTATGAGGAGAAACATGAGTGAAACGGTCTCAATCCAAGGGAGGAACATCAAATGGACCAAATTTGGGAACCGGAAGAGGTAAGGAGTCCGAAATGTAGCTTTGTGCCTCCAAATGGTGGGAACTTACTTTTAGTGTATATGATGAACGAGACGGACCCATACTTACCCAAACATGGATTAATAGGTTCTATACATGACTATGAGGAGAAACATGAGTGAAACGGTCTCAATCCAAGGGAGGAACATCAAATGGACCAAATTTGGGAACCGGAAGAGGTAAGGAGTCCGAAATGTAGCTTTGTGCCTCCAAATGGTGGGAACTTACTTTTAGTGTATATGATGAACGAGACGGACCCATACTTACCCAAACATGGATTAATAGGTTCTATACATGACTATGAGGAGAAACATGAGTGAAACGGTCTCAATCCAAGGGAGGAACATCAAATGGACCAAATTTGGGAACCGGAAGAGGTAAGGAGTCCGAAATGTAGCTTTGTGCCTCCAAATGGTGGGAACTTACTTTTAGTGTATATGATGAACGAGACGGACCCATACTTACCCAAACATGGATTAATAGGTTCTATACATGACTATGAGGAGAAACATGAGTGAAACGGTCTCAATCCAAGGGAGGAACATCAAATGGACCAAATTTGGGAACCGGAAGAGGTAAGGAGTCCGAAATGTAGCTTTGTGCCTCCAAATGGTGGGAACTTACTTTTAGTGTATATGATGAACGAGACGGACCCATACTTACCCAAACATGGATTAATAGGTTCTATACATGACTATGAGGAGAAACATGAGTGAAACGGTCTCAATCCAAGGGAGGAACATCAAATGGACCAAATTTGGGAACCGGAAGAGGTAAGGAGTCCGAAATGTAGCTTTGTGCCTCCAAATGGTGGGAACTTACTTTTAGTGTATATGATGAACGAGACGGACCCATACTTACCCAAACATGGATTAATAGGTTCTATACATGACTATGAGGAGAAACATGAGTGAAACGGTCTCAATCCAAGGGAGGAACATCAAATGGACCAAATTTGGGAACCGGAAGAGGTAAGGAGTCCGAAATGTAGCTTTGTGCCTCCAAATGGTGGGAACTTACTTTTAGTGTATATGATGAACGAGACGGACCCATACTTACCCAAACATGGATTAATAGGTTCTATACATGACTATGAGGAGAAACATGAGTGAAACGGTCTCAATCCAAGGGAGGAACATCAAATGGACCAAATTTGGGAACCGGAAGAGGTAAGGAGTCCGAAATGTAGCTTTGTGCCTCCAAATGGTGGGAACTTACTTTTAGTGTATATGATGAACGAGACGGACCCATACTTACCCAAACATGGATTAATAGGTTCTATACATGACTATGAGGAGAAACATGAGTGAAACGGTCTCAATCCAAGGGAGGAACATCAAATGGACCAAATTTGGGAACCGGAAGAGGTAAGGAGTCCGAAATGTAGCTTTGTGCCTCCAAATGGTGGGAACTTACTTTTAGTGTATATGATGAACGAGACGGACCCATACTTACCCAAACATGGATTAATAGGTTCTATACATGACTATGAGGAGAAACATGAGTGAAACGGTCTCAATCCAAGGGAGGAACATCAAATGGACCAAATTTGGGAACCGGAAGAGGTAAGGAGTCCGAAATGTAGCTTTGTGCCTCCAAATGGTGGGAACTTACTTTTAGTGTATATGATGAACGAGACGGACCCATACTTACCCAAACATGGATTAATAGGTTCTATACATGACTATGAGGAGAAACATGAGTGAAACGGTCTCAATCCAAGGGAGGAACATCAAATGGACCAAATTTGGGAACCGGAAGAGGTAAGGAGTCCGAAATGTAGCTTTGTGCCTCCAAATGGTGGGAACTTACTTTTAGTGTATATGATGAACGAGACGGACCCATACTTACCCAAACATGGATTAATAGGTTCTATACATGACTATGAGGAGAAACATGAGTGAAACGGTCTCAATCCAAGGGAGGAACATCAAATGGACCAAATTTGGGAACCGGAAGAGGTAAGGAGTCCGAAATGTAGCTTTGTGCCTCCAAATGGTGGGAACTTACTTTTAGTGTATATGATGAACGAGACGGACCCATACTTACCCAAACATGGATTAATAGGTTCTATACATGACTATGAGGAGAAACATGAGTGAAACGGTCTCAATCCAAGGGAGGAACATCAAATGGACCAAATTTGGGAACCGGAAGAGGTAAGGAGTCCGAAATGTAGCTTTGTGCCTCCAAATGGTGGGAACTTACTTTTAGTGTATATGATGAACGAGACGGACCCATACTTACCCAAACATGGATTAATAGGTTCTATACATGACTATGAGGAGAAACATGAGTGAAACGGTCTCAATCCAAGGGAGGAACATCAAATGGACCAAATTTGGGAACCGGAAGAGGTAAGGAGTCCGAAATGTAGCTTTGTGCCTCCAAATGGTGGGAACTTACTTTTAGTGTATATGATGAACGAGACGGACCCATACTTACCCAAACATGGATTAATAGGTTCTATACATGACTATGAGGAGAAACATGAGTGAAACGGTCTCAATCCAAGGGAGGAACATCAAATGGACCAAATTTGGGAACCGGAAGAGGTAAGGAGTCCGAAATGTAGCTTTGTGCCTCCAAATGGTGGGAACTTACTTTTAGTGTATATGATGAACGAGACGGACCCATACTTACCCAAACATGGATTAATAGGTTCTATACATGACTATGAGGAGAAACATGAGTGAAACGGTCTCAATCCAAGGGAGGAACATCAAATGGACCAAATTTGGGAACCGGAAGAGGTAAGGAGTCCGAAATGTAGCTTTGTGCCTCCAAATGGTGGGAACTTACTTTTAGTGTATATGATGAACGAGACGGACCCATACTTACCCAAACATGGATTAATAGGTTCTATACATGACTATGAGGAGAAACATGAGTGAAACGGTCTCAATCCAAGGGAGGAACATCAAATGGACCAAATTTGGGAACCGGAAGAGGTAAGGAGTCCGAAATGTAGCTTTGTGCCTCCAAATGGTGGGAACTTACTTTTAGTGTATATGATGAACGAGACGGACCCATACTTACCCAAACATGGATTAATAGGTTCTATACATGACTATGAGGAGAAACATGAGTGAAACGGTCTCAATCCAAGGGAGGAACATCAAATGGACCAAATTTGGGAACCGGAAGAGGTAAGGAGTCCGAAATGTAGCTTTGTGCCTCCAAATGGTGGGAACTTACTTTTAGTGTATATGATGAACGAGACGGACCCATACTTACCCAAACATGGATTAATAGGTTCTATACATGACTATGAGGAGAAACATGAGTGAAACGGTCTCAATCCAAGGGAGGAACATCAAATGGACCAAATTTGGGAACCGGAAGAGGTAAGGAGTCCGAAATGTAGCTTTGTGCCTCCAAATGGTGGGAACTTACTTTTAGTGTATATGATGAACGAGACGGACCCATACTTACCCAAACATGGATTAATAGGTTCTATACATGACTATGAGGAGAAACATGAGTGAAACGGTCTCAATCCAAGGGAGGAACATCAAATGGACCAAATTTGGGAACCGGAAGAGGTAAGGAGTCCGAAATGTAGCTTTGTGCCTCCAAATGGTGGGAACTTACTTTTAGTGTATATGATGAACGAGACGGACCCATACTTACCCAAACATGGATTAATAGGTTCTATACATGACTATGAGGAGAAACATGAGTGAAACGGTCTCAATCCAAGGGAGGAACATCAAATGGACCAAATTTGGGAACCGGAAGAGGTAAGGAGTCCGAAATGTAGCTTTGTGCCTCCAAATGGTGGGAACTTACTTTTAGTGTATATGATGAACGAGACGGACCCATACTTACCCAAACATGGATTAATAGGTTCTATACATGACTATGAGGAGAAACATGAGTGAAACGGTCTCAATCCAAGGGAGGAACATCAAATGGACCAAATTTGGGAACCGGAAGAGGTAAGGAGTCCGAAATGTAGCTTTGTGCCTCCAAATGGTGGGAACTTACTTTTAGTGTATATGATGAACGAGACGGACCCATACTTACCCAAACATGGATTAATAGGTTCTATACATGACTATGAGGAGAAACATGAGTGAAACGGTCTCAATCCAAGGGAGGAACATCAAATGGACCAAATTTGGGAACCGGAAGAGGTAAGGAGTCCGAAATGTAGCTTTGTGCCTCCAAATGGTGGGAACTTACTTTTAGTGTATATGATGAACGAGACGGACCCATACTTACCCAAACATGGATTAATAGGTTCTATACATGACTATGAGGAGAAACATGAGTGAAACGGTCTCAATCCAAGGGAGGAACATCAAATGGACCAAATTTGGGAACCGGAAGAGGTAAGGAGTCCGAAATGTAGCTTTGTGCCTCCAAATGGTGGGAACTTACTTTTAGTGTATATGATGAACGAGACGGACCCATACTTACCCAAACATGGATTAATAGGTTCTATACATGACTATGAGGAGAAACATGAGTGAAACGGTCTCAATCCAAGGGAGGAACATCAAATGGACCAAATTTGGGAACCGGAAGAGGTAAGGAGTCCGAAATGTAGCTTTGTGCCTCCAAATGGTGGGAACTTACTTTTAGTGTATATGATGAACGAGACGGACCCATACTTACCCAAACATGGATTAATAGGTTCTATACATGACTATGAGGAGAAACATGAGTGAAACGGTCTCAATCCAAGGGAGGAACATCAAATGGACCAAATTTGGGAACCGGAAGAGGTAAGGAGTCCGAAATGTAGCTTTGTGCCTCCAAATGGTGGGAACTTACTTTTAGTGTATATGATGAACGAGACGGACCCATACTTACCCAAACATGGATTAATAGGTTCTATACATGACTATGAGGAGAAACATGAGTGAAACGGTCTCAATCCAAGGGAGGAACATCAAATGGACCAAATTTGGGAACCGGAAGAGGTAAGGAGTCCGAAATGTAGCTTTGTGCCTCCAAATGGTGGGAACTTACTTTTAGTGTATATGATGAACGAGACGGACCCATACTTACCCAAACATGGATTAATAGGTTCTATACATGACTATGAGGAGAAACATGAGTGAAACGGTCTCAATCCAAGGGAGGAACATCAAATGGACCAAATTTGGGAACCGGAAGAGGTAAGGAGTCCGAAATGTAGCTTTGTGCCTCCAAATGGTGGGAACTTACTTTTAGTGTATATGATGAACGAGACGGACCCATACTTACCCAAACATGGATTAATAGGTTCTATACATGACTATGAGGAGAAACATGAGTGAAACGGTCTCAATCCAAGGGAGGAACATCAAATGGACCAAATTTGGGAACCGGAAGAGGTAAGGAGTCCGAAATGTAGCTTTGTGCCTCCAAATGGTGGGAACTTACTTTTAGTGTATATGATGAACGAGACGGACCCATACTTACCCAAACATGGATTAATAGGTTCTATACATGACTATGAGGAGAAACATGAGTGAAACGGTCTCAATCCAAGGGAGGAACATCAAATGGACCAAATTTGGGAACCGGAAGAGGTAAGGAGTCCGAAATGTAGCTTTGTGCCTCCAAATGGTGGGAACTTACTTTTAGTGTATATGATGAACGAGACGGACCCATACTTACCCAAACATGGATTAATAGGTTCTATACATGACTATGAGGAGAAACATGAGTGAAACGGTCTCAATCCAAGGGAGGAACATCAAATGGACCAAATTTGGGAACCGGAAGAGGTAAGGAGTCCGAAATGTAGCTTTGTGCCTCCAAATGGTGGGAACTTACTTTTAGTGTATATGATGAACGAGACGGACCCATACTTACCCAAACATGGATTAATAGGTTCTATACATGACTATGAGGAGAAACATGAGTGAAACGGTCTCAATCCAAGGGAGGAACATCAAATGGACCAAATTTGGGAACCGGAAGAGGTAAGGAGTCCGAAATGTAGCTTTGTGCCTCCAAATGGTGGGAACTTACTTTTAGTGTATATGATGAACGAGACGGACCCATACTTACCCAAACATGGATTAATAGGTTCTATACATGACTATGAGGAGAAACATGAGTGAAACGGTCTCAATCCAAGGGAGGAACATCAAATGGACCAAATTTGGGAACCGGAAGAGGTAAGGAGTCCGAAATGTAGCTTTGTGCCTCCAAATGGTGGGAACTTACTTTTAGTGTATATGATGAACGAGACGGACCCATACTTACCCAAACATGGATTAATAGGTTCTATACATGACTATGAGGAGAAACATGAGTGAAACGGTCTCAATCCAAGGGAGGAACATCAAATGGACCAAATTTGGGAACCGGAAGAGGTAAGGAGTCCGAAATGTAGCTTGTGCCTCCAAATGGTGGGAACTTACTTTTAGTGTATATGATGAACGAGACGGACCCATACTTACCCAAACATGGATTAATAGGTTCTATACATGACTATGAGGAGAAACATGAGTGAAACGGTCTCAATCCAAGGGAGGAACATCAAATGGACCAAATTTGGGAACCGGAAGAGGTAAGGAGTCCGAAATGTAGCTTGTGCCTCCACATTGTGGGAACTTACTTGTAGTGTATATGATGAACTAGACGGACCCATACTTACCCAAACATGGATTAATAGGTTCTATACATGACTATGAGGAGAAACATGAGTGAAACGGTCTCAATCCAAGGGAGGAACATCAAATGGACCAAATTTGGGAACCGGAAGAGGTAAGGAGTCCGAAATGTAGCTCTTGTGCCTCCACATTGTGGGAACTTACTTGTAGTGTATATGATGAACTAGACGGACCCATACTTACCCAAACATGGATTAATAGGTTCTATACATGACTATGAGGAGAAACATGAGTGAAACGGTCTCAATCCAAGGGAGGAACATCAAATGGACCAAATTTGGGAACCGGAAGAGGTAAGGAGTCCGAAATGTATCTTGTGCCTCCACATTGTGGGAACTTACTTGTAGTGTATATGATGAACTAGACGGACCCATACTTACCCAAACATGGATTAATAGGTTCTATACATGACTATGAGGAGAAACATGAGTGAAACGGTCTCAATCCAAGGGAGGAACATCAAATGGACCAAATTTGGGAACCGGAAGAGGTAAGGAGTCCGAAATGTAGCTTGTGCCTCCACATTGTGGGAACTTACTTGTAGTGTATATGATGAACTAGACGGACCCATACTTACCCAAACATGGATTAATAGGTTCTATACATGACTATGAGGAGAAACATGATGAAACGGTCTCAATCCAAGGGAGGAACATCAAATGGACCAAATTTGGGAACCGGAAGAGGTAAGGAGTCCGAAATGTATCTGTGCCTCCACATTGTGGGAACTTACTTGTAGTGTATATGATGAACTAGACGGACCCATACTTACCCAAACATGGATTAATAGGTTCTATACATGACTATGAGGAGAAACATGATGAAACGGTCTCAATCCAAGGGAGGAACATCAAATGGACCAAATTTGGGAACCGGAAGAGGTAAGGAGTCCGAAATGTATCTTGTGCCTCCACATTGTGGGAACTTACTTGTAGTGTATATGATGAACTAGACGGACCCATACTTACCCAAACATGGATTAATAGGTTCTATACATGACTATGAGGAGAAACATGATGAAACGGTCTCAATCCAAGGGAGGAACATCAAATGGACCAAATTTGGGAACCGGAAGAGGTAAGGAGTCCGAAATGTAGCTGTGCCTCCACATTGTGGGAACTTACTTGTAGTGTATATGATGAACTAGACGGACCCATACTTACCCAAACATGGATTAATAGGTTCTATACATGACTATGAGGAGAAACATGAGTGAAACGGTCTCAATCCAAGGGAGGAACATCAAATGGACCAAATTTGGGAACCGGAAGAGGTAAGGAGTCCGAAATGTAGCTCTGTGCCTCCACATTGTGGGAACTTACTTGTAGTGTATATGATGAACTAGACGGACCCATACTTACCCAAACATGGATTAATAGGTTCTATACATGACTATGAGGAGAAACATGAGTGAAACGGTCTCAATCCAAGGGAGGAACATCAAATGGACCAAATTTGGGAACCGGAAGAGGTAAGGAGTCCGAAATGTATCTTGTGCCTCCACATTGTGGGAACTTACTTGTAGTGTATATGATGAACTAGACGGACCCATACTTACCCAAACATGGATTAATAGGTTCTATACATGACTATGAGGAGAAACATGATGAAACGGTCTCAATCCAAGGGAGGAACATCAAATGGACCAAATTTGGGAACCGGAAGAGGTAAGGAGTCCGAAATGTAGCTCTTGTGCCTCCACATTGTGGGAACTTACTTGTAGTGTATATGATGAACTAGACGGACCCATACTTACCCAAACATGGATTAATAGGTTCTATACATGACTATGAGGAGAAACATGATGAAACGGTCTCAATCCAAGGGAGGAACATCAAATGGACCAAATTTGGGAACCGGAAGAGGTAAGGAGTCCGAAATGTAGCTTGTGCCTCCACATTGTGGGAACTTACTTGTAGTGTATATGATGAACTAGACGGACCCATACTTACCCAAACATGGATTAATAGGTTCTATACATGACTATGAGGAGAAACATGATGAAACGGTCTCAATCCAAGGGAGGAACATCAAATGGACCAAATTTGGGAACCGGAAGAGGTAAGGAGTCCGAAATGTATCTTGTGCCTCCACATTGTGGGAACTTACTTGTAGTGTATATGATGAACTAGACGGACCCATACTTACCCAAACATGGATTAATAGGTTCTATACATGACTATGAGGAGAAACATGAGTGAAACGGTCTCAATCCAAGGGAGGAACATCAAATGGACCAAATTTGGGAACCGGAAGAGGTAAGGAGTCCGAAATGTAGCTCTGTGCCTCCACATTGTGGGAACTTACTTGTAGTGTATATGATGAACTAGACGGACCCATACTTACCCAAACATGGATTAATAGGTTCTATACATGACTATGAGGAGAAACATGAATGAAACGGTCTCAATCCAAGGGAGGAACATCAAATGGACCAAATTTGGGAACCGGAAGAGGTAAGGAGTCCGAAATGTATCTCTGTGCCTCCACATTGTGGGAACTTACTTGTAGTGTATATGATGAACTAGACGGACCCATACTTACCCAAACATGGATTAATAGGTTCTACATGACTATGGAGAAAACGGTCTCAATCCAAGGGAGGAACATCAAATGGACCAAATTTGGGAACCGGAAGAGGTAAGGAGTCCGAAATGTATCTCTGTGCCTCCACATTGTGGGAACTTACTTGTAGTGTATATGATGAACTAGACGGACCCATACTTACCCAAACATGGATTAATAGGTTCTATACATGACTATGAGGAGAAACATGATGAAACGGTCTCAATCCAAGGGAGGAACATCAAATGGACCAAATTTGGGAACCGGAAGAGGTAAGGAGTCCGAAATGTAGCTCTGTGCCTCCACATTGTGGGAACTTACTTGTAGTGTATATGATGAACTA
>CACVBM020000795.1:0-10063 GCA_902728155.2 Microthlaspi erraticum
AGAGAGATTACCCAAACATGGATTAATAGGTTCTATACATGACTATGAGGAGAAACATGACTGAAACGGTCTCAATCCAAGGGAGGAACATCAAATGGACCAAATTTGGGAACCGGAAGAGGTAAGGAGTCCGAAATGTAGCTCTGTGCCTCCACATTGTGGGAACTTACTTGTAGTGTATATGATGAACTAGACGGACCCATACTTACCCAAACATGGATTAATAGGTTCTATACATGACTATGAGGAGAAACATGACTGAAACGGTCTCAATCCAAGGGAGGAACATCAAATGGACCAAATTTGGGAACCGGAAGAGGTAAGGAGTCCGAAATGTAGCTCTGTGCCTCCACATTGTGGGAACTTACTTGTAGTGTATATGATGAACTAGACGGACCCATACTTACCCAAACATGGATTAATAGGTTCTATACATGACTATGAGGAGAAACATGAATGAAACGGTCTCAATCCAAGGGAGGAACATCAAATGGACCAAATTTGGGAACCGGAAGAGGTAAGGAGTCCGAAATGTAGCTTGTGCCTCCACATTGTGGGAACTTACTTGTAGTGTATATGATGAACTAGACGGACCCATACTTACCCAAACATGGATTAATAGGTTCTATACATGACTATGAGGAGAAACATGAGTGAAACGGTCTCAATCCAAGGGAGGAACATCAAATGGACCAAATTTGGGAACCGGAAGAGGTAAGGAGTCCGAAATGTAGCTTGTGCCTCCACATTGTGGGAACTTACTTGTAGTGTATATGATGAACTAGACGGACCCATACTTACCCAAACATGGATTAATAGGTTCTATACATGACTATGAGGAGAAACATGATGAAACGGTCTCAATCCAAGGGAGGAACATCAAATGGACCAAATTTGGGAACCGGAAGAGGTAAGGAGTCCGAAATGTAGCTCTGTGCCTCCACATTGTGGGAACTTACTTGTAGTGTATATGATGAACTAGACGGACCCATACTTACCCAAACATGGATTAATAGGTTCTATACATGACTATGAGGAGAAACATGAGTGAAACGGTCTCAATCCAAGGGAGGAACATCAAATGGACCAAATTTGGGAACCGGAAGAGGTAAGGAGTCCGAAATGTAGCTTGTGCCTCCACATTGTGGGAACTTACTTGTAGTGTATATGATGAACTAGACGGACCCATACTTACCCAAACATGGATTAATAGGTTCTATACATGACTATGAGGAGAAACATGAATGAAACGGTCTCAATCCAAGGGAGGAACATCAAATGGACCAAATTTGGGAACCGGAAGAGGTAAGGAGTCCGAAATGTAGCTTGTGCCTCCACATTGTGGGAACTTACTTGTAGTGTATATGATGAACTAGACGGACCCATACTTACCCAAACATGGATTAATAGGTTCTATACATGACTATGAGGAGAAACATGAGTGAAACGGTCTCAATCCAAGGGAGGAACATCAAATGGACCAAATTTGGGAACCGGAAGAGGTAAGGAGTCCGAAATGTAGCTCTGTGCCTCCACATTGTGGGAACTTACTTGTAGTGTATATGATGAACTAGACGGACCCATACTTACCCAAACATGGATTAATAGGTTCTATACATGACTATGAGGAGAAACATGAGTGAAACGGTCTCAATCCAAGGGAGGAACATCAAATGGACCAAATTTGGGAACCGGAAGAGGTAAGGAGTCCGAAATGTAGCTCTGTGCCTCCACATTGTGGGAACTTACTTGTAGTGTATATGATGAACTAGACGGACCCATACTTACCCAAACATGGATTAATAGGTTCTATACATGACTATGAGGAGAAACATGAGTGAAACGGTCTCAATCCAAGGGAGGAACATCAAATGGACCAAATTTGGGAACCGGAAGAGGTAAGGAGTCCGAAATGTAGCTTGTGCCTCCACATTGTGGGAACTTACTTGTAGTGTATATGATGAACTAGACGGACCCATACTTACCCAAACATGGATTAATAGGTTCTATACATGACTATGAGGAGAAACATGAGTGAAACGGTCTCAATCCAAGGGAGGAACATCAAATGGACCAAATTTGGGAACCGGAAGAGGTAAGGAGTCCGAAATGTAGCTCTGTGCCTCCACATTGTGGGAACTTACTTGTAGTGTATATGATGAACTAGACGGACCCATACTTACCCAAACATGGATTAATAGGTTCTATACATGACTATGAGGAGAAACATGAGTGAAACGGTCTCAATCCAAGGGAGGAACATCAAATGGACCAAATTTGGGAACCGGAAGAGGTAAGGAGTCCGAAATGTAGCTTGTGCCTCCACATTGTGGGAACTTACTTGTAGTGTATATGATGAACTAGACGGACCCATACTTACCCAAACATGGATTAATAGGTTCTATACATGACTATGAGGAGAAACATGAGTGAAACGGTCTCAATCCAAGGGAGGAACATCAAATGGACCAAATTTGGGAACCGGAAGAGGTAAGGAGTCCGAAATGTATCTTGTGCCTCCACATTGTGGGAACTTACTTGTAGTGTATATGATGAACTAGACGGACCCATACTTACCCAAACATGGATTAATAGGTTCTATACATGACTATGAGGAGAAACATGAGTGAAACGGTCTCAATCCAAGGGAGGAACATCAAATGGACCAAATTTGGGAACCGGAAGAGGTAAGGAGTCCGAAATGTAGCTCTGTGCCTCCACATTGTGGGAACTTACTTGTAGTGTATATGATGAACTAGACGGACCCATACTTACCCAAACATGGATTAATAGGTTCTATACATGACTATGAGGAGAAACATGAGTGAAACGGTCTCAATCCAAGGGAGGAACATCAAATGGACCAAATTTGGGAACCGGAAGAGGTAAGGAGTCCGAAATGTAGCTTGTGCCTCCACATTGTGGGAACTTACTTGTAGTGTATATGATGAACTAGACGGACCCATACTTACCCAAACATGGATTAATAGGTTCTATACATGACTATGAGGAGAAACATGAGTGAAACGGTCTCAATCCAAGGGAGGAACATCAAATGGACCAAATTTGGGAACCGGAAGAGGTAAGGAGTCCGAAATGTAGCTTGTGCCTCCACATTGTGGGAACTTACTTGTAGTGTATATGATGAACTAGACGGACCCATACTTACCCAAACATGGATTAATAGGTTCTATACATGACTATGAGGAGAAACATGAGTGAAACGGTCTCAATCCAAGGGAGGAACATCAAATGGACCAAATTTGGGAACCGGAAGAGGTAAGGAGTCCGAAATGTAGCTTGTGCCTCCACATTGTGGGAACTTACTTGTAGTGTATATGATGAACTAGACGGACCCATACTTACCCAAACATGGATTAATAGGTTCTATACATGACTATGAGGAGAAACATGAATGAAACGGTCTCAATCCAAGGGAGGAACATCAAATGGACCAAATTTGGGAACCGGAAGAGGTAAGGAGTCCGAAATGTAGCTGTGCCTCCACATTGTGGGAACTTACTTGTAGTGTATATGATGAACTAGACGGACCCATACTTACCCAAACATGGATTAATAGGTTCTATACATGACTATGAGGAGAAACATGAGTGAAACGGTCTCAATCCAAGGGAGGAACATCAAATGGACCAAATTTGGGAACCGGAAGAGGTAAGGAGTCCGAAATGTAGCTTGTGCCTCCACATTGTGGGAACTTACTTGTAGTGTATATGATGAACTAGACGGACCCATACTTACCCAAACATGGATTAATAGGTTCTATACATGACTATGAGGAGAAACATGAATGAAACGGTCTCAATCCAAGGGAGGAACATCAAATGGACCAAATTTGGGAACCGGAAGAGGTAAGGAGTCCGAAATGTAGCTTGTGCCTCCACATTGTGGGAACTTACTTGTAGTGTATATGATGAACTAGACGGACCCATACTTACCCAAACATGGATTAATAGGTTCTATACATGACTATGAGGAGAAACATGATGAAACGGTCTCAATCCAAGGGAGGAACATCAAATGGACCAAATTTGGGAACCGGAAGAGGTAAGGAGTCCGAAATGTAGCTTGTGCCTCCACATTGTGGGAACTTACTTGTAGTGTATATGATGAACTAGACGGACCCATACTTACCCAAACATGGATTAATAGGTTCTATACATGACTATGAGGAGAAACATGAGTGAAACGGTCTCAATCCAAGGGAGGAACATCAAATGGACCAAATTTGGGAACCGGAAGAGGTAAGGAGTCCGAAATGTAGCTTGTGCCTCCACATTGTGGGAACTTACTTGTAGTGTATATGATGAACTAGACGGACCCATACTTACCCAAACATGGATTAATAGGTTCTATACATGACTATGAGGAGAAACATGATGAAACGGTCTCAATCCAAGGGAGGAACATCAAATGGACCAAATTTGGGAACCGGAAGAGGTAAGGAGTCCGAAATGTAGCTTGTGCCTCCACATTGTGGGAACTTACTTGTAGTGTATATGATGAACTAGACGGACCCATACTTACCCAAACATGGATTAATAGGTTCTATACATGACTATGAGGAGAAACATGATGAAACGGTCTCAATCCAAGGGAGGAACATCAAATGGACCAAATTTGGGAACCGGAAGAGGTAAGGAGTCCGAAATGTAGCTCTGTGCCTCCACATTGTGGGAACTTACTTGTAGTGTATATGATGAACTAGACGGACCCATACTTACCCAAACATGGATTAATAGGTTCTATACATGACTATGAGGAGAAACATGAATGAAACGGTCTCAATCCAAGGGAGGAACATCAAATGGACCAAATTTGGGAACCGGAAGAGGTAAGGAGTCCGAAATGTACTCTGTGCCTCCACATTGTGGGAACTTACTTGTAGTGTATATGATGAACTAGACGGACCCATACTTACCCAAACATGGATTAATAGGTTCTATACATGACTATGAGGAGAAACATGAGTGAAACGGTCTCAATCCAAGGGAGGAACATCAAATGGACCAAATTTGGGAACCGGAAGAGGTAAGGAGTCCGAAATGTAGCTTGTGCCTCCACATTGTGGGAACTTACTTGTAGTGTATATGATGAACTAGACGGACCCATACTTACCCAAACATGGATTAATAGGTTCTATACATGACTATGAGGAGAAACATGATGAAACGGTCTCAATCCAAGGGAGGAACATCAAATGGACCAAATTTGGGAACCGGAAGAGGTAAGGAGTCCGAAATGTAGCTTGTGCCTCCACATTGTGGGAACTTACTTGTAGTGTATATGATGAACTAGACGGACCCATACTTACCCAAACATGGATTAATAGGTTCTATACATGACTATGAGGAGAAACATGAGTGAAACGGTCTCAATCCAAGGGAGGAACATCAAATGGACCAAATTTGGGAACCGGAAGAGGTAAGGAGTCCGAAATGTAGCTTGTGCCTCCACATTGTGGGAACTTACTTGTAGTGTATATGATGAACTAGACGGACCCATACTTACCCAAACATGGATTAATAGGTTCTATACATGACTATGAGGAGAAACATGAATGAAACGGTCTCAATCCAAGGGAGGAACATCAAATGGACCAAATTTGGGAACCGGAAGAGGTAAGGAGTCCGAAATGTAGCTATGTGCCTCCACATTGTGGGAACTTACTTGTAGTGTATATGATGAACTAGACGGACCCATACTTACCCAAACATGGATTAATAGGTTCTATACATGACTATGAGGAGAAACATGAGTGAAACGGTCTCAATCCAAGGGAGGAACATCAAATGGACCAAATTTGGGAACCGGAAGAGGTAAGGAGTCCGAAATGTAGCTCTGTGCCTCCACATTGTGGGAACTTACTTGTAGTGTATATGATGAACTAGACGGACCCATACTTACCCAAACATGGATTAATAGGTTCTATACATGACTATGAGGAGAAACATGATGAAACGGTCTCAATCCAAGGGAGGAACATCAAATGGACCAAATTTGGGAACCGGAAGAGGTAAGGAGTCCGAAATGTATCTTGTGCCTCCACATTGTGGGAACTTACTTGTAGTGTATATGATGAACTAGACGGACCCATACTTACCCAAACATGGATTAATAGGTTCTATACATGACTATGAGGAGAAACATGAATGAAACGGTCTCAATCCAAGGGAGGAACATCAAATGGACCAAATTTGGGAACCGGAAGAGGTAAGGAGTCCGAAATGTAGCTCTGTGCCTCCACATTGTGGGAACTTACTTGTAGTGTATATGATGAACTAGACGGACCCATACTTACCCAAACATGGATTAATAGGTTCTATACATGACTATGAGGAGAAACATGATGAAACGGTCTCAATCCAAGGGAGGAACATCAAATGGACCAAATTTGGGAACCGGAAGAGGTAAGGAGTCCGAAATGTATCTTGTGCCTCCACATTGTGGGAACTTACTTGTAGTGTATATGATGAACTAGACGGACCCATACTTACCCAAACATGGATTAATAGGTTCTATACATGACTATGAGGAGAAACATGAATGAAACGGTCTCAATCCAAGGGAGGAACATCAAATGGACCAAATTTGGGAACCGGAAGAGGTAAGGAGTCCGAAATGTATCTTGTGCCTCCACATTGTGGGAACTTACTTGTAGTGTATATGATGAACTAGACGGACCCATACTTACCCAAACATGGATTAATAGGTTCTATACATGACTATGAGAGAAACATGATGAAACGGTCTCAATCCAAGGGAGGAACATCAAATGGACCAAATTTGGGAACCGGAAGAGGTAAGGAGTCCGAAATGTATCTCTGTGCCTCCACATTGTGGGAACTTACTTGTAGTGTATATGATGAACTAGACGGACCCATACTTACCCAAACATGGATTAATAGGTTCTATACATGACTATGAGGAGAAACATGACTGAAACGGTCTCAATCCAAGGGAGGAACATCAAATGGACCAAATTTGGGAACCGGAAGAGGTAAGGAGTCCGAAATGTAGCTCTGTGCCTCCACATTGTGGGAACTTACTTGTAGTGTATATGATGAACTAGACGGACCCATACTTACCCAAACATGGATTAATAGGTTCTATACATGACTATGAGGAGAAACATGATGAAACGGTCTCAATCCAAGGGAGGAACATCAAATGGACCAAATTTGGGAACCGGAAGAGGTAAGGAGTCCGAAA
The DNA here is from genome assembly GCA_902728155.2 of Microthlaspi erraticum. Taxonomy (NCBI): domain Eukaryota; kingdom Viridiplantae; phylum Streptophyta; class Magnoliopsida; order Brassicales; family Brassicaceae; genus Microthlaspi; species Microthlaspi erraticum. The sequence goes on from CACVBM020000795.1 coordinate 7,231, forward strand.
TGTATCTTGTGCCTCCACATTGTGGGAACTTACTTGTAGTGTATATGATGAACTAGACGGACCCATACTTACCCAAACATGGATTAATAGGTTCTATACATGACTATGAGGAGAAACATGATGAAACGGTCTCAATCCAAGGGAGGAACATCAAATGGACCAAATTTGGGAACCGGAAGAGGTAAGGAGTCCGAAATGTAGCTTGTGCCTCCACATTGTGGGAACTTACTTGTAGTGTATATGATGAACTAGACGGACCCATACTTACCCAAACATGGATTAATAGGTTCTATACATGACTATGAGGAGAAACATGAGTGAAACGGTCTCAATCCAAGGGAGGAACATCAAATGGACCAAATTTGGGAACCGGAAGAGGTAAGGAGTCCGAAATGTAGCTCTGTGCCTCCACATTGTGGGAACTTACTTGTAGTGTATATGATGAACTAGACGGACCCATACTTACCCAAACATGGATTAATAGGTTCTATACATGACTATGAGGAGAAACATGATGAAACGGTCTCAATCCAAGGGAGGAACATCAAATGGACCAAATTTGGGAACCGGAAGAGGTAAGGAGTCCGAAATGTATCTCTGTGCCTCCACATTGTGGGAACTTACTTGTAGTGTATATGATGAACTAGACGGACCCATACTTACCCAAACATGGATTAATAGGTTCTATACATGACTATGAGGAGAAACATGATGAAACGGTCTCAATCCAAGGGAGGAACATCAAATGGACCAAATTTGGGAACCGGAAGAGGTAAGGAGTCCGAAATGTAGCTCTGTGCCTCCACATTGTGGGAACATACTTGTAGTGTATATGATGAACTAGACGGACCCATACTTACCCAAACATGGATTAATAGGTTCTATACATGACTATGAGGAGAAACATGATGAAACGGTCTCAATCCAAGGGAGGAACATCAAATGGACCAAATTTGGGAACCGGAAGAGGTAAGGAGTCCGAAATGTATCTTGTGCCTCCACATTGTGGGAACTTACTTGTAGTGTATATGATGAACTAGACGGACCCATACTTACCCAAACATGGATTAATAGGTTCTATACATGACTATGAGGAGAAACATGAGTGAAACGGTCTCAATCCAAGGGAGGAACATCAAATGGACCAAATTTGGGAACCGGAAGAGGTAAGGAGTCCGAAATGTAGCTTGTGCCTCCACATTGTGGGAACTTACTTGTAGTGTATATGATGAACTAGACGGACCCATACTTACCCAAACATGGATTAATAGGTTCTATACATGACTATGAGGAGAAACATGAATGAAACGGTCTCAATCCAAGGGAGGAACATCAAATGGACCAAATTTGGGAACCGGAAGAGGTAAGGAGTCCGAAATGTAGCTTGTGCCTCCACATTGTGGGAACTTACTTGTAGTGTATATGATGAACTAGACGGACCCATACTTACCCAAACATGGATTAATAGGTTCTATACATGACTATGAGGAGAAACATGAATGAAACGGTCTCAATCCAAGGGAGGAACATCAAATGGACCAAATTTGGGAACCGGAAGAGGTAAGGAGTCCGAAATGTAGCTCTGTGCCTCCACATTGTGGGAACTTACTTGTAGTGTATATGATGAACTAGACGGACCCATACTTACCCAAACATGGATTAATAGGTTCTATACATGACTATGAGGAGAAACATGAGTGAAACGGTCTCAATCCAAGGGAGGAACATCAAATGGACCAAATTTGGGAACCGGAAGAGGTAAGGAGTCCGAAATGTAGCTTGTGCCTCCACATTGTGGGAACTTACTTGTAGTGTATATGATGAACTAGACGGACCCATACTTACCCAAACATGGATTAATAGGTTCTATACATGACTATGAGGAGAAACATGAATGAAACGGTCTCAATCCAAGGGAGGAACATCAAATGGACCAAATTTGGGAACCGGAAGAGGTAAGGAGTCCGAAATGTAGCTTGTGCCTCCACATTGTGGGAACTTACTTGTAGTGTATATGATGAACTAGACGGACCCATACTTACCCAAACATGGATTAATAGGTTCTATACATGACTATGAGGAGAAACATGAATGAAACGGTCTCAATCCAAGGGAGGAACATCAAATGGACCAAATTTGGGAACCGGAAGAGGTAAGGAGTCCGAAATGTAGCTCTGTGCCTCCACATTGTGGGAACTTACTTGTAGTGTATATGATGAACTAGACGGACCCATACTTACCCAAACATGGATTAATAGGTTCTATACATGACTATGAGGAGAAACATGAATGAAACGGTCTCAATCCAAGGGAGGAACATCAAATGGACCAAATTTGGGAACCGGAAGAGGTAAGGAGTCCGAAATGTAGCTTGTGCCTCCACATTGTGGGAACTTACTTGTAGTGTATATGATGAACTAGACGGACCCATACTTACCCAAACATGGATTAATAGGTTCTATACATGACTATGAGGAGAAACATGAGTGAAACGGTCTCAATCCAAGGGAGGAACATCAAATGGACCAAATTTGGGAACCGGAAGAGGTAAGGAGTCCGAAATGTAGCTTGTGCCTCCACATTGTGGGAACTTACTTGTAGTGTATATGATGAACTAGACGGACCCATACTTACCCAAACATGGATTAATAGGTTCTATACATGACTATGAGGAGAAACATGAGTGAAACGGTCTCAATCCAAGGGAGGAACATCAAATGGACCAAATTTGGGAACCGGAAGAGGTAAGGAGTCCGAAATGTAGCTTGTGCCTCCACATTGTGGGAACTTACTTGTAGTGTATATGATGAACTAGACGGACCCATTCTTACCC
>CACVBM020000796.1:0-10058 GCA_902728155.2 Microthlaspi erraticum
CCATACTTACCAAACATGGATTAATAGGTTCTACACATGACTATGAGGACAAACATGAGTGAAACGGTCTCAATCCAAGGGAGGAACATCAAATGGACCTAATTTGGGAACCGGAAGAGGTAAGGAGTCCGAAATGTACCTCTGTGACTCCACATTGTGGAAACTCACTTGTAGTGTATAAGATGAACTAGATGGACCCATACTTACCCAAACATGGATTAATAGGTTCTACACATGACTATGAGGACAAACATGAGTGAAACGGTCTCAATCCAAGGGAGGAACATCAAATGGACCTAATTTGGGAACCGGAAGAGGTAAGGAGTCCGAAATGTACCTCTGTGACTCCACATTGTGGAAACTCACTTGTAGTGTATAAGATGAACTAGATGGACCCATACTTACCCAAACATGGATTAATAGGTTCTACACATGACTATGAGGACAAACATGAGTGAAACGGTCTCAATCCAAGGGAGGAACATCAAATGGACCTAATTTGGGAACCGGAAGAGGTAAGGAGTCCGAAATGTACCTCTGTGACTCCACATTGTGGAAACTCACTTGTAGTGTATAAGATGAACTAGATGGACCCATACTTACCCAAACATGGATTAATAGGTTCTACACATGACTATGAGGACAAACATGAGTGAAACGGTCTCAATCCAAGGGAGGAACATCAAATGGACCTAATTTGGGAACCGGAAGAGGTAAGGAGTCCGAAATGTACCTCTGTGACTCCACATTGTGGAAACTCACTTGTAGTGTATAAGATGAACTAGATGGACCCATACTTACCCAAACATGGATTAATAGGTTCTACACATGACTATGAGGACAAACATGAGTGAAACGGTCTCAATCCAAGGGAGGAACATCAAATGGACCTAATTTGGGAACCGGAAGAGGTAAGGAGTCCGAAATGTACCTCTGTGACTCCACATTGTGGAAACTCACTTGTAGTGTATAAGATGAACTAGATGGACCCATACTTACCCAAACATGGATTAATAGGTTCTACACATGACTATGAGGACAAACATGAGTGAAACGGTCTCAATCCAAGGGAGGAACATCAAATGGACCTAATTTGGGAACCGGAAGAGGTAAGGAGTCCGAAATGTACCTCTGTGACTCCACATTGTGGAAACTCACTTGTAGTGTATAAGATGAACTAGATGGACCCATACTTACCCAAACATGGATTAATAGGTTCTACACATGACTATGAGGACAAACATGAGTGAAACGGTCTCAATCCAAGGGAGGAACATCAAATGGACCTAATTTGGGAACCGGAAGAGGTAAGGAGTCCGAAATGTACCTCTGTGACTCCACATTGTGGAAACTCACTTGTAGTGTATAAGATGAACTAGATGGACCCATACTTACCCAAACATGGATTAATAGGTTCTACACATGACTATGAGGACAAACATGAGTGAAACGGTCTCAATCCAAGGGAGGAACATCAAATGGACCTAATTTGGGAACCGGAAGAGGTAAGGAGTCCGAAATGTACCTCTGTGACTCCACATTGTGGAAACTCACTTGTAGTGTATAAGATGAACTAGATGGACCCATACTTACCCAAACATGGATTAATAGGTTCTACACATGACTATGAGGACAAACATGAGTGAAACGGTCTCAATCCAAGGGAGGAACATCAAATGGACCTAATTTGGGAACCGGAAGAGGTAAGGAGTCCGAAATGTACCTCTGTGACTCCACATTGTGGAAACTCACTTGTAGTGTATAAGATGAACTAGATGGACCCATACTTACCCAAACATGGATTAATAGGTTCTACACATGACTATGAGGACAAACATGAGTGAAACGGTCTCAATCCAAGGGAGGAACATCAAATGGACCTAATTTGGGAACCGGAAGAGGTAAGGAGTCCGAAATGTACCTCTGTGACTCCACATTGTGGAAACTCACTTGTAGTGTATAAGATGAACTAGATGGACCCATACTTACCCAAACATGGATTAATAGGTTCTACACATGACTATGAGGACAAACATGAGTGAAACGGTCTCAATCCAAGGGAGGAACATCAAATGGACCTAATTTGGGAACCGGAAGAGGTAAGGAGTCCGAAATGTACCTCTGTGACTCCACATTGTGGAAACTCACTTGTAGTGTATAAGATGAACTAGATGGACCCATACTTACCCAAACATGGATTAATAGGTTCTACACATGACTATGAGGACAAACATGAGTGAAACGGTCTCAATCCAAGGGAGGAACATCAAATGGACCTAATTTGGGAACCGGAAGAGGTAAGGAGTCCGAAATGTACCTCTGTGACTCCACATTGTGGAAACTCACTTGTAGTGTATAAGATGAACTAGATGGACCCATACTTACCCAAACATGGATTAATAGGTTCTACACATGACTATGAGGACAAACATGAGTGAAACGGTCTCAATCCAAGGGAGGAACATCAAATGGACCTAATTTGGGAACCGGAAGAGGTAAGGAGTCCGAAATGTACCTCTGTGACTCCACATTGTGGAAACTCACTTGTAGTGTATAAGATGAACTAGATGGACCCATACTTACCCAAACATGGATTAATAGGTTCTACACATGACTATGAGGACAAACATGAGTGAAACGGTCTCAATCCAAGGGAGGAACATCAAATGGACCTAATTTGGGAACCGGAAGAGGTAAGGAGTCCGAAATGTACCTCTGTGACTCCACATTGTGGAAACTCACTTGTAGTGTATAAGATGAACTAGATGGACCCATACTTACCCAAACATGGATTAATAGGTTCTACACATGACTATGAGGACAAACATGAGTGAAACGGTCTCAATCCAAGGGAGGAACATCAAATGGACCTAATTTGGGAACCGGAAGAGGTAAGGAGTCCGAAATGTACCTCTGTGACTCCACATTGTGGAAACTCACTTGTAGTGTATAAGATGAACTAGATGGACCCATACTTACCCAAACATGGATTAATAGGTTCTACACATGACTATGAGGACAAACATGAGTGAAACGGTCTCAATCCAAGGGAGGAACATCAAATGGACCTAATTTGGGAACCGGAAGAGGTAAGGAGTCCGAAATGTACCTCTGTGACTCCACATTGTGGAAACTCACTTGTAGTGTATAAGATGAACTAGATGGACCCATACTTACCCAAACATGGATTAATAGGTTCTACACATGACTATGAGGACAAACATGAGTGAAACGGTCTCAATCCAAGGGAGGAACATCAAATGGACCTAATTTGGGAACCGGAAGAGGTAAGGAGTCCGAAATGTACCTCTGTGACTCCACATTGTGGAAACTCACTTGTAGTGTATAAGATGAACTAGATGGACCCATACTTACCCAAACATGGATTAATAGGTTCTACACATGACTATGAGGACAAACATGAGTGAAACGGTCTCAATCCAAGGGAGGAACATCAAATGGACCTAATTTGGGAACCGGAAGAGGTAAGGAGTCCGAAATGTACCTCTGTGACTCCACATTGTGGAAACTCACTTGTAGTGTATAAGATGAACTAGATGGACCCATACTTACCCAAACATGGATTAATAGGTTCTACACATGACTATGAGGACAAACATGAGTGAAACGGTCTCAATCCAAGGGAGGAACATCAAATGGACCTAATTTGGGAACCGGAAGAGGTAAGGAGTCCGAAATGTACCTCTGTGACTCCACATTGTGGAAACTCACTTGTAGTGTATAAGATGAACTAGATGGACCCATACTTACCCAAACATGGATTAATAGGTTCTACACATGACTATGAGGACAAACATGAGTGAAACGGTCTCAATCCAAGGGAGGAACATCAAATGGACCTAATTTGGGAACCGGAAGAGGTAAGGAGTCCGAAATGTACCTCTGTGACTCCACATTGTGGAAACTCACTTGTAGTGTATAAGATGAACTAGATGGACCCATACTTACCCAAACATGGATTAATAGGTTCTACACATGACTATGAGGACAAACATGAGTGAAACGGTCTCAATCCAAGGGAGGAACATCAAATGGACCTAATTTGGGAACCGGAAGAGGTAAGGAGTCCGAAATGTACCTCTGTGACTCCACATTGTGGAAACTCACTTGTAGTGTATAAGATGAACTAGATGGACCCATACTTACCCAAACATGGATTAATAGGTTCTACACATGACTATGAGGACAAACATGAGTGAAACGGTCTCAATCCAAGGGAGGAACATCAAATGGACCTAATTTGGGAACCGGAAGAGGTAAGGAGTCCGAAATGTACCTCTGTGACTCCACATTGTGGAAACTCACTTGTAGTGTATAAGATGAACTAGATGGACCCATACTTACCCAAACATGGATTAATAGGTTCTACACATGACTATGAGGACAAACATGAGTGAAACGGTCTCAATCCAAGGGAGGAACATCAAATGGACCTAATTTGGGAACCGGAAGAGGTAAGGAGTCCGAAATGTACCTCTGTGACTCCACATTGTGGAAACTCACTTGTAGTGTATAAGATGAACTAGATGGACCCATACTTACCCAAACATGGATTAATAGGTTCTACACATGACTATGAGGACAAACATGAGTGAAACGGTCTCAATCCAAGGGAGGAACATCAAATGGACCTAATTTGGGAACCGGAAGAGGTAAGGAGTCCGAAATGTACCTCTGTGACTCCACATTGTGGAAACTCACTTGTAGTGTATAAGATGAACTAGATGGACCCATACTTACCCAAACATGGATTAATAGGTTCTACACATGACTATGAGGACAAACATGAGTGAAACGGTCTCAATCCAAGGGAGGAACATCAAATGGACCTAATTTGGGAACCGGAAGAGGTAAGGAGTCCGAAATGTACCTCTGTGACTCCACATTGTGGAAACTCACTTGTAGTGTATAAGATGAACTAGATGGACCCATACTTACCCAAACATGGATTAATAGGTTCTACACATGACTATGAGGACAAACATGAGTGAAACGGTCTCAATCCAAGGGAGGAACATCAAATGGACCTAATTTGGGAACCGGAAGAGGTAAGGAGTCCGAAATGTACCTCTGTGACTCCACATTGTGGAAACTCACTTGTAGTGTATAAGATGAACTAGATGGACCCATACTTACCCAAACATGGATTAATAGGTTCTACACATGACTATGAGGACAAACATGAGTGAAACGGTCTCAATCCAAGGGAGGAACATCAAATGGACCTAATTTGGGAACCGGAAGAGGTAAGGAGTCCGAAATGTACCTCTGTGACTCCACATTGTGGAAACTCACTTGTAGTGTATAAGATGAACTAGATGGACCCATACTTACCCAAACATGGATTAATAGGTTCTACACATGACTATGAGGACAAACATGAGTGAAACGGTCTCAATCCAAGGGAGGAACATCAAATGGACCTAATTTGGGAACCGGAAGAGGTAAGGAGTCCGAAATGTACCTCTGTGACTCCACATTGTGGAAACTCACTTGTAGTGTATAAGATGAACTAGATGGACCCATACTTACCCAAACATGGATTAATAGGTTCTACACATGACTATGAGGACAAACATGAGTGAAACGGTCTCAATCCAAGGGAGGAACATCAAATGGACCTAATTTGGGAACCGGAAGAGGTAAGGAGTCCGAAATGTACCTCTGTGACTCCACATTGTGGAAACTCACTTGTAGTGTATAAGATGAACTAGATGGACCCATACTTACCCAAACATGGATTAATAGGTTCTACACATGACTATGAGGACAAACATGAGTGAAACGGTCTCAATCCAAGGGAGGAACATCAAATGGACCTAATTTGGGAACCGGAAGAGGTAAGGAGTCCGAAATGTACCTCTGTGACTCCACATTGTGGAAACTCACTTGTAGTGTATAAGATGAACTAGATGGACCCATACTTACCCAAACATGGATTAATAGGTTCTACACATGACTATGAGGACAAACATGAGTGAAACGGTCTCAATCCAAGGGAGGAACATCAAATGGACCTAATTTGGGAACCGGAAGAGGTAAGGAGTCCGAAATGTACCTCTGTGACTCCACATTGTGGAAACTCACTTGTAGTGTATAAGATGAACTAGATGGACCCATACTTACCCAAACATGGATTAATAGGTTCTACACATGACTATGAGGACAAACATGAGTGAAACGGTCTCAATCCAAGGGAGGAACATCAAATGGACCTAATTTGGGAACCGGAAGAGGTAAGGAGTCCGAAATGTACCTCTGTGACTCCACATTGTGGAAACTCACTTGTAGTGTATAAGATGAACTAGATGGACCCATACTTACCCAAACATGGATTAATAGGTTCTACACATGACTATGAGGACAAACATGAGTGAAACGGTCTCAATCCAAGGGAGGAACATCAAATGGACCTAATTTGGGAACCGGAAGAGGTAAGGAGTCCGAAATGTACCTCTGTGACTCCACATTGTGGAAACTCACTTGTAGTGTATAAGATGAACTAGATGGACCCATACTTACCCAAACATGGATTAATAGGTTCTACACATGACTATGAGGACAAACATGAGTGAAACGGTCTCAATCCAAGGGAGGAACATCAAATGGACCTAATTTGGGAACCGGAAGAGGTAAGGAGTCCGAAATGTACCTCTGTGACTCCACATTGTGGAAACTCACTTGTAGTGTATAAGATGAACTAGATGGACCCATACTTACCCAAACATGGATTAATAGGTTCTACACATGACTATGAGGACAAACATGAGTGAAACGGTCTCAATCCAAGGGAGGAACATCAAATGGACCTAATTTGGGAACCGGAAGAGGTAAGGAGTCCGAAATGTACCTCTGTGACTCCACATTGTGGAAACTCACTTGTAGTGTATAAGATGAACTAGATGGACCCATACTTACCCAAACATGGATTAATAGGTTCTACACATGACTATGAGGACAAACATGAGTGAAACGGTCTCAATCCAAGGGAGGAACATCAAATGGACCTAATTTGGGAACCGGAAGAGGTAAGGAGTCCGAAATGTACCTCTGTGACTCCACATTGTGGAAACTCACTTGTAGTGTATAAGATGAACTAGATGGACCCATACTTACCCAAACATGGATTAATAGGTTCTACACATGACTATGAGGACAAACATGAGTGAAACGGTCTCAATCCAAGGGAGGAACATCAAATGGACCTAATTTGGGAACCGGAAGAGGTAAGGAGTCCGAAATGTACCTCTGTGACTCCACATTGTGGAAACTCACTTGTAGTGTATAAGATGAACTAGATGGACCCATACTTACCCAAACATGGATTAATAGGTTCTACACATGACTATGAGGACAAACATGAGTGAAACGGTCTCAATCCAAGGGAGGAACATCAAATGGACCAAATTTGGGAACCGGAAGAGGTAAGGAGTCCGAAATGTACCTCTGTGACTCCACATTGTGGAAACTCACTTGTAGTGTATAAGATGAACTAGATGGACCCATACTTACCCAAACATGGATTAATAGGTTCTCCACATGACTATGAGGACAAACATGAGGGAACCGGAAGAGGTAAGGAGTCCGAAATGTACCTCTGTGACTCCACATTGTGGAAACTCACTTGTAGTGTATAAGATGAACTAGATGGACCCATACTTATCCAAACATGGATTAATAGGTTCTACACATGACTATGAGGACAAACATGAGTGAAACGGTCTCAATCCAAGGGAGGAACATCAAATGGACCTAATTTGGGAACCGGAAGAGGTAAGGAGTCCGAAATGTACCTCTGTGACTCCACATTGTGGAAACTCACTTGTAGTGTATAAGATGAACTAGATGGACCCATACTTACCCAAACATGGATTAATAGGTTCTACACATGACTATGAGGACAAACATGAGTGAAACGGTCTCAATCCAAGGGAGGAACATCAAATGGACCTAATTTGGGAACCGGAAGAGGTAAGGAGTCCGAAATGTACCTCTGTGACTCCACATTGTGGAAACTCACTTGTAGTGTATAAGATGAACTAGATGGACCCATACTTACCCAAACATGGATTAATAGGTTCTACACATGACTATGAGGACAAACATGAGTGAAACGGTCTCAATCCAAGGGAGGAACATCAAATGGACCTAATTTGGGAACCGGAAGAGGTAAGGAGTCCGAAATGTACCTCTGTGACTCCACATTGTGGAAACTCACTTGTAGTGTATAAGATGAACTAGATGGACCCATACTTATCCAAACATGGATTAATAGGTTCTACACATGACTATGAGGACAAACATGAGTGAAACGGTCTCAATCCAAGGGAGGAACATCAAATGGACCTAATTTGGGAACCGGAAGAGGTAAGGAGTCCGAAATGTACCTCTGTGACTCCACATTGTGGAAACTCACTTGTAGTGTATAAGATGAACTAGATGGACCCATACTTACCCAAACATGGATTAATAGGTTCTACACATGACTATGAGGACAAACATGAGTGAAACGGTCTCAATCCAAGGGAGGAACATCAAATGGACCTAATTTGGGAACCGGAAGAGGTAAGGAGTCCGAAATGTACCTCTGTGACTCCACATTGTGGAAACTCACTTGTAGTGTATAAGATGAACTAGATGGACCCATACTTATCCAAACATGGATTAATAGGTTCTACACATGACTATGAGGACAAACATGAGTGAAACGGTCTCAATCCAAGGGAGGAACATCAAATGGACCTAATTTGGGAACCGGAAGAGGTAAGGAGTCCGAAATGTACCTCTGTGACTCCACATTGTGGAAACTCACTTGTAGTGTATAAGATGAACTAGATGGACCCATACTTATCCAAACATGGATTAATAGGTTCTACACATGACTATGAGGACAAACATGAGTGAAACGGTCTCAATCCAAGGGAGGAACATCAAATGGACCTAATTTGGGAACCGGAAGAGGTAAGGAGTCCGAAATGTACCTCTGTGACTCCACATTGTGGAAACTCACTTGTAGTGTATAAGATGAACTAGATGGACCCATACTTACCCAAACATGGATTAATAGGTTCTACACATGACTATGAGGACAAACATGAGTGAAACGGTCTCAATCCAAGGGAGGAACATCAAATGGACCTAATTTGGGAACCGGAAGAGGTAAGGAGTCCGAAATGTACCTCTGTGACTCCACATTGTGGAAACTCACTTGTAGTGTATAAGATGAACTAGATGGACCCATACTTATCCAAACATGGATTAATAGGTTCTACACATGACTATGAGGACAAACATGAGTGAAACGGTCTCAATCCAAGGGAGGAACATCAAATGGACCTAATTTGGGAACCGGAAGAGGTAAGGAGTCCGAAATGTACCTCTGTGACTCCACATTGTGGAAACTCACTTGTAGTGTATAAGATGAACTAGATGGACCCATACTTATCCAAACATGGATTAATAGGTTCTACACATGACTATGAGGACAAACATGAGTGAAACGGTCTCAATCCAAGGGAGGAACATCAAATGGACCTAATTTGGGAACCGGAAGAGGTAAGGAGTCCGAAATGTACCTCTGTGACTCCACATTGTGGAAACTCACTTGTAGTGTATAAGATGAACTAGATGGACCCATACTTATCCAAACATGGATTAATAGGTTCTACACATGACTATGAGGACAAACATGAGTGAAACGGTCTCAATCCAAGGGAGGAACATCAAATGGACCTAATTTGGGAACCGGAAGAGGTAAGGAGTCCGAAATGTACCTCTGTGACTCCACATTGTGGAAACTCACTTGTAGTGTATAAGATGAACTAGATGGACCCATACTTATCCAAACATGGATTAATAGGTTCTACACATGACTATGAGGACAAACATGAGTGAAACGGTCTCAATCCAAGGGAGGAACATCAAATGGACCTAATTTGGGAACCGGAAGAGGTAAGGAGTCCGAAATGTACCTCTGTGACTCCACATTGTGGAAACTCACTTCTGGTGTATAAGATGAACAAGATGGATTAATACTT
>CACVBM020000797.1:0-10053 GCA_902728155.2 Microthlaspi erraticum
TTGGATTGAGACCGTTTCACTCATGTTTGTCCTCATAGTCATGTGTAGAACCTATTAATCCATGTTTGGGTAAGTATGGGTCCATCTAGTTCATCTTATACACTACAAGTGAGTTTCCACAATGTGGAGTCACAGAGGTACATTTCGGACTCCTTACCTCTTCCGGTTCCCAAATTTGGTCCATTTGATGTTCCTCCCTTGGATTGAGACCGTTTCACTCATGTTTGTCCTCATAGTCATGTGTAGAACCTATTAATCCATGTTTGGGTAAGTATGGGTCCATCTAGTTCATCTTATACACTACAAGTGAGTTTCCACAATGTGGAGTCACAGAGGTACATTTCGGACTCCTTACCTCTTCCGGTTCCCAAATTTGGTCCATTTGATGTTCCTCCCTTGGATTGAGACCGTTTCACTCATGTTTGTCCTCATAGTCATGTGTAGAACCTATTAATCCATGTTTGGGTAAGTATGGGTCCATCTAGTTCATCTTATACACTACAAGTGAGTTTCCACAATGTGGAGTCACAGAGGTACATTTCGGACTCCTTACCTCTTCCGGTTCCCAAATTTGGTCCATTTGATGTTCCTCCCTTGGATTGAGACCGTTTCACTCATGTTTGTCCTCATAGTCATGTGTAGAACCTATTAATCCATGTTTGGGTAAGTATGGGTCCATCTAGTTCATCTTATACACTACAAGTGAGTTTCCACAATGTGGAGTCACAGAGGTACATTTCGGACTCCTTACCTCTTCCGGTTCCCAAATTTGGTCCATTTGATGTTCCTCCCTTGGATTGAGACCGTTTCACTCATGTTTGTCCTCATAGTCATGTGTAGAACCTATTAATCCATGTTTGGGTAAGTATGGGTCCATCTAGTTCATCTTATACACTACAAGTGAGTTTCCACAATGTGGAGTCACAGAGGTACATTTCGGACTCCTTACCTCTTCCGGTTCCCAAATTTGGTCCATTTGATGTTCCTCCCTTGGATTGAGACCGTTTCACTCATGTTTGTCCTCATAGTCATGTGTAGAACCTATTAATCCATGTTTGGGTAAGTATGGGTCCATCTAGTTCATCTTATACACTACAAGTGAGTTTCCACAATGTGGAGTCACAGAGGTACATTTCGGACTCCTTACCTCTTCCGGTTCCCAAATTTGGTCCATTTGATGTTCCTCCCTTGGATTGAGACCGTTTCACTCATGTTTGTCCTCATAGTCATGTGTAGAACCTATTAATCCATGTTTGGGTAAGTATGGGTCCATCTAGTTCATCTTATACACTACAAGTGAGTTTCCACAATGTGGAGGCACAGAGGTACATTTCGGACTCCTTACCTCTTCCGGTTCCCAAATTTGGTCCATTTGATGTTCCTCCCTTGGATTGAGACCGTTTCACTCATGTTTGTCCTCATAGTCATGTGGAGAACCTATTAATCCATGTTTGGGTAAGTATGGGTCCATCTAGTTCATCTTATACACTACAAGTGAGTTTCCACAATGTGGAGTCACAGAGGTACATTTCGGACTCCTTACCTCTTCCGGTTCCCAAATTTGGTCCATTTGATGTTCCTCCCTTGGATTGAGACCGTTTCACTCATGTTTGTCCTCATAGTCATGTGTAGAACCTATTAATCCATGTTTGGGTAAGTATGGGTCCATCTAGTTCATCTTATACACTACAAGTGAGTTTCCACAATGTGGAGTCACAGAGGTACATTTCGGACTCCTTACCTCTTCCGGTTCCCAAATTTGGTCCATTTGATGTTCCTCCCTTGGATTGAGACCGTTTCACTCATGTTTGTCCTCATAGTCATGTGTAGAACCTATTAATCCATGTTTGGGTAAGTATGGGTCCATCTAGTTCATCTTATACACTACAAGTGAGTTTCCACAATGTGGAGTCACAGAGGTACATTTCGGACTCCTTACCTCTTCCGGTTCCCAAATTTGGTCCATTTGATGTTCCTCCCTTGGATTGAGACCGTTTCACTCATGTTTGTCCTCATAGTCATGTGTAGAACCTATTAATCCATGTTTGGGTAAGTATGGGTCCATCTAGTTCATCTTATACACTACAAGTGAGTTTCCACAATGTGGAGTCACAGAGGTACATTTCGGACTCCTTACCTCTTCCGGTTCCCAAATTTGGTCCATTTGATGTTCCTCCCTTGGATTGAGACCGTTTCACTCATGTTTGTCCTCATAGTCATGTGTAGAACCTATTAATCCATGTTTGGGTAAGTATGGGTCCATCTAGTTCATCTTATACACTACAAGTGAGTTTCCACAATGTGGAGTCACAGAGGTACATTTCGGACTCCTTACCTCTTCCGGTTCCCAAATTTGGTCCATTTGATGTTCCTCCCTTGGATTGAGACCGTTTCACTCATGTTTGTCCTCATAGTCATGTGTAGAACCTATTAATCCATGTTTGGGTAAGTATGGGTCCATCTAGTTCATCTTATACACTACAAGTGAGTTTCCACAATGTGGAGTCACAGAGGTACATTTCGGACTCCTTACCTCTTCCGGTTCCCAAATTTGGTCCATTTGATGTTCCTCCCTTGGATTGAGACCGTTTCACTCATGTTTGTCCTCATAGTCATGTGTAGAACCTATTAATCCATGTTTGGGTAAGTATGGGTCCATCTAGTTCATCTTATACACTACAAGTGAGTTTCCACAATGTGGAGTCACAGAGGTACATTTCGGACTCCTTACCTCTTCCGGTTCCCAAATTTGGTCCATTTGATGTTCCTCCCTTGGATTGAGACCGTTTCACTCATGTTTGTCCTCATAGTCATGTGTAGAACCTATTAATCCATGTTTGGGTAAGTATGGGTCCATCTAGTTCATCTTATACACTACAAGTGAGTTTCCACAATGTGGAGTCACAGAGGTACATTTCGGACTCCTTACCTCTTCCGGTTCCCAAATTTGGTCCATTTGATGTTCCTCCCTTGGATTGAGACCGTTTCACTCATGTTTGTCCTCATAGTCATGTGTAGAACCTATTAATCCATGTTTGGGTAAGTATGGGTCCATCTAGTTCATCTTATACACTACAAGTGAGTTTCCACAATGTGGAGTCACAGAGGTACATTTCGGACTCCTTACCTCTTCCGGTTCCCAAATTTGGTCCATTTGATGTTCCTCCCTTGGATTGAGACCGTTTCACTCATGTTTGTCCTCATAGTCATGTGTAGAACCTATTAATCCATGTTTGGGTAAGTATGGGTCCATCTAGTTCATCTTATACACTACAAGTGAGTTTCCACAATGTGGAGTCACAGAGGTACATTTCGGACTCCTTACCTCTTCCGGTTCCCAAATTTGGTCCATTTGATGTTCCTCCCTTGGATTGAGACCGTTTCACTCATGTTTGTCCTCATAGTCATGTGTAGAACCTATTAATCCATGTTTGGGTAAGTATGGGTCCATCTAGTTCATCTTATACACTACAAGTGAGTTTCCACAATGTGGAGTCACAGAGGTACATTTCGGACTCCTTACCTCTTCCGGTTCCCAAATTTGGTCCATTTGATGTTCCTCCCTTGGATTGAGACCGTTTCACTCATGTTTGTCCTCATAGTCATGTGTAGAACCTATTAATCCATGTTTGGGTAAGTATGGGTCCATCTAGTTCATCTTATACACTACAAGTGAGTTTCCACAATGTGGAGTCACAGAGGTACATTTCGGACTCCTTACCTCTTCCGGTTCCCAAATTTGGTCCATTTGATGTTCCTCCCTTGGATTGAGACCGTTTCACTCATGTTTGTCCTCATAGTCATGTGTAGAACCTATTAATCCATGTTTGGGTAAGTATGGGTCCATCTAGTTCATCTTATACACTACAAGTGAGTTTCCACAATGTGGAGTCACAGAGGTACATTTCGGACTCCTTACCTCTTCCGGTTCCCAAATTTGGTCCATTTGATGTTCCTCCCTTGGATTGAGACCGTTTCACTCATGTTTGTCCTCATAGTCATGTGTAGAACCTATTAATCCATGTTTGGGTAAGTATGGGTCCATCTAGTTCATCTTATACACTACAAGTGAGTTTCCACAATGTGGAGTCACAGAGGTACATTTCGGACTCCTTACCTCTTCCGGTTCCCAAATTTGGTCCATTTGATGTTCCTCCCTTGGATTGAGACCGTTTCACTCATGTTTGTCCTCATAGTCATGTGTAGAACCTATTAATCCATGTTTGGGTAAGTATGGGTCCATCTAGTTCATCTTATACACTACAAGTGAGTTTCCACAATGTGGAGTCACAGAGGTACATTTCGGACTCCTTACCTCTTCCGGTTCCCAAATTTGGTCCATTTGATGTTCCTCCCTTGGATTGAGACCGTTTCACTCATGTTTGTCCTCATAGTCATGTGTAGAACCTATTAATCCATGTTTGGGTAAGTATGGGTCCATCTAGTTCATCTTATACACTACAAGTGAGTTTCCACAATGTGGAGTCACAGAGGTACATTTCGGACTCCTTACCTCTTCCGGTTCCCAAATTTGGTCCATTTGATGTTCCTCCCTTGGATTGAGACCGTTTCACTCATGTTTGTCCTCATAGTCATGTGGAGAACCTATTAATCCATGTTTGGGTAAGTATGGGTCCATCTAGTTCATCTTATACACTACAAGTGAGTTTCCACAATGTGGAGTCACAGAGGTACATTTCGGACTCCTTACCTCTTCCGGTTCCCAAATTTGGTCCATTTGATGTTCCTCCCTTGGATTGAGACCGTTTCACTCATGTTTGTCCTCATAGTCATGTGGAGAACCTATTAATCCATGTTTGGGTAAGTATGGGTCCATCTAGTTCATCTTATACACTACAAGTGAGTTTCCACAATGTGGAGTCACAGAGGTACATTTCGGACTCCTTACCTCTTCCGGTTCCCAAATTTGGTCCATTTGATGTTCCTCCCTTGGATTGAGACCGTTTCACTCATGTTTGTCCTCATAGTAATGTGTAGAACCTATTAATCCATGTTTGGGTAAGTATGGGTCCATCTAGTTCATCTTATACACTACAAGTGAGTTTCCACAATGTGGAGTCACAGAGGTACATTTCGGACTCCTTACCTCTTCCGGTTCCCAAATTTGGTCCATTTGATGTTCCTCCCTTGGATTGAGACCGTTTCACTCATGTTTGTCCTCATAGTCATGTGTAGAACCTATTAATCCATGTTTGGGTAAGTATGGGTCCATCTAGTTCATCTTATACACTACAAGTGAGTTTCCACAATGTGGAGTCACAGAGGTACATTTCGGACTCCTTACCTCTTCCGGTTCCCAAATTTGGTCCATTTGATGTTCCTCCCTTGGATTGAGACCGTTTCACTCATGTTTGTCCTCATAGTCATGTGTAGAACCTATTAATCCATGTTTGGGTAAGTATGGGTCCATCTAGTTCATCTTATACACTACAAGTGAGTTTCCACAATGTGGAGTCACAGAGGTACATTTCGGACTCCTTACCTCTTCCGGTTCCCAAATTTGGTCCATTTGATGTTCCTCCCTTGGATTGAGACCGTTTCACTCATGTTTGTCCTCATAGTCATGTGGAGAACCTATTAATCCATGTTTGGGTAAGTATGGGTCCATCTAGTTCATCTTATACACTACAAGTGAGTTTCCACAATGTGGAGTCACAGAGGTACATTTCGGACTCCTTACCTCTTCCGGTTCCCAAATTTGGTCCATTTGATGTTCCTCCCTTGGATTGAGACCGTTTCACTCATGTTTGTCCTCATAGTAATGTGGAGAACCTATTAATCCATGTTTGGGTAAGTATGGGTCCATCTAGTTCATCTTATACACTACAAGTGAGTTTCCACAATGTGGAGTCACAGAGGTACATTTCGGACTCCTTACCTCTTCCGGTTCCCAAATTTGGTCCATTTGATGTTCCTCCCTTGGATTGAGACCGTTTCACTCATGTTTGTCCTCATAGTCATGTGTAGAACCTATTAATCCATGTTTGGGTAAGTATGGGTCCATCTAGTTCATCTTATACACTACAAGTGAGTTTCCACAATGTGGAGTCACAGAGGTACATTTCGGACTCCTTACCTCTTCCGGTTCCCAAATTTGGTCCATTTGATGTTCCTCCCTTGGATTGAGACCGTTTCACTCATGTTTGTCCTCATAGTCATGTGTAGAACCTATTAATCCATGTTTGGGTAAGTATGGGTCCATCTAGTTCATCTTATACACTACAAGTGAGTTTCCACAATGTGGAGTCACAGAGGTACATTTCGGACTCCTTACCTCTTCCGGTTCCCAAATTTGGTCCATTTGATGTTCCTCCCTTGGATTGAGACCGTTTCACTCATGTTTGTCCTCATAGTAATGTGGAGAACCTATTAATCCATGTTTGGGTAAGTATGGGTCCATCTAGTTCATCTTATACACTACAAGTGAGTTTCCACAATGTGGAGTCACAGAGGTACATTTCGGACTCCTTACCTCTTCCGGTTCCCAAATTTGGTCCATTTGATGTTCCTCCCTTGGATTGAGACCGTTTCACTCATGTTTGTCCTCATAGTCATGTGGAGAACCTATTAATCCATGTTTGGGTAAGTATGGGTCCATCTAGTTCATCTTATACACTACAAGTGAGTTTCCACAATGTGGAGTCACAGAGGTACATTTCGGACTCCTTACCTCTTCCGGTTCCCAAATTTGGTCCATTTGATGTTCCTCCCTTGGATTGAGACCGTTTCACTCATGTTTGTCCTCATAGTCATGTGGAGAACCTATTAATCCATGTTTGGGTAAGTATGGGTCCATCTAGTTCATCTTATACACTACAAGTGAGTTTCCACAATGTGGAGTCACAGAGGTACATTTCGGACTCCTTACCTCTTCCGGTTCCCAAATTTGGTCCATTTGATGTTCCTCCCTTGGATTGAGACCGTTTCACTCATGTTTGTCCTCATAGTCATGTGGAGAACCTATTAATCCATGTTTGGGTAAGTATGGGTCCATCTAGTTCATCTTATACACTACAAGTGAGTTTCCACAATGTGGAGTCACAGAGGTACATTTCGGACTCCTTACCTCTTCCGGTTCCCAAATTTGGTCCATTTGATGTTCCTCCCTTGGATTGAGACCGTTTCACTCATGTTTGTCCTCATAGTAATGTGGAGAACCTATTAATCCATGTTTGGGTAAGTATGGGTCCATCTAGTTCATCTTATACACTACAAGTGAGTTTCCACAATGTGGAGTCACAGAGGTACATTTCGGACTCCTTACCTCTTCCGGTTCCCAAATTTGGTCCATTTGATGTTCCTCCCTTGGATTGAGACCGTTTCACTCATGTTTGTCCTCATAGTCATGTGGAGAACCTATTAATCCATGTTTGGGTAAGTATGGGTCCATCTAGTTCATCTTATACACTACAAGTGAGTTTCCACAATGTGGAGTCACAGAGGTACATTTCGGACTCCTTACCTCTTCCGGTTCCCAAATTTGGTCCATTTGATGTTCCTCCCTTGGATTGAGACCGTTTCACTCATGTTTGTCCTCATAGTAATGTGGAGAACCTATTAATCCATGTTTGGGTAAGTATGGGTCCATCTAGTTCATCTTATACACTACAAGTGAGTTTCCACAATGTGGAGTCACAGAGGTACATTTCGGACTCCTTACCTCTTCCGGTTCCCAAATTTGGTCCATTTGATGTTCCTCCCTTGGATTGAGACCGTTTCACTCATGTTTGTCCTCATAGTCATGTGGAGAACCTATTAATCCATGTTTGGGTAAGTATGGGTCCATCTAGTTCATCTTATACACTACAAGTGAGTTTCCACAATGTGGAGTCACAGAGGTACATTTCGGACTCCTTACCTCTTCCGGTTCCCAAATTTGGTCCATTTGATGTTCCTCCCTTGGATTGAGACCGTTTCACTCATGTTTGTCCTCATAGTAATGTGGAGAACCTATTAATCCATGTTTGGGTAAGTATGGGTCCATCTAGTTCATCTTATACACTACAAGTGAGTTTCCACAATGTGGAGTCACAGAGGTACATTTCGGACTCCTTACCTCTTCCGGTTCCCAAATTTGGTCCATTTGATGTTCCTCCCTTGGATTGAGACCGTTTCACTCATGTTTGTCCTCATAGTAATGTGGAGAACCTATTAATCCATGTTTGGGTAAGTATGGGTCCATCTAGTTCATCTTATACACTACAAGTGAGTTTCCACAATGTGGAGTCACAGAGGTACATTTCGGACTCCTTACCTCTTCCGGTTCCCAAATTGGTCCATTTGATGTTCCTCCCTTGGATTGAGACCGTTTCACTCATGTTTGTCCTCATAGTCATGTGGAGAACCTATTAATCCATGTTTGGGTAAGTATGGGTCCATCTAGTTCATCTTATACACTACAAGTGAGTTTCCACAATGTGGAGTCACAGAGGTACATTTCGGACTCCTTACCTCTTCCGGTTCCCAAATTTGGTCCATTTGATGTTCCTCCCTTGGATTGAGACCGTTTCACTCATGTTTGTCCTCATAGTCATGTGAGAACCTATTAATCCATGTTTGGGTAAGTATGGGTCCATCTAGTTCATCTTATACACTACAAGTGAGTTTCCACAATGTGGAGTCACAGAGGTACATTTCGGACTCCTTACCTCTTCCGGTTCCCAAATTAGGTCCATTTGATGTTCCTCCCTTGGATTGAGACCGTTTCACTCATGTTTGTCCTCATAGTCATGTGGAGAACCTATTAATCCATGTTTGGGTAAGTATGGGTCCATCTAGTTCATCTTATACACTACAAGTGAGTTTCCACAATGTGGAGTCACAGAGGTACATTTCGGACTCCTTACCTCTTCCGGTTCCCAAATTTGGTCCATTTGATGTTCCTCCCTTGGATTGAGACCGTTTCACTCATGTTTGTCCTCATAGTAATGTGGAGAACCTATTAATCCATGTTTGGGTAAGTATGGGTCCATCTAGTTCATCTTATACACTACAAGTGAGTTTCCACAATGTGGAGTCACAGAGGTACATTTCGGACTCCTTACCTCTTCCGGTTCCCAAATTTGGTCCATTTGATGTTCCTCCCTTGGATTGAGACCGTTTCACTCATGTTTGTCCTCATAGTAATGTGGAGAACCTATTAATCCATGTTTGGGTAAGTATGGGTCCATCTAGTTCATCTTATACACTACAAGTGAGTTTCCACAATCTGGAGTCACAGAGGTACATTTCGGACTCCTTACCTCTTCCGGTTCCCAAATTTGGTCCATTTGATGTTCCTCCCTTGGATTGAGACCGTTTCACTCATGTTTGTCCTCATAGTAATGTGGAGAACCTATTAATCCATGTTTGGGTAAGTATGGGTCCATCTAGTTCATCTTATACACTACAAGTGAGTTTCCTCAATCTGGAGTCACAGAGGTACATTTCGGACTCCTTACCTCTTCCGGTTCCCAAATTTGGTCCATTTGATGTTCCTCCCTTGGATTGAGACCGTTTCACTCATGTTTGTCCTCATAGTAATGTGGAGAACCTATTAATCCATGTTTGGGTAAGTATGGGTCCATCTAGTTCATCTTATACACTACAAGTGAGTTTCCTCAATCTGGAGTCACAGAGGTACATTTCGGACTCCTTACCTCTTCCGGTTCCCAAATTTGGTCCATTTGATGTTCCTCCCTTGGATTGAGACCGTTTCACTCATGTTTGTCCTCATAGTAATGTGGAGAACCTATTAATCCATGTTTGGGTAAGTATGGGTCCATCTAGTTCATCTTATACACTACAAGTGAGTTTCCACAATGTGGAGTCACAGAGGTACATTTCGGACTCCTTACCTCTTCCGGTTCCCAAATTTGGTCCATTTGATGTTCCTCCCTTGGATTGAGACCGTTTCACTCATGTTTGTCCTCATAGTCATGTATAGAACCTATTAATCCATGTTTGGGTAAGTATGGGTCCATCTACTTATCTTATACACTACAAGTGAGTTTCCTCAATCTGGAGTCACAGAGGTACATTTCGGACTCCTTA
>CACVBM020000798.1:0-10040 GCA_902728155.2 Microthlaspi erraticum
ACTTTTCGTGAAGCTCCAAAAGAGCTTTAGGCGTAAAATATCGTTTGGACCCCAAAAAATGGCGTTTGGACGCTTTTCCGGGCCGTTTTCTGGTGCGGACACAAAATCAATGAATCGAAAGTGCTATGCATAGTGTTTTTTGGATGCATCCATCCTCCCTCTCACATAAGGGTCACTTAGGACTCCGGATCGGGCCTAAGCATCAAGTGGGGCCTACGCCGCCGAATAAACGTTCAAGATCCTCTCGGAAAGGCATATATGCGTTTGCGCGTCATAAACAAACGGGTGCGATCATACCAGCACTAATGCACCGGATCCCATCAGAACTCCGCAGTTAAGCGTGCTTGGGCGAGAGTAGTACTAGGATGGGTGACCTCCCGGGAAGTCCTCGTGTTGCACCCCTTTTTTTGTTAATTTTTTTCTGTATTTCTATCTGAAACTTCCAAAATGCGTAGCTGGAAGACCGTGAGGCCGTATGCTGCCACCAACCACTTTTCGTGAAGCTCCAAAAGAGCTCTAGGCGTAAAATATCGTTTGGACCCCAAAAAATGGCGTTTGGACGCTTTTCCGGGCCGTTTTCTGGTGCGGACACAAAATCAATGAATCGAAAGTGCTATGCATAGTGTTTTTTGGATGCATCCATCCTCCCTCTCACATAAGGGTCACTTAGGACTCCGGATCGGGCCTAAGCATCAAGTGGGGCCTACGCCGCCGAATAAACGTTCAAGATCCTCTCGGAAAGGCATATATGCGTTTGCGCGTCATAAACAAACTGGGTGCGATCATACCAGCACTAATGCACCGGATCCCATCAGAACTCCGCAGTTAAGCGTGCTTGGGCGAGAGTAGTACTAGGATGGGTGACCTCCCGGGAAGTCCTCGTGTTGCACCCCTTTTTTTGTTAATTTTTTTCTGTATTTCTATCTGAAACTTCCAAAATGCGTAGCTGGAAGACCGTGAGGCCGTATGCTGCCACCAACCACTTTTCGTGAAGCTCCAAAAGAGCTCTAGGCGTAAAATATCGTTTGGACCCCAAAAAATGGCGTTTGGACGCTTTTCCGGGCCGTTTTCTGGTGCGGACACAAAATCAATGAATCGAAAGTGCTATGCATAGTGTTTTTTGGATGCATCCATCCTCCCTCTCACATAAGGGTCACTTAGGACTCCGGATCGGGCCTAAGCATCAAGTGGGGCCTACGCCGCCGAATAAACGTTCAAGATCCTCTCGGAAAGGCATATATGCGTTTGCGCGTCATAAACAAACTGGGTGCGATCATACCAGCACTAATGCACCGGATCCCATCAGAACTCCGCAGTTAAGCGTGCTTGGGCGAGAGTAGTACTAGGATGGGTGACCTCCCGGGAAGTCCTCGTGTTGCACCCCTTTTTTTGTTAATTTTTTTCTGTATTTCTATCTGAAACTTCCAAAATGCGTAGCTGGAAGACCGTGAGGCCGTATGCTGCCACCAACCACTTTTCGTGAAGCTCCAAAAGAGCTCTAGGCGTAAAATATCGTTTGGACCCCAAAAAATGGCGTTTGGACGCTTTTCCGGGCCGTTTTCTGGTGCGGACACAAATCAATGAATCGAAAGTGCTATGCATAGTGTTTTTTGGATGCATCCATCCTCCCTCTCACATAAGGGTCACTTAGGACTCCGGATCGGGCCTAAGCATCAAGTGGGGCCTACGCCGCCGAATAAACGTTCAAGATCCTCTCGGAAAGGCATATATGCGTTTGCGCGTCATAAACAAACTGGGTGCGATCATACCAGCACTAATGCACCGGATCCCATCAGAACTCCGCAGTTAAGCGTGCTTGGGCGAGAGTAGTACTAGGATGGGTGACCTCCCGGGAAGTCCTCGTGTTGCACCCCTTTTTTTGTTAATTTTTTTCTGTATTTCTATCTGAAACTTCCAAAATGCGTAGCTGGAAGACCGTGAGGCCGTATGCTGCCACCAACCACTTTTCGTGAAGCTCCAAAAGAGCTCTAGGCGTAAAATATCGTTTGGACCCCAAAAAATGGCGTTTGGACGCTTTTCCGGGCCGTTTTCTGGTGCGGACACAAAATCAATGAATCGAAAGTGCTATGCATAGTGTTTTTTGGATGCATCCATCCTCCCTCTCACATAAGGGTCACTTAGGACTCCGGATCGGGCCTAAGCATCAAGTGGGGCCTACGCCGCCGAATAAACGTTCAAGATCCTCTCGGAAAGGCATATATGCGTTTGCGCGTCATAAACAAACGGGTGCGATCATACCAGCACTAATGCACCGGATCCCATCAGAACTCCGCAGTGAAGCGTGCTTGGGCGAGAGTAGTACTAGGATGGGTGACCTCCCGGGAAGTCCTCGTGTTGCACCCCTTTTTTTGTTAATTTTTTTCTGTATTTCTATCTGAAACTTCCAAAATGCGTAGCTGGAAGACCGTGAGGCCGTATGCTGCCACCAACCACTTTTCGTGAAGCTCCAAAAGAGCTCTAGGCGTAAAATATCGTTTGGACCCCAAAAAATGGCGTTTGGACGCTTTTCCGGGCCGTTTTCTGGTGCGGACACAAAATCAATGAATCGAAAGTGCTATGCATAGTGTTTTTTGGATGCATCCATCCTCCCTCTCACATAAGGGTCACTTAGGACTCCGGATCGGGCCTAAGCATCAAGTGGGGCCTACGCCGCCGAATAAACGTTCAAGATCCTCTCGGAAAGGCATATATGCGTTTGCGCGTCATAAACAAACGGGTGCGATCATACCAGCACTAATGCACCGGATCCCATCAGAACTCCGCAGTTAAGCGTGCTTGGGCGAGAGTAGTACTAGGATGGGTGACCTCCCGGGAAGTCCTCGTGTTGCACCCCTTTTTTTGTTAATTTTTTTCTGTATTTCTATCTGAAACTTCCAAAATGCGTAGCTGGAAGACCGTGAGGCCGTATGCTGCCACCAACCACTTTTCGTGAAGCTCCAAAAGAGCTCTAGGCGTAAAATATCGTTTGGACCCCAAAAAATGGCGTTTGGACGCTTTTCCGGGCCGTTTTCTGGTGCGGACACAAAATCAATGAATCGAAAGTGCTATGCATAGTGTTTTTTGGATGCATCCATCCTCCCTCTCACATAAGGGTCACTTAGGACTCCGGATCGGGCCTAAGCATCAAGTGGGGCCTACGCCGCCGAATAAACGTTCAAGATCCTCTCGGAAAGGCATATATGCGTTTGCGCGTCATAAACAAATGGGTGCGATCATACCAGCACTAATGCACCGGATCCCATCAGAACTCCGCAGTTAAGCGTGCTTGGGCGAGAGTAGTACTAGGATGGGTGACCTCCCGGGAAGTCCTCGTGTTGCACCCCTTTTTTTGTTAATTTTTTTCTGTATTTCTATCTGAAACTTCCAAAATGCGTAGCTGGAAGACCGTGAGGCCGTATGCTGCCACCAACCACTTTTCGTGAAGCTCCAAAAGAGCTCTAGGCGTAAAATATCGTTTGGACCCCAAAAAATGGCGTTTGGACGCTTTTCCGGGCCGTTTTCTGGTGCGGACACAAAATCAATGAATCGAAAGTGCTATGCATAGTGTTTTTTGGATGCATCCATCCTCCCTCTCACATAAGGGTCACTTAGGACTCCGGATCGGGCCTAAGCATCAAGTGGGGCCTACGCCGCCGAATAAACGTTCAAGATCCTCTCGGAAAGGCATATATGCGTTTGCGCGTCATAAACAAACGGGTGCGATCATACCAGCACTAATGCACCGGATCCCATCAGAACTCCGCAGTTAAGCGTGCTTGGGCGAGAGTAGTACTAGGATGGGTGACCTCCCGGGAAGTCCTCGTGTTGCACCCCTTTTTTTGTTAATTTTTTTCTGTATTTCTATCTGAAACTTCCAAAATGCGTAGCTGGAAGACCGTGAGGCCGTATGCTGCCACCAACCACTTTTCGTGAAGCTCCAAAAGAGCTCTAGGCGTAAAATATCGTTTGGACCCCAAAAAATGGCGTTTGGACGCTTTTCCGGGCCGTTTTCTGGTGCGGACACAAAATCAATGAATCGAAAGTGCTATGCATAGTGTTTTTTGGATGCATCCATCCTCCCTCTCACATAAGGGTCACTTAGGACTCCGGATCGGGCCTAAGCATCAAGTGGGGCCTACGCCGCCGAATAAACGTTCAAGATCCTCTCGGAAAGGCATATATGCGTTTGCGCGTCATAAACAAACTGGGTGCGATCATACCAGCACTAATGCACCGGATCCCATCAGAACTCCGCAGTTAAGCGTGCTTGGGCGAGAGTAGTACTAGGATGGGTGACCTCCCGGGAAGTCCTCGTGTTGCACCCCTTTTTTTGTTAATTTTTTTCTGTATTTCTATCTGAAACTTCCAAAATGCGTAGCTGGAAGACCGTGAGGCCGTATGCTGCCACCAACCACTTTTCGTGAAGCTCCAAAAGAGCTCTAGGCGTAAAATATCGTTTGGACCCCAAAAAATGGCGTTTGGACGCTTTTCCGGGCCGTTTTCTGGTGCGGACACAAAATCAATGAATCGAAAGTGCTATGCATAGTGTTTTTTGGATGCATCCATCCTCCCTCTCACATAAGGGTCACTTAGGACTCCGGATCGGGCCTAAGCATCAAGTGGGGCCTACGCCGCCGAATAAACGTTCAAGATCCTCTCGGAAAGGCATATATGCGTTTGCGCGTCATAAACAAACGGGTGCGATCATACCAGCACTAATGCACCGGATCCCATCAGAACTCCGCAGTTAAGCGTGCTTGGGCGAGAGTAGTACTAGGATGGGTGACCTCCCGGGAAGTCCTCGTGTTGCACCCCTTTTTTTGTTAATTTTTTTCTGTATTTCTATCTGAAACTTCCAAAATGCGTAGCTGGAAGACCGTGAGGCCGTATGCTGCCACCAACCACTTTTCGTGAAGCTCCAAAAGAGCTCTAGGCGTAAAATATCGTTTGGACCCCAAAAAATGGCGTTTGGACGCTTTTCCGGGCCGTTTTCTGGTGCGGACACAAAATCAATGAATCGAAAGTGCTATGCATAGTGTTTTTTGGATGCATCCATCCTCCCTCTCACATAAGGGTCACTTAGGACTCCGGATCGGGCCTAAGCATCAAGTGGGGCCTACGCCGCCGAATAAACGTTCAAGATCCTCTCGGAAAGGCATATATGCGTTTGCGCGTCATAAACAAATGGGTGCGATCATACCAGCACTAATGCACCGGATCCCATCAGAACTCCGCAGTTAAGCGTGCTTGGGCGAGAGTAGTACTAGGATGGGTGACCTCCCGGGAAGTCCTCGTGTTGCACCCCTTTTTTTGTTAATTTTTTTCTGTATTTCTATCTGAAACTTCCAAAATGCGTAGCTGGAAGACCGTGAGGCCGTATGCTGCCACCAACCACTTTTCGTGAAGCTCCAAAAGAGCTCTAGGCGTAAAATATCGTTTGGACCCCAAAAAATGGCGTTTGGACGCTTTTCCGGGCCGTTTTCTGGTGCGGACACAAAATCAATGAATCGAAAGTGCTATGCATAGTGTTTTTTGGATGCATCCATCCTCCCTCTCACATAAGGGTCACTTAGGACTCCGGATCGGGCCTAAGCATCAAGTGGGGCCTACGCCGCCGAATAAACGTTCAAGATCCTCTCGGAAAGGCATATATGCGTTTGCGCGTCATAAACAAACGGGTGCGATCATACCAGCACTAATGCACCGGATCCCATCAGAACTCCGCAGTTAAGCGTGCTTGGGCGAGAGTAGTACTAGGATGGGTGACCTCCCGGGAAGTCCTCGTGTTGCACCCCTTTTTTTGTTAATTTTTTTCTGTATTTCTATCTGAAACTTCCAAAATGCGTAGCTGGAAGACCGTGAGGCCGTATGCTGCCACCAACCACTTTTCGTGAAGCTCCAAAAGAGCTCTAGGCGTAAAATATCGTTTGGACCCCAAAAAATGGCGTTTGGACGCTTTTCCGGGCCGTTTTCTGGTGCGGACACAAATCAATGAATCGAAAGTGCTATGCATAGTGTTTTTTGGATGCATCCATCCTCCCTCTCACATAAGGGTCACTTAGGACTCCGGATCGGGCCTAAGCATCAAGTGGGGCCTACGCCGCCGAATAAACGTTCAAGATCCTCTCGGAAAGGCATATATGCGTTTGCGCGTCATAAACAAATGGGTGCGATCATACCAGCACTAATGCACCGGATCCCATCAGAACTCCGCAGTAAGCGTGCTTGGGCGAGAGTAGTACTAGGATGGGTGACCTCCCGGGAAGTCCTCGTGTTGCACCCCTTTTTTTGTTAATTTTTTTCTGTATTTCTATCTGAAACTTCCAAAATGCGTAGCTGGAAGACCGTGAGGCCGTATGCTGCCACCAACCACTTTTCGTGAAGCTCCAAAAGAGCTCTAGGCGTAAAATATCGTTTGGACCCCAAAAAATGGCGTTTGGACGCTTTTCCGGGCCGTTTTCTGGTGCGGACACAAATCAATGAATCGAAAGTGCTATGCATAGTGTTTTTTGGATGCATCCATCCTCCCTCTCACATAAGGGTCACTTAGGACTCCGGATCGGGCCTAAGCATCAAGTGGGGCCTACGCCGCCGAATAAACGTTCAAGATCCTCTCGGAAAGGCATATATGCGTTTGCGCGTCATAAACAAACGGGTGCGATCATACCAGCACTAATGCACCGGATCCCATCAGAACTCCGCAGTAAGCGTGCTTGGGCGAGAGTAGTACTAGGATGGGTGACCTCCCGGGAAGTCCTCGTGTTGCACCCCTTTTTTTGTTAATTTTTTTCTGTATTTCTATCTGAAACTTCCAAAATGCGTAGCTGGAAGACCGTGAGGCCGTATGCTGCCACCAACCACTTTTCGTGAAGCTCCAAAAGAGCTCTAGGCGTAAAATATCGTTTGGACCCCAAAAAATGGCGTTTGGACGCTTTTCCGGGCCGTTTTCTGGTGCGGACACAAAATCAATGAATCGAAAGTGCTATGCATAGTGTTTTTTGGATGCATCCATCCTCCCTCTCACATAAGGGTCACTTAGGACTCCGGATCGGGCCTAAGCATCAAGTGGGGCCTACGCCGCCGAATAAACGTTCAAGATCCTCTCGGAAAGGCATATATGCGTTTGCGCGTCATAAACAAACGGGTGCGATCATACCAGCACTAATGCACCGGATCCCATCAGAACTCCGCAGTAAGCGTGCTTGGGCGAGAGTAGTACTAGGATGGGTGACCTCCCGGGAAGTCCTCGTGTTGCACCCCTTTTTTTGTTAATTTTTTTCTGTATTTCTATCTGAAACTTCCAAAATGCGTAGCTGGAAGACCGTGAGGCCGTATGCTGCCACCAACCACTTTTCGTGAAGCTCCAAAAGAGCTCTAGGCGTAAAATATCGTTTGGACCCCAAAAAATGGCGTTTGGACGCTTTTCCGGGCCGTTTTCTGGTGCGGACACAAAATCAATGAATCGAAAGTGCTATGCATAGTGTTTTTTGGATGCATCCATCCTCCCTCTCACATAAGGGTCACTTAGGACTCCGGATCGGGCCTAAGCATCAAGTGGGGCCTACGCCGCCGAATAAACGTTCAAGATCCTCTCGGAAAGGCATATATGCGTTTGCGCGTCATAAACAAACGGGTGCGATCATACCAGCACTAATGCACCGGATCCCATCAGAACTCCGCAGTAAGCGTGCTTGGGCGAGAGTAGTACTAGGATGGGTGACCTCCCGGGAAGTCCTCGTGTTGCACCCCTTTTTTTGTTAATTTTTTTCTGTATTTCTATCTGAAACTTCCAAAATGCGTAGCTGGAAGACCGTGAGGCCGTATGCTGCCACCAACCACTTTTCGTGAAGCTCCAAAAGAGCTCTAGGCGTAAAATATCGTTTGGACCCCAAAAAATGGCGTTTGGACGCTTTTCCGGGCCGTTTTCTGGTGCGGACACAAAATCAATGAATCGAAAGTGCTATGCATAGTGTTTTTTGGATGCATCCATCCTCCCTCTCACATAAGGGTCACTTAGGACTCCGGATCGGGCCTAAGCATCAAGTGGGGCCTACGCCGCCGAATCGTTCAAGATCCTCTCGGAAAGGCATATATTGCGCGTCATAAACAAACTGTGCGATCATACCAGCACTAATGCACCGGATCCCATCAGAACTCCGCAGTTAAGCGTGCTTGGGCGAGAGTAGTACTAGGATGGGTGACCTCCCGGGAAGTCCTCGTGTTGCACCCCTTTTTTTGTTAATTTTTTTCTGTATTTCTATCTGAAACTTCCAAAATGCGTAGCTGGAAGACCGTGAGGCCGTATGCTGCCACCAACCACTTTTCGTGAAGCTCCAAAAGAGCTCTAGGCGTAAAATATCGTTTGGACCCCAAAAAATGGCGTTTGGACGCTTTTCCGGGCCGTTTTCTGGTGCGGACACAAAATCAATGAATCGAAAGTGCTATGCATAGTGTTTTTTGGATGCATCCATCCTCCCTCTCACATAAGGGTCACTTAGGACTCCGGATCGGGCCTAAGCATCAAGTGGGGCCTACGCCGCCGAATAAACGTTCAAGATCCTCTCGGAAAGGCATATATGCGTTTGCGCGTCATAAACAAACGGGTGCGATCATACCAGCACTAATGCACCGGATCCCATCAGAACTCCGCAGTAAGCGTGCTTGGGCGAGAGTAGTACTAGGATGGGTGACCTCCCGGGAAGTCCTCGTGTTGCACCCCTTTTTTTGTTAATTTTTTTCTGTATTTCTATCTGAAACTTCCAAAATGCGTAGCTGGAAGACCGTGAGGCCGTATGCTGCCACCAACCACTTTTCGTGAAGCTCCAAAAGAGCTCTAGGCGTAAAATATCGTTTGGACCCCAAAAAATGGCGTTTGGACGCTTTTCCGGGCCGTTTTCTGGTGCGGACACAATATCAATGAATCGAAAGTGCTATGCATAGTGTTTTTTGGATGCATCCATCCTCCCTCTCACATAAGGGTCACTTAGGACTCCGGATCGGGCCTAAGCATCAAGTGGGGCCTACGCCGCCGAATAAACGTTCAAGATCCTCTCGGAAAGGCATATATGCGTTTGCGCGTCATAAACAAACTGGTGCGATCATACCAGCACTAATGCACCGGATCCCATCAGAACTCCGTAAGCGTGCTTGGGCGAGAGTAGTACTAGGATGGGTGACCTCCCGGGAAGTCCTCGTGTTGCACCCCTTTTTTTGTTAATTTTTTTCTGTATTTCTATCTGAAACTTCCAAAATGCGTAGCTGGAAGACCGTGAGGCCGTATGCTGCCACCAACCACTTTTCGTGAAGCTCCAAAAGAGCTCTAGGCGTAAAATATCGTTTGGACCCCAAAAAATGGCGTTTGGACGCTTTTCCGGGCCGTTTTCTGGTGCGGACACAAATCAATGAATCGAAAGTGCTATGCATAGTGTTTTTTGGATGCATCCATCCTCCCTCTCACATAAGGGTCACTTAGGACTCCGGATCGGGCCTAAGCATCAAGTGGGGCCTACGCCGCCGAATAAACGTTCAAGATCCTCTCGGAAAGGCATATATGCGTTTGCGCGTCATAAACAAACGGGTGCGATCATACCAGCACTAATGCACCGGATCCCATCAGAACTCCGCAGTAAGCGTGCTTGGGCGAGAGTAGTACTAGGATGGGTGACCTCCCGGGAAGTCCTCGTGTTGCACCCCTTTTTTTGTTAATTTTTTTCTGTATTTCTATCTGAAACTTCCAAAATGCGTAGCTGGAAGACCGTGAGGCCGTATGCTGCCACCAACCACTTTTCGTGAAGCTCCAAAAGAGCTCTAGGCGTAAAATATCGTTTGGACCCCAAAAAATGGCGTTTGGACGCTTTTCCGGGCCGTTTTCTGGTGCGGACACAATATCAATGAATCGAAAGTGCTATGCATAGTGTTTTTTGGATGCATCCATCCTCCCTCTCACATAAGGGTCACTTAGGACTCCGGATCGGGCCTAAGCATCAAGTGGGGCCTACGCCGCCGAATAAACGTTCAAGATCCTCTCGGAAAGCCATATT